>SJXQ01004876.1:111237-140024 GCA_006408695.1 Aepyceros melampus | reverse complement strand
AACTGAACTCGAACTGGTGTATATGTCAATTCCAATCTTCCAGTTCGTCCCACTCTCCCCTTCCTACCCTGTGTTCACACATCTGTTCTCTATATCTATGTCTCTATTCTTGACCTGGAAATAAGTTCTTCTGTACCATTTTTCTAGATTCCACATGTATGCTTTAATATATGATATTTGTTTTTCTCTTTCTGATTGTCTTCATTCTGTATGGTATGCTCTGTGATGACCTCGATGGGTGGGATGTGGGGAGAGGGAGGTCAAAGAGGGCGGTAATATATGTACACATAGAGCTGATTCACTTCATCATACAGCAGAAACTAACACAGTATTGTAAAACAATTACAATCTAATAAAAAATGCACAAAAACATTCAAAAACATTTCAGCAGAATATTAAAATGTCCCTATAAATTATTCAAGTTAAGATTGAATAAAGAAAAGAAAAAAGGAACCAGTATGAGGAGAATTTCTGTTTTGAGGGCTGAGCAAACTCCAGTAGTGTTTAGATGGACATACTCTAGAATACAGGGTTCAGTAGACGTTAAGTGAGCGCTTAGTCTATGGTAGGCACTGTGCAAGAAAAGGACAAAAACGGTCTCACAATGAGTCTATATAAGTGTGGCAAATGGCAGTAAGATAACCTAAAGTGGTTAGTGAAATCTGAGGGTCATTGTCTCAAATTCCACAACCCTATGGAATCAAATCAGAGGATTCCCTGATAACCCAGACAGTAAAGAATCCGCCTGCAATTTAGGAGACCCAGGTTTGATCCCCGGGTCAGGAAGATCACCTGGAGAAGAGAATGGCAACTTATTCAAGTATGTTGCCTGGAGAATTCCATGGGCAGAGGAGAATGGTGGGGTTCAGTCCATGGGGTCACAAGGAATCAGACACAACTGAGCAACAAACACTTTCACTTTCATGGAATCAGAGGTAGTTATCAAGATGTGAACCACAACTTAATTTTGGCAGATGCAGGCAAATTCAAGGTTGCTCAGCTGTGAATTTTAGATAATCTCAGTAAAGAGAACCTATATTTTATCACGTATAAGATATTCTTGATCGTAAGATGCAACATTACTTAATGTTTGACTAAATCAGAGACAGAAAGAGAGAGGAGAGGCAGAGGCTTAGACTCTGGGATTCTAATAGCTGATTTCTACAGATACCATCTTAAATTCTCACTGCAAGGATAAATAAAAATTAAACTCAACATCCAGAACAAGACAATGAAAGAAACTTGCTTGTTTCAACATTGACTGTGGATACAGGAAGAAGGAAAAATATCTCCAATGAAAACTTGAACTACACTTTACCATTTTAGCATATGTGCAGTCTGAATTCACAGCGTTAGTATGATCCAAAAATCCTCAGTAGAAGATTTAATTTTAAATGGCCTTGGCTTGATAGTGCCCTCGGGTGATTGGCAAGAACAAACATAAAAATTTCCTGGAAGAAGGAGAAATGAGGGCGACTTCAATGCATACAGTAGAAGTGATAAGATGCATCAAATATGAGGAGCATCCAGATTTCAGACAGATGCAAATGTGAACAAGGTGCTTTGTAATCTGAAGAAATCAGGCGGCTCATAAGAAATGCTGGTTGGTGAAGCATAATGGCTTTCACATATGCTCATTCTATAAAAGCCATGTCGATGAGTTTCACTTTGCTGGCTCTGATTTGGGGAAATTTCTTTGTTCCTAGGTTCTCTTCTGATTTTGGTCATCCCGGAGCTTCAACCTAAGGTATCTTCATTTGATTTCATCCTACACTTTGCTTCTTATATTTGTTTTTTTTTTTTTTCTACTTTTTTGTTCATTCATTCAAGAATACACATTCAGATGACTCAGAACTTCATCAGATTCTTGACTTTCTGGAGTTAAAAGACCTACCTAGGGATTTTCAGACTTAAGTAAATGCCAAGAATCCTATTAAGAATAAAGGTGTTCATTCCTCTTTTGGGAACTCTGATTCAGAAAGTCAAAGACTGGAACTCACTGATGCATACTAAGCTCTGGGCTAGCCCACGGCCGTGCACTCCCATCTCTCCTTCAAAATCCCAGAGTTGACTTTGCTTTATTTCCACAAGTCATTGCTACTCATCATCACGGGTCTGAAGAAACAATTAGAATTAAAACTTGTCCAGGGCAATTCATTAAGGCAGCTTTGATCCAAGCCAACAGAATCAAATTATTTTATAATTAGTTGGATTTGATCAACCTAATGAGCTCAGCCATGTAATTCTACTGCACTATTTGCTTCAAAAGCACCTGAATTGCTTAGAAAATTGCCCCAATTGCCACTATGGAGGACACAACTCCATAACTCAGGGCCACGCTTTCTGGGATTCCTATTATGTGATGAGTTTTTCTATAGGTATTTATTGAAACAAATAAGATGGAGCCCTCAAAAAATTCCTAAAATCCTTTTGAATGACCAGGAGAAACTTCTCTTAGAAAATAAGGTATTTTGTTAATAGCAAAGAATTCTGATTCTACGTGGTAAATGTATTCTTTTTCCCTGGAGACACATGACTAATTGTTAGTGTGTATAGAAAAATCAGAAGGTCCCATTTTATAATCATGTCAGACATCAGACACTTTTCTATTTTTCTCATTACAAGCATATGTGCAAAGCATGCCATATTAAACACCCTGATCATTTTCCAGCTTGGTTATTGAAGTAAAAAAGGAAAGAGAATGAGCAAAATTTCAGAGACCTAGTCCTGACTCTGTCAGAAACAATCTCTATTTCTTGGGCTTCCATAACTACACTGTAAAATGATGAATTTGACTTAACATGCTGTGTAAACTCTCAGGCTTACTGGGAAAATCCTGTAAATCAACTTGTGATAAATACAAAATGCAAGGTAGAGTTTTCATTAAGAA
Source organism: Aepyceros melampus (assembly GCA_006408695.1). NCBI lineage: Eukaryota > Metazoa > Chordata > Mammalia > Artiodactyla > Bovidae > Aepyceros > Aepyceros melampus. Next base: position 137,134 of record SJXQ01004876.1, on the reverse strand, counting down.
TAATGTCATTAGACTGAAGGAACCAGCTGTTGTAATTTGGTTACTTTCAGGAATAGTTTTTAAAATATAATTGGGAACATATTACAATGTAAACCCTTCATTCATGTAGCCCTTCTGTAGGCATTCAGTTTAGGAAGGACGCAACAGTAACTCTAGATTTGACATCGCTCTACACCTTTCAATCAGGATTCTGTATCAGGCTATTAAACAAAGACACATCATCCATATTCTTGGTGTCATCTTCTCCAGTCTTTCCTTTGTTTTTACTGTAGACTGTGTAACACACCATGCCTATGGCTGCCTTCTGAAAAATGAACTAGAGTAAATGGATTGTCAGACTGTGTTACCCTACTCTGGAGGCAAACAAGCCTTTCTGAACCTGCCACTTTTCTTCTTCTGCATCATATTATACAGACTGGAAAGGTGTGGGTAGGTCCTCAAGGTGCCTGATCTTGTGATGGCAGATCAGTTGTTTCCAAAGAGCATGCTTAGTGCCCTTATGTTCAGTGGCAGGAAGGAAATGGCATGTCAGCATTTCCCCACCACGCCCAAAGTTTTACATTCTTCTCCCCTCTGCCAAATCCAAATCATTTTCTTTTGCACCACTCCAGGCCTTAAAAAACAAATTTTGAAAACTGTCTGTGCTTTATTATTTAACTACTTGGGTGTTATTATTACTTCTCTTACTGTTATTATTAAGGAACAGTTCCCTCTCCAAATCAATACGGAAAGCCCAAATCTGGATGTTTTAAAAACTGAACCCACAGGGGCACTGTTGACTGGGTGAAGGAAAAGCATGTTTCACTGCTGTGTTTATTCAAGGATTTCCCTGATAATATTTATTTCCCAAGAAAGAGCATCCTATCTTGCGCTGGGAAATTGGAAGCCTGGCACTACAATCCCATAGGGATTGAAACGGCCATCCGTAAATCTGCACAGTATGTCTGATTCTGCCCCCATCAAGCAAGTGTAGTAAGAGTTCTATAGACTCGGCAGGAACTGAATCAAAACTGTGGAGGGAGTGAAAGCTGCTGTCAGTGTTGTATATGTATTAAAGACAGTAGAAGGTGGGACATGCATCCTGCAACCATAAGGTTTCCCAATGAGATCAGTCTTTCATTGTAAAACCACTTGGGTTTATTTACCAATACCTTGCTATTTTATTTATTAAGTTTGTCACTAAACCGTGTTTTGCATACACTCATACCTGCTCATGCATGCCTTATGAATATAGAAATTAGCATCTCATTAACTTGATAATTAGGCCAATGATAAACAGCTGTTTGGTTGCTGTGTAGGGCAAGATTTCTACCCAAGTTACTTATCTGCCATACACAATAGCAGCGCAATTATTTGTCACACAATCAATTTTATAGATAGACAATAGGAAATAAACTTTTCTTTTATACATTTGCTTTCATTGTAATTAAGATTCAAATTCATGCTCTGCTTTTGGAAAAATGATAATGCAGTGTTGTCTGACAATCTTGATAATGTACATTTTCAGCTTGGCTTTCATGTTTTGCATACAGTTTAAACATCTCACAGTGTGTATTTTGTTACAAATGACAATTTCCAATTTTTCCCCTTTAACTCTCTTGTTTCCATTTCATGATATAGAGAACATGGCATACTTTGAAATTCAGAATTTCTCAAGGCCTGTTTGCTCTAGTTTCTGTCTACTTTCCCCTCTGAGATTAACCTATACTTTGACCTTCTCTTGCTTATAATAGGTCTTGTGCTGAGAAAAATCATCTAAGAGATCTTAGAGGTACAATGAAAGCTATGAAAATGTTTTCTCAATTGTTCAGGCATAGCTCAATCCACATTTTTTCCAAAAATAAGAAAATAAAATAAAAAGGAATGCAATATATTTCCCTTTCAATCCACGTGGATTTCAAATTGGAGATATAATTAAAAAAAAAAAAGGAAATCAAGAAACCTATCTTTCCAACTAATAAAAAGGAACTCAGTGCTGTGCTCACAGTGAATTCGTGGAAGATAATTTGAAACTTCAGTTAGTTTCCTGTAGAGAAAAATAACAACCACCAAACTAATGGGTAATCAATGGCCAATTGCTTCTGAAAAGAGGCGCCCCACAGAATTCCCTGGGAATTAATGTACTACATAGGAGGCACTGGGAAATGTCCTAAGACCATCCAAGTGAGCCCACCTTTCTTAACAAATAAGTGAGGTCTAGGGATGCTATTTTTGCTAATCAAGACCTGGAGATGAAATGCTGTCTTCATTTATTTTTCCCTGTGCTATTCTCTGAACCACTATATTAAAAACAATCTTCCCCCATGATTTCCAGTGCCGTAGTGGGGTATAGTTTATGTGAAAGTAAATCTGGAAAGATTACCTTTCAAAACTGCCAGATGCTTCGCATTTTCTGGTAGAAGTCTGGATTCCAGGTCCGTAATGATATTTCCTGCTGTGCTCAGCACTCAATCAGAACGTATACTTCTTGGAGGGCAATATAAGGATTCCAAGGCTAACTGGGCTGTTTGGCTTTTATATTTTTCCAGTCCAGCTGGGGGGTATAAATTTAAATTCTGGGCCCCCCAAGCTAAACTTCAGAAGGGGGTCTTTGTTAATTTTAGATCTCCTGCAGTCGAAGCCTGCTCCTTTCCTAAACTTTCCCATGCAATGCAGTTTATGATTATATTTATATCAATGAATAAACATACCCTTTTAAAAAGGAAAATAAATTATTGCATTAATGATATAGGAATGCATGGGTACTCATTGCCCCTGGCTCTCCCATTTTAGATTCCAGTTCTTGCCTACACCCAGTTTGAATTACATTAATGTCCCCTTCTCTTTCTTCCAACATCCATCTTGTACATTCTGTAATATAGTGTGTTGGTTATCAGCACATACTCTGGAGTCTATGAGACCAAGGTTGAAATCTTAGCTCTTTGATTTTAAAGCTGTTTCACCTTGGGATGATTAACTTAATTTTTTGATCTGTGGTTTACTCTCTATAACACAGGGCTAATATAGCATCTATTTCCTAGGGTTATTTTGAAGATTAAGTGAAATCACATATACAGAGTGTTTAGCACAGTGTTGCACATATCACATATCAGGCCATGTTAGCTGTTTTCCTGTACTGGGGGACAGCTTCATGGAGAGGGAACATGGTAGGGAGGAGGCAGATTCTTGCTGCCTTGATTCAAACCCCAACTCCAGTGTGAACTTACATAGTGATCAACATCTCTGTTTCCTCGTTTCAAACATGAGAAATAATAGTAGTACTGTTCTCATGAAGCTATTGTGAAGATTTAATGAATTCATGATTGGTAAAGAGTAAGTTCTATAGGTTCCTCCCCCACCATTTCAAGTTGAGTTAAACTTTTCCTCTCACCTCACTGTCTGTTCACATCATCTCTCACACTGCTTCTGCCAGAGCCGTGGGGAAACACCACACCAGGCTCTGTGGTGTTGGGCAGCATGTGATGATGAGGCCTGAGGCAGCAGTGCCTTGTGAGGCTAAGTGGTCATTTAAGGCAAGCAGGCTGGCCTGGGGACCGTGCACTCATGCACTTCAGGCTGGCAGCACCTGCTTAGTTTTTGAGATTCTTTCTCTTCTGATTCCACTTATTCATCCTTATTCTCCCTTGCTCTCTGGCCTCTGACCCTATGAAATGGTGGATATATAAGATAAGGGTGGTTCCCTTACTGCTGAGGGGCTTCTTGTGGTCTTTTAGCCACAACACACTGGGACTCAGCAGACCTCCAATAAGTCCAAGTCTGGAGCACTGTGTGTGCTCCATAGTTTCCCTGCTTATAAATTGCACTCAATTAACCCTGGTATATATTTGGTGGTTCAGATGGCAAAAAATCCACCTGCAAAGTAGGAGACCCAGGTTCCATCCCTAAGTAGGGAAGATCTCTTGGAGAAAGGAATGGCTATCCACCTCCATTTTCTTGCCTGGAGAATTCCATGGACAGAGGAGCCTGGCAGGCTACAGTCCACGGGTTTGTGAAGAGTTGGACAAAACTGAGCAGCTAACACTAACACACACGTCTATTTGTATTATGGTGCTAGTATCTCTGCCATCTTTGTAGGATGGTTGTATCATGATTAAAGTATGTGTATTATTTACTAGTTAGCTGTAAAGTTCCTTGGGAAGATATGTGACACTGTGTATGACCTCAAAGTCTGGTCCTATACTTAGCCTATCATAGACATTCAGTACACCTTTGTGTTTGGATGATTTTGATAAAAATAGTTAGGGTTAAATTTAATCACAAGTATCAGAGAAAAGCCCAAATAAATCATTATGATTTAACCTAAATTTTATATTTCCTTATTACCTTCAAAATTATAAATTCTAGTGTTGATGTGCCCACAGCACAGAGATCTAGGTTCACACTCTCTCTCTCTGTTCTGACTTCAGATCCTGGCTTTAGATATGAAGATTTTCATGTGGTTCAAGAAACTGTTGGAACATCAGACATTGTACCCATGTAGAAAATGGGTACTACATGTGTACCCATTGTAGAAAACAGAAAGACAAAAGGAGTGAGCCCCTCATTTGAGGAAAATTTACTGGTATTTGAACACCAGGCACATGCTAACAACATTCCATTGGCTAATGGATCATATGTAGCTGCAAGGAAGATGAGAAAATGGCCTTTGTTCTTAGTGGTGATGAGCCCTATTAAAAATTACAATATAATGACTAAAAAAGAATGAGAGAATAGACAGTGGGTGTACCAGCCTTGGAGAAGGCAATGGCATCCCACTCCAGTACTCTTGCCTGGAAAATTTGGAATTTTCCAATTTGGAACCAGTCTGTTGTTCCATGTCCAGTTCTAACTGTTGCTTCTTGACCTGCATACAGATTTCTCACGAGGCAGGTAAGGTGGTCTGGTATTACCATCTCTTGAAGAATTTTCCACAGTTTTTTGTGATATACACAGTCAAAGACTTTGGTGTAATCAGTAAAGAAGAAGTAGATGTTCTTCTGGAATTCTCTCGCCTTTTCTATGATCTGGTGGATGATGACAATTTGACCTTTGGTACCTCTGCCTTTTTTTTTGCCTTTATTTTCTTTGGCTCCAAAATCACTGCAGATGGTGATTGCAGCCATGAAATTAAAAGATGCTTGCTCCTTGGAAGAAAAGCTATGACCAACCTAGACAGCATATTAAAAAGCAGAGACATTACTTTGCTGACAAAGGTCCATCTAGTCATGTAGTCATGTATGGATGGCTACATGGTAGTCATGTATGGATATGAGAGTTGGACTACAAAGAAAGCTGAGTGCTGAGGAATTGAGGTTTTTGAAATGGGATTGGAAAAAAATCTCTTGAGAGTCCTCTTGGACTGCAAGAAGATTCAACCAGTCAATCCTAAGGGAAATCAGTCCTGAATATTCATTGGAAGGACTGATGCTGAAACTAAAACTCCAATACTTTGGCCACCTGATGCGAAGAACTGACTCACTGGAAAAGACCCAGATCCTGGGAAAGATTGAAAGCAGGAGACGAGGATGACAGAGGATGAGATGGTTGGATGGCATCACTGACTTGATGGACATGAGTTTGAGCAAGCTCTGGGAGTTAGTAATGGACAGGGAAGCCTGACATGCTGCAGTCTATGGGGTCTTAAAGAGTCAGACATGACTGAGCTGCTGAAGTGAATTATGATTTTAACTATTCTATTTAAAACAGACATCCTATGGAAAATCGACATGATAATAGATGCCTTTTAGGAGTGAAGGTGTAATAAATCACCTAGCATCTCTCACAATTTTGTAGCTCTTATTTAGAACATCCTTTATTTAAAGCTCATGTCTCACAGATCTCATAGTGAATTAGAGGCATTCTTTTCCTCTCTTTTAGTTTTCAGATGATACACTCACAGAGTTAGGATAAGCCAAAACAGAGTTATAATCTTTAAGTGTTCTTGGAAAAACAAGAGTAAACCATAAGTTATGATAAATAAATTACCAAAGTTCTTTCCCCAGTACCACCTCACCTGCACACTCTGCAAAAAGTCTCCCCATATCACTGTCTGTTTGGTGTGCCCATATTAGAAACAAAAACCAAACTAGTGTTCCAGAAAAGGGAAAAGGCTCTAGTTGCCGAATAAAGGGATGCACAATATTCCTGTCTATATTAGCATCTTTCCCATGACAATGAAAAATAAAATGTAAAGACAATTTCTAGGCTCAACTGAGTCCCCCTTCTTTCAGAACTGCTAGTCACATGTCAACCCCATACTGTAGCTCTGACAGCAGTGTTTGTCATTTAATAATCCCACAACCTTGATCATAGGTGACTGGACTGGTGAGGGAAGGGCCCTTGACTAAGACATTCAGATGAATTCTTCCTCAAGAATTTGTAATTATGGCTGAGGAGGAGCCAGTCATTTTAGGCTCATAAATGATTATTTTTCTTCCTTTTATTTGAAGAGATGAAAACAGTTGAACTGTGGAGAGTCAAAAGCAAAGCACAGGTGATAAGAGGCCCAAAGATGTAAGACAGAGAGGTTGAATGCCCTGTACTCCTTAAGGCTTTTTGCTTCCTGCTTCCCTCATTTCTTTCCTCTTTGCTTGCATTGGCTCAATTTGATTTCTGATATGAAATGTAGCCCAAAGAACCTTAACTAATGCAGGATGGAAACAGAATATTAAGAGGCAAAGTGAGAGAAGAACTTTTAAAACCATTTGATAACTGCTCAGAAATGAGGCAGAAAAACCAAAACCCCTCGAGAGGCAAAGCAGCCCGGTTGGTCGTACTCCTCCCACCTGTCCAGCTCAGAGTGGAGAACACTTTTCTCACTTGTAAGGCCACTCATGACAGTATCTAGCCACAGAAATCTCTTCCAGAGGGGCATTCCAAGATCTTTGCCCTGCAAAATACTTGAAACTGAACTGTAGGAGCTTATGAACAGACTCCCATTATCCACAGTGTAATGGAAACAACAGGACTCCCTGTGCATATCTTTGGGCAGGGAAATCTCTTCAAAGCTATGAAGCTTGAAACCAAAGATTCTTGAAATATAATGCATGAAGATGATCTTTTTGTCTTGGCACTCCTCCACAAGCCTTCAATCACTCTGTGAGCTAAATTTCCTTCCATATGTTTTTCATTCATTTACATTTAAGATAAAAATTATTGGCTCTGAAATCCATTTGCTGAGTGGTGATTCAGTGATTCTTTTCATTGTGATCTCAGCTCAGTGATGATGCATATCATCCGCATGATGTTCAAAAAAATCAGGATCTTTACTGATGCCATCTAAAGTCATTGCTTGGTAATAACAGACTTGCAGTCTCTCTTACTCTCCAGTGAAGAAGTTTGAAATAGGATCAAAATCTGTTTTGTTGTTCTATTTTGAATTCATATTTTTGAATTCATTAGCTGAAAAACCAACAGTCTAACTGGGACAAAGTTCCCTCGTTTAATTTGAGAGAATCATATGTGTATTTTACCCTGGTTGCTTCTTCCAAGAACACATTGTCACAATTAAAATCTCTAAAGCTAATTTTGAGAACTTTTGCCTTAGTCTACCTTCTAGAAACAAATGATTATTTATTTTTCATTATTATAAACAGTGAAAAACTCATTATGGTCATATTTATGCTACATTGAGTTGTTTGATTTGCAATTACTTCATTTATTCTCTGGACTTTGCCAATATGTACATATTAATATTAAGAATATAAGAAAAAAAAAAAAAAACTTTAAAAAGCAGCCACTAACAAGTATTTGAAACATTTACCTTAACATCTTCCTACCCATAATCTGTCTTTGATGAAATGTAGTTTTTATCTCCCTTCTCTGAAGCTGTGCCTATCTACCTGATGCCAAAATATCAAGTAATTTTGATAAATCGATAAACCATTCAAAAATCAATTTAAAAAATCCACTTACCAAGTTCTGTAGTGATATATAGCTTTATATTTTTCTAGATTGGGATTCTATATAAGGGAGTTAGCCTAGATATAAAGATAAAATAGTTAGATCTTAGAGAAACTACTTTTATCATTAAAAATAATGTGTGTGTGTGTGTATATATATATATATTTTTTTTTTTTTTTCTTTTTTTCCCCTGACCCTTCACTGAAACTATCCCACCTGGGTTTTTTAGAATGACAAAAGGCATATGTTGCCTCTTTCACCTCTGAAAATATGCTTTCTTGAGAACATGGAAAAGCCTATACTATTTCAAATGCAACTTGATAAGTGTCTCATTTTTTATGCACCCCAGGAAAAGAAATTTATTTCATTTTTACAAATAGTAAAGTTTTTTTTTTTAATTCTTAGAGCCATCTCTGTTGGTATCACATGCTGAATATTTCTTATGTAGAGAACTATTTATAAAAAATAACAGAACACAAGTTTTCTTATGACAATTACTAGAGTTAATATTGAGGTTCTGATTAGTGTTGAGTGTTGTGCAAATATTATCTCATTTAATCTTTCATAAGCCTAAATACATTATCACCCCAGTTTACATGTCAGAAAATGATATTGTAAAGAGTTTAAATTGTTTGCTTGTAGTCACATAGCTAGTAAAAAGAAAAGCTGAGATTCAAACCCAAGTTTCATCAACTCTCGAAAACTCAAGGTCATCATTGTAGGAAGACACATCCATTATAAGTTTTGAAAGCACTATTAAGGAGAAGAGATGCCAGGAGCTAGGTTTGGCCTTCCATTTACTTATAAAGTGGGTTTGAGAAAGGCACCTACTTTTTCTGCATTTATATACTTATATTTCCCTTTCTATAACACAATAATAATAATACCTTCTGCCTGAGAGAGTCAAAGGAGGGAGTTTTTGTGAAAGTATTTGATCTGTTAAGTGCTCTTCATAGATAATTTAGAAATATTAAGCTCACCTGCATCTAAAATTCTAAAGTGTGACTGTGTCTGTTTGCTGTTTAAGGTCACAGATGAGAACGAATGCTTTCCAGGCAGCAGGGTTATGCATTCTTCTGAGTGGGGAGTGATGGGTACTGATTGCTCCAGCTTTTCAAGTTATCTATAGAAATAGAAAATATTGTGTTTTATCGAAAGAAACAAGATACTGTTTCTGGGTATTCACATTCTCATCAATTTCTCTTGAAGAACATATAATTACACAATGGATGGATCTGAATCCTGAGGCTGAAAAGTAAAAGATGGAATTGCAGGATGCTGGAAGATGTGAGGAGCACAAAAGATGTATATTTGCATTCACTTCCTTCCCGAAAATTATGGCTTCATTTTCTGAGAGAGAAATGGTAATGATAGCTTATAAGAGAAATAGTCTCTTCTCTGAAACATCTTGAAGAGTATTTTCAGAATAAAAACTTGTTTCAGAATTGATCATAGATCTTAATTTTTTGGGCAACTTTAGTATTGAGAAAAGTTCATGTTGGAAAGATAAATTAAGAGTTTGAGATTAACATCACACTACTATATGAAATAACTGAACAACAAGGACCTACTGTATAGAACTGGAACTTGTAATAACCTATAATGGAAAAGAATCTGGAAAAGAATACATTTATATATACAGATATACACATACATATATTCTTTGCTATACACTTGAAACTAGCATAATAATGTAAATTAACTATACTTGAACAAATTTCTTCAAATGAGCTGCTTTTGGTATTGCCATTCTTTCTTTCTCTCTGTGTATATTATCTATGTATGTGCTCATTCTCAGCTGCTCAGTCGTGTCCAAGTCTTTGCAGCCCCATGGACTGTAGCCAATCAGGCTCTTCTGTCCAGGGTATTTTTCAGGCAAGAATACTGGAGTGGGCTGCCATTTCTTCCTCCAGGGGTTCTTCCTGATCCAGAGATCAAACTTATGTCTCCTGCTCTTTATGTCTCCTGTATTGGCAGGCGGATTCTTTACCGCTGAGCCACTGGGGAAACCTGTGTATATGTATGTCTTTATATATATATATATATATATATATGCATATTATATGTGTATACGTGTGCATGCTAAGTCGCTTCAGTTGTGTTGACTCTGTGTGACCCCATAGACTGTAGCCTGGGAGGCTCCTCTGTCCATGGGATTCTCCAGGCAAGAATACTGTAAAGGGTTGCCATGCCCTCCTCCAGGGGATCTTCCTGACTCAGGGATCAAACCTGTGACTCTTAAGTCTATCTGCATTGGCAGACGGGTTCTTTACCACTAGTGCCACCTGGGGTATATAAGAGAAAAGGCAGTGTTAGTATTTGGATAGCTACCTCTTGCTGCTGCTGCTGCTGCCTAGTTGCTTCAATCATGTCTGACTCTGTGTGTCTCTATGGACTATAGCGCGCCAGGCTCTTCTGTCCATGAAATTCTCCAGACAAGAGTACTGGAATGGGTTGTCATGTCCTCTTCCAGGGGATCTTCCCAAACCAAGGATCAAACCCCGGTCTCCTGCATTGCAGCAAGTTCTTTACCACAGAGCCAGCAGGAAAGCCCAGCTACCTTTTAATGAACACATTATGTACCAGGCAAGGGCTTTCCTCTCCCTCCCAATGATGTTCTGAATGCTATTACCAGATGAAAAGTAGAGGTTTGGATAGGTTGGTAACCCCCACTCCTTACCTCTGAAAATAACCATAATTGAGAACCAACTGTATGTCTGACATTTTACATACATAATGTCCAGTCTTCATACTAACACTACAAGACAACTAACATTGTTCTTATGTTGCCATTGCAAACACTAACTCTCAGAAGACTTGCAAAAAAACAAGTCATATAACTATCAAGTCACCAGCTAAGAATCCATGCCATGCTGGGCCAGCTTTAAAGCCCAAATCCATGTATCATGGTACAGATTAGACCAACCTCAAAGCCCAAATCCATGTATCCACAGATTATGAATGGTCAATAAATTCATTGGTGTAGGCAGAAGTAAATTCCTCAAGATGTCACCTGACCCTCCCTGTCATATAGTGTTCTCTAGGACACAACAGTTTGCCTCCTTAAAACCAGACAGAGAGCATGTCTCTTTAGTTTGTTAAAAGTCGTAGAGAATATGTCATCAGTGGAATGACAAATCATCACTTCTAGCACATAAGGTACGCTTTTCAAAGAGCAACATCTCATCATTTTCGTTATATTCTTTTGGATGGAAACAAGACACAGTTTTTTCACTGCACTCAAAGAGAGGAAATTATACAAGGGTGTGACTCATTGTGGGTCACTTTACAGTATGTCTGCCAGAATTAATACCAAATAATTCTACCCAGGTTAGAATTGTCATATAATCTAAACTCTATGATTCTGTGCTATATTATATAGTTTGCAAGTAGATGAGAGCTGAAAAAATAATAAAAGTTTCTTTATAAAATTATGTAGCCAACATACTCTGTCCTTAAAGTTTTCATTTTCACTTTTTTCTTACTTATTTAGTTCTTGATAATCATTTTGTTCATGAAAGTAAGTGCTCATAGCATCACTAATTAGTAGAGTATTTGACTTTTTTAATGATTCTTTCAACATTTATGCTTCAGTTGATTGATGCAATTTACCATATAACATTCAGGAGATTTTTCTTTTAAGTTATACCTAAAATGCTTGCCTATAAGTTACTTCAATATTAACAATAAATTCAAATGTTATACTTTGCTCCTATTAGCATAGTTGCAGTGATTATTTATGAAAGGGAACTATGTAATCATATAAGCATAGATAATACAGAATTCAGGAATGTCAGCCAGCTAAAGTAAGCATTAGGCTATTCAGCTTCCAAAATGCTGGCTTTAGGTGGAACCCACTACCAAAGTGAGAGCTTTCACTGTTGTTTCTGCTGATTTGCCCTCATGGTAGCTTTAGAAATGCTATTGTAGCTGAAGTTCTGACCCATTTTTCACTCCAATTTTTATCAAACTTGTATCTTCTATCCTTTTATCTTGATTAATTCACCAAAGTTTTGTCTGTTGGTTTTGCTGAAGAATTATTTCCTTTGGATTTTGTTATTAACCTCTATTTCTTGGATTATTTTCCTGTAAAAATGAAGATGATAACAAATTTATTTTCTATTTCCATTAATTTCTGTTATTATCTCCTTTTTTCTACTATATTTGGGTTCCTTTTTTACCTTAAGTTAGGTTTTTAGCTTTTAATTTTTAGCCCTTTCTCTTTTGAACATGAGCATTTCAAGCTATAAATTTTCTTCTAGCTACTTCTTTAGCTATACTTTTCAAATTTTGACACGTTGTAATTTCATTACTTTTCAGATCTAAGTGTTTAAAAAATTTATTACTGTCTCTTTTCTGACCCAAGAGTTATTTATAAGCTTGATTTCTTATTTAGAGATGCCTTGTTTTATTGACCTTTTTATTGATTTCCAATATAATTGCACTTGGTCAGAGAAAATGACATGACACTTCTTTTTGTAAAATTCATTGAGTCTTCCTTTATGAACTAGAATATGGTCAATTTTGTAAGTGACTTAAAGATTTTAAGATTAGGTCTTCTTTAATTGCCTTAATTTAACAATCCACAAACATTTTAATGAATTTACATAACAAAAGTTTATTTCACAGTCAGGTGAAAGTCTCAGAAGAGATACTGGTGGTCACTTCAAGCAGTGATTCAGAATCATTCTGCTTCTACCTTGTAGCTCCAACTATTTTTGAAATGCCACTCCTAAGGTCGTCTTGAAGATTATCTTCATTCTAAGTAGCCATGAGGGGAAAACATCATGGAGACCATCTTAGTCACGTGGCCACAGATGACTGCCAAAGAGGTTGAGAAATGTACCTAGAAGAAGAGGTAATGGATTTTGTTGGTTAGCTAAAATAACACCTCAGTACTGATATTTTTATTAACCCATAAATTAAATATCTTCACTATTTTTATTTTTTTAAACACAGAGTTACAAATCATATTTGTTTAGATTTCTACATGTTTACTAATATATTTGCTCATTATTTTCTTATTTTGGCATTTTTGTATTAGCCAGATAGTTTAGGCTAAAGCGACAAATTAACCCTGAAATCTCAGAGGGTTAACTGTCAAAAATGTATTTCTCACTCATACCAAATGTCAAATGAAGGTGAATGGAGCCCCGTCTCCTTAAAATAAGTCAGGACCTCAAACCAGTAAGACTTCATCGTATTGCGATGCTGCTTTCGGATTACATGTCCCTCCCTTTATGGCTCATTATTTGGAACCTGCAGTACGGCCTCTAGCTGACGGCAATCACCGCACAGCGGAAATAGGCTGGGGAACACGTGGGACTGTCTCTGCCACACTTCTCTTCTGGTTTCATTTGCTTCTTTGTTCAGAAATCTCCTCCTATGAACTTCTGTGGGTTGTAAACATTCTTGCATTCTTAGTTTTCTCTGAACATATCCCTATTTATCTTCAATACTGAATTTGAAGTTTTGTTGGATTCACAATTCTAGGTTAATTATTATTTTCTCTTATGAACATTCTGAGAACAGTATTCCATTATCTTCTGACTTCCATTGGGCTTATGGAGGTTAGAAGACATTTAACTTTTTTTTTCCTTCTATAACTTTATAGTTTCTAAAATTTTACCACAATATGTGGTATGTGAATCTTATTAATTATTCCCGGAACTCAGTGGTCCATTCTGAAATTTCAAGTTTTTCCCCTCAGTTCAGTGAACTGATATTCACTACTTTGTTCATTGTTTTTCATCTGTTCCCTTTGTCCTTTAGTAATTACACTTTTCATTAGGTATCCCAGATCTTTTTTCCATATCTCATGTTATTTAGCTCATAATTTCCTTGTCTTTGTAAATTTCTTCTGCACAGGTGTTTATTACTTCAATTTGATCTGAGATAACTATTATCGAATACAACTATTTCTTAAAATGTTGCTTTCTTTAAAACTGTCATATCCCTCCCCTCCTTTGTTTTAATAAGGGGAACTCATCATACTTCTCTGAGTATAAGATCTATCAGAGAAGTCTTCTTTATCTTCCTAGTATGAATTGGTTTGCTGACACCCTTCTTTTTTTTTTTTTGCCTTTGTCCCTATTGCAATGGTGATTTATTCTATTTGTGCTACAGATACTAATACGTCTTTCATAGCTATTCCTTGTCTCTATTTTTCCACTTATATTAACATATAAACATGCTATGGTGGCAGATAATACAACATGGCAGTTATGGAGTCAAACTGTGGAAATTCAAAGCTTATCACTGCCAATTCCCTGTCTTCTATCCTGAACAATTTGATTAAATTTGCTTTAAGTCTCTTTTCTCATCTAATGGGGGGTATACTAGTAATAACCTCTTGGTATTGTTAAGAATAAATAATTGATTTATTTGAAGCAACAAGCATAATGCCTGACCCATATCATTCAACAAATAGACTTTAATATTGTTGTTTTAAAAACAGAAAGCTATCTCACTTGATGCTACAGGATGCCCTGACTCTTGCCCAGTTGTCTGCTCCCTTTCACATCAAAACTATCTTCACAATGTGTCTGTACTCTCTCTCTGACTCATCTTATCCATTCCTTCACTAGAAACATTTATCAACATGCTGGTAACTCCTAAATTTGTATCTCTACCCACTTACTCCCTTTGCATCCTAGACTCATATCTGCCCATTCAGTATCTCCATTTCAATATCTCAATTGCTTCTCAACCTTAACATGGTTAGGACTGAAGCCTTGATCTTGTCCCTCTCCATCAAATGTTTACTTTTCCTAGTCTTTCTGATCTCCTTAAATGTCACTACCACATTTTATTGCTGTTTAGTCACCCAGTCATGTCTGACTCTTTGCAACTTCATGGAATGCAGCATGCCAGAACTCCCTGTACCTCACCACCTCCCGGAGTTTGTTTGCCCAACTTCACATTCATTGCATCAGTGTTGCTTGTCCAGCCATCTCATCCTCTGATGCCCTCTCCTTCTGCCCTCAATCTTTCCCAGCATCAGAGACTTTTCCAATGAATCATCTGTTCCAATCAGATGACCAAAATACTGGAGCTTCAACTTCAGCTCAGTCCTTCCAGTGAATATTCTGGGTTGATCTCCCTTCATTTTGACTGGTCTAATTTCTTTGCTGTCCAAGGGACTTTCAAAAGTCTTCTCCAGCACCACAGTTTGAAGGCATCAATTCTTTGGTGTTCTGCCAGCTCTCACAACCGTATGTCACCACTGGGAAGACCATAGCCTTGACTATATGGACCTTTACACTACTACATAGTCAATTTCTTAAACCAAACTCCTAAGAATAACCTTAAAGTCCTGTATTTCCCTGTCCAACTACATCAGTATGTATAATTGGTTTTATTTCAAAATATATCTTAAATTCACCCTTCTATTGCTATCTCTATGGCCATAGGCATGTTCAGTCCAGCATCATCACACACATGTTGTATGACACAATAGCTTCCTAATTACCCTGCCCACTTCTGTTCCTGCACCAGGGGTCCCTTCACATATTCTCCAGATAGCTGCCAGAAACATCTTTTCATAATTAAAATATTACCATGTAGTGATCCAACCTCTTTCTTACTATTTTTATAGCCCCAAAGTTGAATTCATACAAAATTTCTAGATCTCTGACTATCTCTCCTCCTTTATCTTGATCACTCTTCTTGTGTTCATCATGTTATAACCTCACAAGTTCACTGAGACTTCATAGGCCATTTGAGCTCCTTCCTGTATCAGCTGAGTCTTTTAGGCATGCTGCTGCTGCTGCTGCTAAGTCACTTCAGTCATGTCCGACTCTGTGCGACCCCATAGACGGCAGCCCACCGGCCTCCGCCATCCCTGGGATTCTCCAGGCAAGAACACTGGAGTGGGTTGCCATTTCCTTCTCCAATGCATGAAAGTGAGAAGTGAAAGTGAAGTTGCTCAGTCGTGTCTGATGCATGGACTGCAGCCGACCAGGCTCCTCTGCCCATGGGAGTTTCCAGGCAAGAGTACTGGAGTGGGGTGCCATTGCCTTCTCCGCTTTTAGGCATAGTTCACTGTAATTAAAATAATACTCATTTGTTAAATTACGTGAACTCTTTGAACTGTGCTAGCTCCTCCATAGATAGGATTTACCTCCAACACTATATAAAGTAGTCCGTATTCCCCCCTCCTATTTGTGTCCTATCTTTGCACTATTCTCACTGTCTTCCTGGCACTTCACACAATTTATCATTCTCTTATATTGTGGTCTCTTGCTTGCTTTCTCTCTCTCTCACTCAAATATAAGTTCTTTAAGGACAGGAACATCTATCTTGTATCCTGTTAAATACACTATACCTAATCCAATAGATTCTGAATAATGCATGTATTAAACACACAAGTAAATAAATGAAGACTAAATTGTTTCTGAACTATATTATTTTGTTAATCTCTCTTTTAAATTTTAAAATAAAATAATATGTCATTTCATTTCAGAAATACATTTTAAGTTTTAATAGTATCTCTTCAAAAGATTTCATTATAGTTGTACTCAGTTTTCTTTTTTCTTCTCTTTTCTCCTGTTTCTTTATTTGGCATTCCAATACTGCTCTTGCACAGAACCACCAAGCTTTTTCTTTGACTTATGATCTAACTGTATCAACTTAAACTAATTGTGATAGCTCCTTGGCTGGTCATGCTTGGATTGGCCCATGGTGAATGTGTCTCAAAGCACTCGTGGTCTGGAAGTCAATGAAGATAAAGAAGTGAATTTATTTTTCAGTGAGTCAAATGAACTGTAAATCAAATGAATTGTAAATCAGGGAACTCTCTTTTAAGTCATGTGGCGAATCTCCCTATTTTTCAGGTGCAAGTGAAGACAGGCTGTCCTCAGTCCAGCACTACAGAAAATGCTGTGCTGCCTCTGTTATCTTGGAGAAGGAAATGGCAATCCACTCCAATATTCTTGCCTGGAAAATCCCATGGACAGAGGAGTGTGGTAGGCTACAGTCCATGGGATCACAAAGAGTCGGACATGACTAGGTGACTTCACTTTCAGAACAGTCATACTAGTTTTTTTCTGAAGGTAAGCATCATGAGCAGTCCCCTAGATTTGCATTCTCTGTCATTGTACTCATTGCCCTACCCTAGACTTGAAAGAAAGGTAGAGCATATTTCTAAATCACCTAGTTCTTAATTGTCTCTACCACCTTGGTTAATCACATTGTTTAAACAATTATATAGCGTTCAGGTACCTTCTAAATTAAGCCTGGATATCCAGATGTTCCAGGGCTTCTTCCATGAACTAATAATGATAATCTCAGCAGGAAATTGGGAGAGAGACAAAGGGTCAAGAACAAGTTTTTAAGTTCTCATTTCCCATCTGTGTTTTATTTTGAAAGCCTGGATTGAATCAATAAAGAGTAAAGGTCCCTATATGATGATAAGCCCAAGCAAAGATCAAGAAAACAGCGTAAAATTTGACTCAGGTGTGGAAAAAAGCCTAAGTGTGGGATAGGGGATGAGGGTAGTTGGGTGGGGTGGTTAGCATGAAGAATCGGAGAAGGCACTAGTACCCCCACTCCTGTACTCTTGCCTGGAAAATCCCATGGGCAGAGGAGCCTGGTAGGCTGCAGACCATGGGGTCACTAAGAGTCGGACATGATTGAGTGACTTCACTTTCCCTTTTCACTTTCATACATTGGAGAAGGACATGGCAACCCACTCCAGTGTTCTTGCCTTGAGAATCTAAGGGACGGTAGAGCATGATAGGCTGCCTTCTATGGGGTCGCACAGAGTCGGACACGACTGAAGAGACTTAGCAGCAGCAGCATGAAGAATTAGCTAGAAAATTTAACAACTTTTCCAGATGCTTTTGACAGTGAAAAAAAAAATAGTTCAAAACTATGTAAATTAATTGCAATCAATTAAGTTAATTTTTTTAAATTTGTTGCAATGCACCTTACATTGTACTATAATATATATGAAATCCATATGCTATAAATATGTTGTGATCAAATACTTTGGTATTAACTATATTGACTGGCTGGTGGATGGCTTCAGATGGTCACCTTAAGCAGATAATATCAGGAAAAATATGTTGGAGAAGTTATAGAGGGCTCAACAACTGTGATTTATACTGGACCCCAAAGAACAAATCTGATATTATCTTGATGTTTGTTCAGTAGCAATAGCTATCAATAGCTGGACCATAAGACAATTTATACATTTTAAAAATGTGATTAAAGGAAGTAGCACAGTTTGACTTATACTTCCCTGCAATATTTTTTTAATGATTTCATCCTTCTTGATCTACTGTAATTTTAATACTTAGCACAAAGCATGGGACAGAAAAAGCACTCAATAGGCACTAAATACTGAGCTATGTTCTAGATTGTAGAATTTAGTCTTTGGGTTGATCATTTTGTATTCTATTCATGATAAAATGGGGAGGTCAGAATATTCAATAATAGTTTTATAAAGGTATCTCCCTGGTGACCCAGTGGTTAAGACTCTGCACTTCCACTGCAGGAGGCAAGGTTTAATTCCTGCTCAAGGAACTAAGATCCCACATGCTGCACCGTGCAGCCCCCCAGAATAGTTTTATAAAAGTAAATAAAATACATAATGAAAGAATTATTGGGAAGAGTAACAAAAATATAGATTATAAGGAAGTCAAAAATAAAAATCCCAAGGGCTAGGAAGGCACTTAAAGGAATGAACTCAGGAGAAAGGAGGTATATTATAAAAAAGAAAAGTGTGAGCAATAGAAATGTTAGAATATGTTCTCGTTCTGTACAAAACATCTGCCCATGCAGTTCTTCCCATGTAACAAAACTAACCTAAGGATTGTGTCCCTGTAACATAGCTTGTTATGAGCCCCACAGTTAGAGGGGCCATCGTTTTCATTGTCTTTTATTGTTAAACTAACCAAGAAATAATAATTTAAAAGAAGAATGAAAACTAGGAGGTCGGTCTGGATAGGGGCTTTTAATTTTTCTGAAGCTTGATGACTATTAGAACAAGTTCATTTTTGAATATGCTTCTTAAGAACAAAGAAGTGGCTGCTTCGAGCGTTGTCAAGTCCATTCTTTTTGTTTCCTGATAAATGGTTTTACTGACACTTGAACTTTATAACACAACTCACCAATAAATTTTGATGACAGGGTACAGACTACTTGGGTGGCAAGGATGACACATTCGTTTTCAGTTTGTTTCTTTTTAGAGAGGATGATTTTTGTTGGCTAAATTTCTGCTGACTTGAGTAATTTCTGAACTAAAATGCAATGCTTTAGAAGTCTTCCTAGCATTTAGAAAGGGCTCAAAAGCTGGTATGTTATCTTACATGTTATTTTGATGGCATAATGGTATTTAGATTGATGTGAAGATGTCTCCTCCTGCACCTTTTGTGGGACTCCACTATGGGAATGCATGTTTGGAACCATCTTGTGACCTAGTGCATACTTAGATTGATAGGATGCTTTAAGACAATAAACTCGATGGAATTTTAATTAATCTGATAAAGCACAAAAATCCCTGCCTGGAAATGGACACAAATATGTCAGGTGGCGCTAGTGGTAACGAATCTGCCTGCCAATGCAGGAGACGCAAGAGACACAGTTTGATCCCTGGATTGGGAAGATCCCCTGGAGAAAGAAATGGCAAACCACGCCAGTATTCTTGCCTGGAGAATCCCCATGAACAGAAAAGCCTGGCTGGCTATAGTCCATGGGGGTCACAAAGAGTCAGACACAACAGTACACACATACTTATGTCTTAGACATGGATGCTGAGTCAGAGAATTCTAGAAGAGAGGAGTTAATAAGTGGAGAATGCCAGATATTAATAATGTATATGGTGTTGGAAATATAAAATTATTGCTATGGTAAAAGAAACATATATATTGTTTTTCATGGTTTCACCGGAAACCAAGGTGAAAAGGAAAAGATGGCTGGATTTAAAAAGAATATCCAAAGGACAATTATAGTAAGGTGTGTTGAATACTTACTAACATGCCCAGCCAGCACTGTGGTCAGCACTTCACAGAAAAGAGGTCATTTAATGGTCTCCAAAAGCTAATGAGGCAGAAACTGTATCATCCCTACACTAAAGTTGAGGAAACTGAAACTCAGAGAGATCAAACAAGTTATCCAGATAGATATAGAAATAACAGAGCTAGGATTTGAATTCATGACTGCCTGACTCCAACAGCTTGCTCTCTATTGTCTCAATAATATGCACGTTTTAATTTGAGTAAGATCCAAAATCTGCTTGTTCTAAATTGAATTATCTTCTGATGTCTACAAAGAGCAGCACTTTTGAATCTAGAACAAAAAGCTGCCTTTTCATTTTGGCTTAACTATGGGCTGTAAAATTTTAATTACCTTTTGTTTAGAAAGTGCTATAGAACCTGAACTTGTAATCAGTGCTGGAAGTAGGCACACCAAGGGGTTGTTGATTTCCCTAGTGAATTTGAGTATCATTTATGGAAATGTAATTACAGTGGAATCCTATTATAACGATCAATTTGGGCAACCCCCATTTGATCATTACATCCAAATGATCACCACACACAGACCATAAAACAGTGAGCCTCTCAAACCAGACAGGCTAAACAGTAAAATATCCATCTTGCAGAAACAGTATTATTATCACTAAGTACCTCAGAACCAGCACAGGGTCAGTAGAATTATTTGCTCTAATTAGCTCTTCTAAAGCCTACACATTCTTTAGCTAAATTGTAATGGCTCATATGAAAGGTTTGGAATTCAACCAAGTCAGTGAGTATTTATTTTGTACCTGCTGTGTACTCTGAATGAGGCTAGTCACTGAGGAGAATATAAAATAAATAGGACTTCTTTCTGAAGCTTGCTATCCACTTTCAGAAACAAGTTGCATAAACTCCTTGGGCAACACTGCCTAAAATGAGAGCCTAAAAGGACCCCATATTATAATAATGGTCAGTTTCAGAGGTGAAAACTTTGGCACCAGTAAAAAACAAGTTAGGAGTATATTCTTTTGTCACAAAAAATGATTGCAAAAGAAAATGCAATAGGAAATGAAAATAAATAGGTTCTTCCTGCAGAGGCAGCACCTGAAGTCAGAGATAGCAAAGGGGGTTCATCTCACATTCCAACTTCAATGAATTGGTACTTAAGCAGGGAGAGCAACGGGATTTTTTTTCTCTCTCATATCAATATCAATAAACAGTTAATGGCTGACTGCATAGCTGGCTGAGAAGGATCTTTAGACCAAACTGGGACTCAAGGGGAAGAGTGATTACTGCTAGTGAGTAACTCTTGGCATGAGATTACAGGTGGAAGCCACAGATGAAGTACTGAAGCAGTGTTCTTGCTTGGATTTCTTTAATTTCAAGATCTCTGAATTAACATGCCCTAACTACTGTCTTAGAATCATAGCAGAGGAGACTCTGTAGTGTGATGCGCGTAATAATCTGTTATCTTTCCTGCCCACGTTGCTTTCCTTTTTACTCTCCTATAACCTCACACTCTGCTGTAACCATTAGCAGCACCCAAATTACTATTTGTCCACACCAATAATCCCCATCTGACCACTCTTGTTTCCCTTCTCAAACCAGATACTATAAACAACCACTTTAACACTGCTTTCACACCCTCCGTTCTAAACCCCCTGAGATTCAACATTTTCTCTAAGCTTGTTCAAGCCAGTACACTTCTGGAGCCAAGCGGAAAACATTACCACCCTGCTCAGGCAGATATCAATACCTCTCTCTCCCCTGACTTCAAGGAAGCCCAATTTATGCAAGCAATGCTATCTATTTAAACTGTTATCTCACCCTGTAACTACATGTTTCTAAACACCAGCGATTCCTTAGGGCAGAAGGCAGTTGCCTTGTATTTTGATTGTTTCCAATACCCTTTTTGTGTTTTTTTTCTCTCCAGAGAATCCACTCCAGAATCTTCCTTGTGATTATCCAACATAGTATCTTCTTGGACTTTAGCCCCAATTCACATATATCATATTTTATCATATAAGATACATTCTGTGAAGCTTTTTCTGATCTCTCAATACTTTGTATAACAATAGTTATACTGTGAAATCTGCTAAGATGGTGTCAGTACAAAATATCATGATATCTTTTCCAGTCTATCTTTCTCATATAGCTGTGGGCCACCTCTTTTCATTTCTGGGCCCTTATCATTGGCAAAGTTCCAGACACATAGTAATTTCCCCAAGATACTTTTCTCAAGCTTTTGGGGAATTTTAAGAAAGAGTCATAACCAAATAGATTCTTGGGTATCATTCTGTTTTATTTTTTTTAAACACATGCCTTTGAGAAAAAAAATATGGTGTAGAAAAAAATAAATAAAGCATAGATTAAACTAATATTGCCTATTGAGAATGCTTACCATGAAAAGCTAAACACTGATGTTTGAACTACACATTTGTTTTCTCCATTTCTACAATGATCTGGGATAGTAGATTTCCACCACTCCTTCCCCTCCACTAGAACATTCTGAAAAGGATAAAATCATACACGTAGACTAATTTTTTACTGAACTGCAATGAAACAATAGTAATGCCAACATTTATCCCAGCAACTTTCAGGGTTATAAGGCTTCCCGATCATAGTCTTAGTGTTTTTGGAATTCGGGGGCCCTACAACTCAGACCCACAGCTCTGCAGGTAAAACTTGTAAGAGTAGTGTGTAGGCCAGAATTGTTTTGAGGGCATTGTTGTGCATTGTGCAGTCGCTCAGTCGTGTCCGACTCTTCGCGACCCCGTGGACTGCAGCCCACCAGGCTCCTCCATCCATGGGATTCTCCAGGCAAGAATACTGGAGTGGGCTGCCATTTCCTTCTCCAGAGGATCTTCCCAACCCAGGGATCAAACCCAGGTCTCCCACATTGCAGGCAGAGGCTTTAACCTCTGAGCCACCAGGGAAGCCCTTGTTTTGAGGGCAGAGAGGTAGTAAGATAGAATTTAAAACGAAGGAAAAATCTTGTTAACATTCACAGGGAGACAGCCACTTTTTAAAATAAATAGTCAATGAAAAAGGGATCAGTAAATTTCAGACAGACAAGAGAACAGAGGAGACTAAGACTATAGCAGTGAAAGTAAATGTGTATCATTTTGGCAGGACTGTAGGCTGGAAAGGACGGCCCAGGTAGCCCTGCACCAAAACTAGCATTTTAAAAAGTGCTTTTGTAATTGCACTTCTTGCTTAGAAACCTTAAGAGACAAGAAGACTGGAATCAGTTGAAATTAGGACTTCCTCCAATGTAATAGTAACACAGTAAAAACCACAGATTCCATTTTTGCTGGTGACTTTTCCTAAAAATCGTTTTCAGAAACAGAGAAAGTTTTCTCCTTTTTTTCCCATTTTTAACAGATCTTGGAATGCAAATTATTCCTTAGGGTCCCTTCATTTTTGCTGATTTTCTATTACAGTGATTATACCTGAGGGTTAGGGCTATGAACTTCTTGAATGGTGAACTTTGGTCCTGAATAATTAAAAGAACATCATCATGTGAGCAGGCTTAGAAAAGGGCCTGCTTTGTCCTCAGTTGCCAGGGGGCAAGAGAAAGTGCCTTGTCAGTTTCCCCCATCATCTATCTCATCACTGTGGTAGGACAGCCGGCTTGAGACAGAAGCCCAGTCAAGACTAAGGGCTGGGCATCTCTGTTGTACTTGTTAACGTGCTAAGAGCAGTAGTTGCAGGTTCTCGCCTCCACTGAGCACCTGGAAAACATTTGATCTTAATTAATTTCCCAGTTCAGTGGTTAGTGAGTGAATTTTCAGAATTAAAGAAACCTAGAAACAGAATCCACAAGTTGGATCAGGTTGGTAAAGGTTGAAATGATCAAGTGGTAGGAAAATTTTACTTTAGGAGAATAGGATGGATGTGATGGGGGGATTTCTTGAGCACATGCTTTGCCTTCTCCATTGCATATTTCCTGCCTACCATATACGGCAAAAAGCAGGTTGAATGACATCTCAATTGGAATCATGGATTTGCCATGACTTGTGACCTTGGCCAATTTTTTAAGTTCTGAATAGTAAAAACAAGTCAATTAGTACTTTCCTAACAGAGCTTTGAGGACTCAATAAGACAATATATGCAGTATGCCCAGTACAGAGCATGGTATACATGGGGCCATCCACACATACCATTTCCTTCCTTCTCTTCATTTTCCCTCACTTTTATAAAGTCACATATTAATAGAATTAATCTTGAATTTAGTTGTGAGTTAGGTTCAAATGTCTACAGCTTAGGAGTCCAGGATCAAGGAATTCTGTGCGGCCAGCACCTCTTCCCTTGCTTCCATTTGCACTGTAGAGCTTTATCCTCTCAGTTTATCTCCCAGAGCTGTATGTTTCCAAGGTAGGTGGTTTATTTTCTTCACTGGGTTTGCGTCAGAGCTGGAAGATAAGAGCCTTACATTTGTGGAAGTTCTTGTGAGACAGAGACTAGGCAAATGGTTTCTACATGTGCTGCCCCTCCTCAAGTGAACCAACTCAACTTTAAGCAGAGTTATTATGTGTGTCATTTGGTGCCATTACTATGCCTAAGAGGAATATGAGGTACCAACTTCAGATTGTGAAATGTATACACTGATGGATGACAAAGACTCATTCAATTACAATTGGGACAAAACAAACAGTTTTTGAAATGGAGCTCACTGTGGGAAGGGAGGGGGCTGAAAATTCTACCCTGCTATACTGATACGTTTCCTTTTCTAAATGAGCATGGCAACAGACAGGTTATGCAGAAATTCCATTTGCACTGTAGAGCTTTATCCTCTCAGTTTATCTCCCAGAGCTGTATGTTTCCAAGGTAGGTGGTTTATTTTCTTCACTGGGTTTGCGTCAGAGCTGGAAGATAAGAGCCTTACATTTGTGGAAGTTCTTGTGAGACAGAGACTAGGCAAATGGTTTCTACATGTGCTGCCCCTCCTCAAGTGAACCAACTCAACTTTAAGCAGAGTTATTATGTGTGTCATTTGGTGCCATTACTATGCCTAAGAGGAATATGAGGTACCAACTTCAGATTGTGAAATGTATACACTGATGGATGACAAAGACTCATTCAATTACAATTGGGACAAAACAAACAGTTTTTGAAATGGAGCTCACTGTGGGAAGGGAGGGGGCTGAAAATTCTACCCTGCTATACTGATACGTTTCCTTTTCTAAATGAGCATGGCAACAGACAGGTTATGCAGAAATGCCTCTGGCAGTAGAGGTGACAGTGACATTAGCAGCATTTGGGAAAGAAAACAAATTGGCATCATCAAAGTACAGCGTGCACCTTGTAAATTTATTTCTTTATTATTTCTTTTGCAACATGCATAGCATATCTATGGATCTGTAATAGCCACTGAGTACAGTAATAGCACCATACAGCATATTCAAAATCACACATAGATGAATAGTTCAGTAAACTAATTATGGCATTAAAGTGCCTTCTTAAGTCTGGCATATTGAAAATCAATAAAAAGAAGAGGTAGTATGAATTTTAGGGTGACTCTAACCTGGACTCAAATTCTGCCTTTGCTTTACAATAAATATGTCTTTTCCAGATTTCAATTTTCTCATTGGAAAATGAGGGTATTAATATCTACCACAAAAGGTAGTTACCCCTAAAGAGCTGTAGTGAATGCTGGCAGTCTCGTTTGCTCCTAGTTACTTACCACTCTCGTTATAGAGTGAGATGAGATCATCCTTCCCTACACTCACCAGGGAATTCAGTGCCCTTCAGTTAGAGAAGTTTTCCAGGTCTCCTCTGAATTATGTGCTTCCCACATGACTCAGTGGTTAAAAATCTACCTGCCAATGCAGGAGCCACAGGAGACACGGGTTCAATCCCTGGGGTGGGAAGATCTCCTAGAGGAGAAAATGGTAACCCACTTCAGTATTCTTGCCTGGGAAATGTCATGGGCAGAGAAGCCTGGTGGGCTACAGTCCACGGAGGCACAAAGAGTCAGACATGACTGAGAGACTGAGCATGCATTCTGAATTATAAATGTATCTTGATTTTTCCATCTCCTGCAAATAGACTAGAAA
>SJXQ01004876.1:0-110947 GCA_006408695.1 Aepyceros melampus | reverse complement strand
TTCTTAGCTTAGATTATTTTCAAAGAGCTGATGAAGATGCATTCTTAAGAAAACAAAAGAGAGTAAACCTCCCAAAATATCACAAAATTTCTGGATGAAAAATGTGTTTTTCTAACCTAAAGATGGCTCCACTTGTTTTGTTCCCACATAACTAAGAGTTTTCCACTCTCATTACCTCTTAGAGAATTCTGAGGCTAGGAGGACAATGTGCAAAAGTTGTTCTTGTCCCCGTGGACTGGCTTTTTGGTGGGCCCTGCAGCGGTACTCACTCTGCTGAGAATGAATTGCATTGATAACATTGTACATCACATTTTCTTCCTCTGAGATTTGTGTTATTCAGATGTACTGAAACCATACAATGTTATGAGGGAAAAGCTACTCTCCAGACCTGTAAAAATAAATGTCACTCCCTGGCATACTGGGGAAGGGTTGTGCCCCAGAGAAGGCGCTGCCCCTCCTCCCTTCGCTGCCTGTATACTGTGATGCTCACAATGTAGCAATCCTTCTCTTCTCAAAGAAGAAGGGAACATATGTGAAACAGTCATTTTATTCACGACAAGGTCAGAGAACAAAGCACTCCGAAACCAAATGAGGAAATTTGGGATGTGAAGATAATGATTTTAGAATCTAGCTGGAAATATGTTAACCAGTCAAGACACATTTATTTCCAAGTGTGGCATTTTGATTTGGCATGGGGATTTTAATTCTGAGTATTTTTATCATGATATGTAGTGCTGAAGGGAATATGTTGACATGCCTGAGAGCTAAAACAAACGTGAAGAATGAAGCTGAAAATAGCTGGCTATGAAGAAAACATTAAAAAGCGCTGGGTGGCACTCAACGTTGTACATCTAGAATTCAGAGGTTCGTGAAGAGAAGGCGATAACACGGCACTCATAGCCAGTTTTCCTGAGAAGGAAGTAAGGAAGGCCCACTGTTTGCTACTACTGACTCAGGGATCTACACATCTGTGCTCCTCCGGTGCCCACAGGGATACACATGAAAAAGATCCAGCTGCACCTCTCTTTGCATAGCGCATTCCTGAAAAGCTCTGCGCAAATCAAATCCCATTATAAACCCAGAAATGATTCATCTTTTCTGATTGATCTTCAATAGGAATGGCTCCAATAGGAATGGCTCATTTAACCTTTAAGATCCTCTGTCTGAGCCACAGGGGGTTCAACTTCCTTTTCAATGTGTCTGGTTCCTAAATATTAGTTCTTGATGAAGTTTTTACCAGACTGGGGTAAAATAAGAAAGATAAAGAAAATGAAGTCAATTTTTTTGGAAGAAAAATGCATTCAAATTACTGTTTTATTCTGAAATTATTGCTTTTCCTTCCTGTTTTTGGTGTTTAAAATGAGATTTTTAAAAAATGAAGTAGTACTGATAATAGATGTTCATTTTAGCGTATTGCTGGCAATTTTACTAGTTTGTGAAACTAAAACTATTGAGCTCACATTATATAACTATCCAAGCCATCTAAATCCAGTTGCCCTCAAAAGCTGACACACGTTTTAAAACAAATAAATGTAAAACTTTCTTTTTAAGAAAATGTGGGACTTCTCTGGTAGTACAGTGGCTAAGAGTCCACTGGCTTATGCTTGGGACCCAAGTTTGATCCCTGGTGCGGGAAGATTCCACATGCCTTGGAGTGACTAAGTCCACATGCCGCAGCTACTGAGCCCGAACTCTGGAGCCCATGAGCTGCAAGGACTGAAGCCCACACACTTAAAACCTGTGCTCCATATCAAGAAAAGACACTGTGATGAGAAGTCCATGCACAGCAAGGAAGAGTAACACAGCAAGAACAGCCTATGCACAGCAAGAACAGCCCCTGCTTACCATAACTAGAGAAAGCTTGTGCATAGCAACAAAGCCCCAGTGCAGCCAAAAATAAATAAATCATAAAATAAATAAATAAATCATAAATTAAATAAGTAAAATTCAAATGCATTATTCCTCTTAAAAAAAATTATGCTATGCCTCATCTTGTAGCTCGTGGAGATAACTCCAACATCCCTGGCTTCCAGCAGAGGATGCTACATATTCCTTTTCCTTCTAGCAAACTCATCAGACTGGTGATATGAATAACAATGTCAGTGTATGTGAAATATAGTAATTCCACCATCCAGAATTTCACATTTTACAGGTTGTATTAGCCAATGCTCTTAGCAACAAGAAACAGAATTTAAGTATTCCCTATTCTTTAAGATTGTTTATGAAAATTAAATAAGATAATGCATATAAAGCATATAGTCAACTTGAAAAATGTTTTGTATTATCACTTCCCCTAAGAGTTATTTGGTGGTGAAAAAAGTTGGTTATCTTAGCACAGTTATACAGGTACCATCTATAGTAGATTCCTAAAAAACAAAAATCAAACGAACAAACAAAAAAAAATGAGTAGGGTAGCTTGTATATTCTGATTGAAGGTGCAGAGTCTGAACTGGCAGAACTCTTACATAGCCAGTTGAGTGTTTTTGTTCTGTCATGAGTCCTACTCACCATTCCCATTTCCCCAGCCCCCCACCAAAGGAGAGATCAACCCCCTACACCATAGTGCATATTTTAGTGGGAATGACATACTAGTCACTGAGATATATCACTGTAAATGATGACAAGTGCCATGGCAGAAAAAGTGCATGGTAGAATAGAAATGTGTTACTAAGAGCCCTGGTGTGGGCCAGTAGCTTCCCTGAGGAGGTGACATTTGAACTCAGATGAATAGGACAATTAGAAGTTAATGAAGTATTTCCTGATGGTCAGGATTGGGAGCCAGGAGGGAGTAGGGTGAATTAAAGAAATTGAAGGTCAGTGTGACACCACTGAGTGGCTGAGCATGCACATATGCGTGTGGCTGTAGCCTAGTGAGTTAGAAGATGTAAGATGGTGCCGTGGTAAAGAAAAAAGGCATTGCCTCCAGCAGTATGGTGCGACAAACTAATCCCAACAGACACCCTTACGCACAAAAAAGATATAAATGCATGAAATTTACAAGAAGTTGATTTTAACTATATTAACAATTTCAAAAAGAAGCAAAAGAACTTTACATAAAGAAGAAAGAGAAAAAGGAAAGCTAGAGGGTTAAGACTCACACTGCAGAGATCCAGCAGGGCTTCAGGCCAGATGCTGATCATCTGGGTAGGAGCCAAAGTTCTAAAGCTCACGTAGAGACAAACGACATACCCAAGGGCTGGTGTGATGAGGACCACACTCTCGGCAGAAGGTCCAGGTGCTCCACATTCTCTTATCTTCCTACTATGTATACACGCACTCACTGATCTATAACAGTATCTATAAAACTTTCCATGAGAGCCAGGCTCCATGTGGGAAAATAAGAACTAAAGCCCTGCTCCTGGTCAACATGTGAGATAGAAACGAACACAGCCTAAACAATGTGGAAATGTTAAGCAGAGAAAGGAAAACAGGAACTTATGCAGAGGACTTCAGTGGACAGCCTTGAGGCTTTCAGCAGAATATTCAATACGCTGTCTGTGTGAGAAAATATTAACAAACTAGCCCAGGTGGTGCAGTTGGTAAGGAATCTGCCCGTAGGAGACACAAGAAATGTGAGTTCAATCCCCGGGTCAGGAAGACCTCCTGGAGGAGGAAATGGCAAACCATTCCAGTATTCTTGTCTGAAAAATTCCATGGAAAGAGGAACCCGGTGGGCTAGAGTCAGGTGAGACTGTAAATGTATACACGTGCTAAGAGTGTAATGAGAAACAGGGGAATGCACAAACACTTCATTTTTTTTAAAATCAAAATTCTACTGAAAATGAATTCCCAGTTAAAAATCAAAAAATATGTCATAAAATAAACCACCATCGGGGAAAGTCAGAAGCAACTTTTACATTAAGCTTCAGTTTCAAAGCTCCTTAGTTGCATACACATTTTAACAGTTTATGGGAGGGGCCTTGGTAATCTGTTTTCATGGCCACATATGTCTTCATAAAATTTTAAAGTAAAATTTCTTGGGAATTCCCTGACTGTTTAGTGGTTAGGGCTCCATGCTTCCACTCCAGGGAGCACAGGTTCAATCACAGAAAATGTACTTAAACAGAATTCTTATATATGTGATCATCAATCAATCTGGAAAGCCTTCTGAATAATAAAGTGGCAAAATACATGGGTAATAGTGAACTATTAGGTTAGTCAGGTTAGTCTTCATGACCCTGATAACCACGATGGTATGATCACTCACCTAGAGCCAGATATTCTGGAATGGGAAGTCAAGTAGGCATTAGGAAGCATCACTATGAACAAAGCTAGTGGAGGTGATGGAATTCCAGTTGAGCTATTTCAAATCCTGAAAGATGATGCCATGAAAGTGGCTGCACTCAATACGCCAGCAAATTTGGAAAACTCAGCAGTGGCCACAGGACTGGAAAAGGTCAGTTTTCATTCCAATTCCAAAGAAAGGCAATGCCAAAGAATATTCAAACTACCGCACAATTGCACTCATCTCACATTCTAGCAAAGTAATGTTCAAAATTCTCCAAGCAGGCTTCAACAGTACATGAACCATGAACTTCCAGATGTATAAGATGAATTTATAAAAGGCAGAGGAACCAGAGATCAAATTGCCAACATCCGTTGGATCATAAAAAAAGCAAGAGAGTTCCAGAAAAACATCCATTTCTACTTTTTTGACTATGTCAAAGCCTTTGACTGTGTGGATCACAACAAACTGTGGAAAATTCTTAAAGAGATTTGAATACCAGACCACCTTACCTGCCTCCTGAGAAATCTGCATGCAGGTCAAAAAGCAACAGTTAGAACTGGACATGGAACAATGGACTGGCTCCAAATTGGGAAAAGAGTACATCAAGCCTCTATATTTTGAACCTACTTATTTAATGTATATGCAAAGTACATCTTGCAAAGTGCTGGGCTGGATAAAGCACAAGCTGGAATCAAGATTATTGGGAGAAATATCAATAACCTCAGATATACAGATAATACTATTTGAATACCAGACCACCTTACCTGCCTCCTGAGAAATCTGCATGCAGGTCAAAAAGCAACAGTTAGAACTGGACATGGAACAATGGACTGGCTCCAGATTGGGAAAAGAGTACATCAAGCCTCTATATTTTGAACCTACTTATTTAACGTATATGCAAAGTACATCTTGCAAAGTGCTGGGCTGGATAAAGCACAAGCTGGAATCAAGATTATTGGGAGAAATATCAATAACCTCAGATATACAGATAATACCACTCATGGCAGAAAGCAAAGAAGAACTGAAGAGCCTTTTGATGAAAGTGAAAGAGGAGAGTGAAAATACTGACTTAAAACTCAACATTCCAAAAATGAAGATCAAGGCATCCAGTCCCATCACTTCACGGTAAGTAGATAGGGAAACAATGGAAACCGGTTAGTTAGGAGTAGGGAACAATTTGAGGATCTCTTGAAAAACCCAGCAAGAAACAGGTAGTAAAATAATCTTATGGAAAGTAAAATTGAGCCAAGACAAGAGAATGGCACTCATGTTAGATGGAATAACTTAACCTTAACTAAGATCTTGCAAGCAACGTGGCCAAAATAAAAATAAAAATAAAGTAAGATTTCTCAAGGGCAATCAATTGTATTGTTGCCTATTTTCACTTCAATTTCCTGGTCATCACAGTTCTTCTTTTATTCATTGGTGGTAGAGTGACCTTGAATATTTTTTATATTTACTCTAGGGAGGCCTGGCATGCTGCGATTCATGGGATTGCAAAGAGTCAGACACAACTGAGTGACTGAACTGAACTGAACTGAACTGAAGAGAAGCTTACATTTCCTTTTGATATCCTCATATGGTTCCCAGTTGGCTTCTTGTCTAGGTAAGTTATTACTAACTGACTCAACTTAAGAATGGCTTCCAGACACGCTCTCATGACCCACTGGACCAAGTCACTTGTTGTGACTTTTATGTGTAGGGACAGAGGTTGTATTGCAGTTGGTCTTTCTGTGCAACCAGGCATCCTAGGTATATGAGGTCACTTCAGTTCAGTTCAGCCACTCAGTTGTGTTGGACTCCTTGCAACCCCATGGATTCCAGCATGCCAGGATTCCCTGTCCATCACCAACTCCCAGAACTTGCTCAAACTCATGTCCATCAAGTCAGTGATACCATCTATTCATCTCATCCTCTGTCTTCCCTTTGTCCTCCTACCTTCAATCTTTCCCAGCATCAGAGTCTTTTCCAGTGAGTTTGTTCTTTGCATCAGGTGTCCAAAGTATTGGAGCTTTCTGCTTCAGCATCAGTTCTTCCAATGTATATTCAGAACTGATTTCCTTTAGGATGCACTGGTTGGATCTCATTGCAGTTCAAGGGACTCTCAAGAGTATTCTCCAACACCACAATTCAAAAGCATCAATTCTTCAGCTCTCAGCTTTCTTTATGGTCCAACTCTCACATCCATACATGACTACTGGAAAAACCATAGCTTTGACTGGATGGACATTTGTCGGCAAAGTAATGTCTCTGATTTTTAACATGCTGTCTAGGTTGGTCATAACTTTTCTTCCAAGGAGCAAGTGTCTTTTAATTTCATGGGTGCAGTCACCATCTGCAGTGATTTTGGAGCCCCCCAAAATTAAGTCTGTCACTGTTTCCATTGTTTCCCCATCAGTCCTTCCAGTGAAAATTCAGGTTTTATTTCCTTTAGGTATGTGAATAGCAGAAGAGAAATGAGGGTTGGAGGGCAGAGTGTTAACAATGACAAGACTAAGTGAGTTCATTGTAAATATTCTTTCAGTGTATTCTAGGAAATAAAAATACAGTAAATATATCTTTGGGAAATACAGAAGAAAAAGAAAAATCTTATAATTTGTTCATCATTTAAGAATATTCACTATAATTTCTAAGTCTATATTAGTAATTTTGTATTTTTTTCTTATAGAAGGCCTTAAAAATTGTACAAATGTCAGGTCCCACAAAACTTGGATCAATCACTAGTCAGCACAAATTACAACAAGAAGAAAAAATGTAAAGCCATAGAAATATAAATAACTCCCAACATACACACCCCAAAAAGAGTAATTTGAAGGACTATAAAACAGACATGTTTAACATAATTAAATGCATTTTTAAATAAATTAAATTTTGAAGAGAAAATATGCTATATGAAAACTTTAAGTTATGTTGTAAAATAACAAACCAGACATTCTGAAGATAAGAAAATATCATCATGGATGTTAAAAAAGCAAATGGTAAGGAAATATAGACAATTTTGATTACAAAATTAAATTAATAGAAAAATATAAATATGAAAAGATAATTCAGAAAGTAACTAGAGAAATGAAGAAGTAAAACATTTGAAGAAAATATCAAAATGTGTATATAATGAAAAGTTAGAACATGCATTTAATAAAATTACAGAAGGGGATAATAGAGAAAATGGATAGAAAATTTATTCAAAGAGGAATAGTCAAGAATTTCTCAGAATTAAAAGTAACGTGTTAAATTGAAGATGCACACAGAATCATAATGAGAAGTCAGGTATATCATGAATACTGATATTATATTAAACATTACTGGAGAGAAAAAAAGTTTTATCTTCAAAACAATAAGAACCAGACTGATAGTAGGCATTTCATCAGCAATAATGCATACCACGTCACAGCCAGAATAAAAGAACTAACATCATAGAATCTATAAAACAATCCTTTAAATTGAGAGCAAATGAAGATATTTGGAAGAAAAAAAGACTATTTTCTTTTTACTCATCATAGGCTTTTACTGAAGAACTACTCTAGAAGAAGTATGTTGCATATAATAAATAATGATGAGCATTAAAAAATATACATATTAGGAAATCTAATAAGCACTCTATAAATCTATAATCATAATAGCTTGGGAAAGATATAACAGAAGTTAGAAATGGTTTACTAATATATGAGGAAGGGCTCTGTTTGCTAGTTATAAGGATAGAGATATTTATTTAATTTTCATTAAGCCAGGAAAAGATGCTACATTGTTAAATAATTAATTTTAAACTTAAAAACAGAAGAAAGCAAGAGTAGAGTGATTAAGTGAATTTTGTTTGCTTAGTAGAAGGCAGGAAAGGAACGACAGAAAGGGAAAAAAACATAAAATAGAAAATAAAAATTAAAATGACAGTAATATTTCAAATATATCAATAACCACAATAATGAAATGATTGTATGTACCTATCAGGAAAATAGAGATTTTATTATTGGATGAACAAAATCCCATTATCAAATGAGATACAATTTATAAGAAACATGAAAAGAATATAGAAATGTTGCAAGAGTAGAGTGATTAAGTGAATTTTGTTTGCTTAGTAGAAGGCAGGAAAGGAACGACAGAAAGGGAAAAAAACATAAAATAGAAAATAAAAATTAAAATGACAGTAATATTTCAAATATATCAATAACCACAATAATGAAATGATTGTATGTACCTATCAGGAAAATAGAGATTTTATTATTGGATGAACAAAATCCCATTATCAAATGAGATACAATTTATAAGAAACATGAAAAGAATATAGAAATGTTGACAGTAAAAGGATGAATAAGAGTATGAGTCAATAATCAAAAGATTGCATAGTTACATATATTGAATATATTGAACTAATAAACAGTAATTCCTAAACTGTTATTAAATAAAGATTATAGTTACTTTAAAAATAACTGGAAAATGATAGAAAGATATAATTGTAATGACACAGTATAAGTTTCAACATTAAAATTAAAAACAAATTTTAAAATTTGACCAGAATTACAAGAAAAAATTCAAATATCCCCAATCATAATTGGATATTTTAGCACATTTCTTATGAACTGAGACATTAAATAGGTAAAATATTAAGAACAGTGATTTGTACATGTTAATGATTGTATGTACCTATCAGGAAAATAGAGATTTTATTATTGGATGAACAAAATCCCATTATCAAATGAGATACAATTTATAAGAAACATGAAAAGAATATAGAAATGTTGACAGTAAAAGGATGAATAAGAGTATGAGTCAATAATCAAAAGATTGCATAGTTACATATATTGAATATATTGAACTAATAAACAGTAATTCCTAAACTGTTATTAAATAAAGATTATAGTTACTTTAAAAATAACTGGAAAATGATAGAAAGATATAATTGTAATGACACAGTATAAGTGTCAACATTAAAATTAAAAACAAATTTTAAAATTTGACCAGAATTACAAGAAAAAATTCAAATATCCCAAATCATAATTGGATATTTTAGCACATTTCTTATGAACTGAGACATTAAATAGGTAAAATATTATTAAGAACAGTGATTTGTACATGTATACCTGTGGCTGATTCATGTTGAGTTTTGACAAAAAACAACAAAATTCTGTAAAGCAATTATCCTTCAATAAAAAATAAGTAAATTTAAAAAAAAGAATAGAAATTTGAACAGAGTAAATGATCAGCATGATTGATGGATAGGCGTGTATCCACATATCATATCCATATATTATATAACATTTTTTTTAAAGACCATTTACAAACATGGACAATTTTTATAAATGCTTATTTGAAAAAATGTGTAGATATGAATATATAAAAAATATATTTTATTAAACTTATGCATTTGAAAATAATTGTAAAAAATTCCAGGGAAAAATTAGCGAAGTATTTTATTAGGAGACAATGCTTGTGGTCAATAAACATGTAAAAAGTTGTTCATTCATCAGACAGGTGCAAATTTAAATAAAGTGAAGTTCACTGTTCATCAGGTTGGCAAAAATTATCTGACTGTCCAAGTTGCTGGCAAGCAGAAAAAGAACTGGAAAACTTATATACTGTGAAAAGAAAATATTGGAGTGGCCACTTTGAAAGAAATTGTTAATATTTGCAAGAGTTGAATATATGTAATGATCTAGTGACTTTGATTTGAACACTCTGGAAAAGTATACATATATATATACACATATATATGAAAATATACAGATACATATCTAGAAAATATGTATACTCACATTGCAAATCAGAACATACATATGCATACTAACGCATATTACTGAAATAATTTTATAACTTACTATATATCCTTTTACATGCTATTTGATAGAAGTTTATTCTATTCTAACTCTGTTTCTTTTCTAAAGTTTCCCATTCTATTCTAGCCCATTCATTTTAGTCTCCACTTTACTTCAGTCTAATCCATCCCCTTTGGTCACAACTCATTCATTTGATTTCAAAACACTAAATTGATCATATCCCTCAATTTGAAAATCATCCTGCTAGAAAAATTACAAACACATGTCTAGAATCACCCAAAGTATCTGCGGTAATGAAATGTGTGATCCGTTTGAATGTTATTAAGTCAAAGAATGTATAGATAAATAAAATCATACAATGGAATTCTCTGGAGAAGTTAGACTTTCCTGATTTACCTGGGACAGTACCTATTTCCTCCTATTATCCTTTTATCCTGTCTGCTTAGTTCTCCTTTCCATATTTCAAATGTGTCAAAGTTTGAAATGATAAAGTCAGGCAGGGCCAGCTTCATGGATATGTGACCAGTACAGTCACAGAAGGTGCAACTCTCAGATGGGCTGCATGCTTGGAGTTTAATGATTTGCAGTCACTGTCTTGAAATTCTAATGATATTACCTTTAAATCAGTGTTTTGGAAATGAAGTTGATGTAACAAATGTGCAGGATACAAAGATTTGGAGACTCAGGTCCTACATGTCCCACCTCATACCTTACCCTCACCTTCTCTGGTATATCTTGACTCTCTGTTTCTCCACCTCCTGGTGTCATGGGTCCCACCTGGCTCCCAAATTGACACTATTTTTTCTTTTTAGTTTTTATAAAATTTTAATATTATACTCTGTTTATAATTATTACACAATTTTGGCTATATTCCTCATGTTGTACAATACATCCTTGCCTATCTTATACCCAATAGTTTGCACCTCCCATTCCCAGACCCCTTTATTGCCTTGCTCTCCTTACTAGTAAATCTATACCAGGGAGTCTGTTTGCTTTTGCGTCACATTCATTAGTTTGCTGCATCTTCTGGATTCCACATGTGAGCGATATCATACAGTACTTGTTTTTTGTCTGACTTCTTAGCATAATGTTCTCCAAGTCCTCCAACATGGAAAAATTTCGTTCTTTTATAATGGCTGAGTGGTATTCCATTATATATACATATATAAAATGTATAAAACATAATATGTTGTTGTTGAGTTGTTCAGTCATGTCCGACTCTTTTGCAAACTCATGGATTGCAGCAGACTAGGCTCCTCTGTCCATTGGATTTCCCAGGCAAGAATACTGGAGTGGGTTGCTATTCCTTCTCCAGGGGATCTTCCTGACCCAGGGACCAAATCTGCATCTCCTGCAAGTCTCCTACATTGCAGGCAGATTCTTTACCATTGAGTCACTAAGGAAGACCATATATATACACAAAATAATACATATTAAATAATATATATGTTATTGTATATATTATATATAAATATATCTATATATTATACATGAAATATGTAAAATATATCTACTTTACACATTCATCTGTTGGTAGATATAGGTTTCTTCTGTATCTTGCCAATTATAAACAATGCTGCTGTGAACATTAGAGTGCAGATTTTTTTTTTAACTAGTGCCTCTATTTTTCTCATATGTATACCCAGGAGTAGAATCACTAGGTCGTGTGGTCATTCTATTTCTAGTTTTTTGAGGAAACTCCATAATGCTTTCTGCAGTGGTTGCACCAGTTTACATTCCCACCAACAATGTACAAGGGTTCCCTTTTCTCCACATTCTCAGCAACATTTATTACTTGTGTTCTTTTTGATGATAGCATTCTGATAAGTGTGGGGTGATATCTCATTGTGGTTTTGATTTCCATTTCCTTGATCCTTAGTGATGTTGAATGTCTTTTCATGTGCCCATTGGCATCTGAAGATGCTCAGCCTAACCCCTGTCCATTAACTGCAGCCACCCTCTGTCTGAGATCCAGGTATGGTTGAGGTCAGCTGAGTGCTCTGTGATGTTCTGTGACAGGATATGGCACAGAATGATTCCTGAACCTCTTGTCTGATGCTGATCCACATAGGAGTGCAGAGATTGCAATCCTGTAGGGGTTTCCCATCTGCAGTGTTGGAGCATCAGGCCTATGAGGAAAGATGCCTAAGAAAGGGAATATCTCCTTTCCTGAAAGTCATATCAAATAGCAAATATAATGCACTAGGCTTCTCAGGTGGCACTGGTGGTAAAGAACCTGCCTACCAATGCAGGAGATCTAAGAGACAAGGGTTTGATCCTTGGGTCAGAAAACTCCGCTGGAGAAAGGCATGAAAACCCACTCCATGTGCTTTCCTGGAAAATCCCATGGACTGAGGAACCTGGAGGGCTACAGTTCATAGGGTTGCACAGAGTCGGACACGACTGAAGGGACTTAGCATGCACACATGCATAATGCACCATGGCAAGCAGAGAAAAAGAACATAGATGAAAGACAAAGTCTTACATTTCAGTAAACCTGATGTGTCCCACCACCCCTGCTTTTTCAGTAAGGGCCTAGCAGACTTTGTAGCTCAGCCCGGATAAATTACATGTCATCCTAATAATATTTTATTCTTCCACAGATCAACAAGAAGCCATTAAACTGTTTTCATCAAGTAACTGGCATAATCAGATTTATATCCTAAAAAGATCACCCTTTAACTTTGGTTCCTCCTGTGATTCTAGCGTCTGTCACCCCCGCCTGAATGCAGTGTGCCGATACAATCACTGCTTACACATCGGTTTTCAATTATTATGCACATATTGCAACCCTGTTATAAACCTGAATCACTAGAAGTCAAAAAAGGGGGAAGAAAAAGAGCAATCGTTTGCCCCTTGTCCTGTCTTCTTCCTTCTCTGTCCAGTCCCCTCGGGTGTTTCTCTCTGCCTTTGACTGTCATCCATTTGAGCCCTTCTTGTCTGGGTGGAGGGTCCTTTTGCAACACCGCACCTGGCACACTTAGTGGACATTGAGGGGATTACCTTTGTTAGCTAATTTTGTCAGTTCTCTCATTCTTTTGGAAAATTCAGTTGGGTCACCTTGAGGGTACTTCAGTTTTAATTTAAATACATTTTTTTAACTTGCTTGTACTCTCTGACAGCAGCTATCATTCAGTTTGCTCTGTGAAATATTCTGCACATTTATTCTCTTTTTTCCCACTCTAAGATATACTGAGTTCAAAAATAAAACCATGAAATAGTACTGAAAGGTGGCTTCCTGAGGTTATTGTATCACTTCCCTCTTCAGAAGGACTGCAAGGAAATCATGTCTAAGGAAGGAAGACTTTTAAACTATTATCAGAGATTTCTGGAGAAAGGAGGAGCTTCCAGGTGGTGCAGTGGTAAAGATCTCGCCTCCCAGTGCCGGAGATTCAGGAGACATGGGTTCAACCCCTGGGTCAAGAAGGTCCTCTGTAGGAGGAAATGGCAACCCACTCCAGTATTCTTGCCTGGAAAATTCCACGAACAGAGGAGCCTGGTGGGCTACAGACCATGGGGTCGCAGACATGACTGAGCACACACACACACACACACACACGCACACACCCACACGAAAGGAGAATTCACAGCTTCGCCCTAAATTCATTTCAGGGTTAAAGAAGCCTGTCAGGGAATTTTCTTCTATCTAAACTAGATCTAGCTGAATATTCCTTTTAGGAGAGGCAAAGTACACAGTGTTCACTTAATAGTTGAACTAAGCCTTTTTTTTTTGCTCTGACATGCCCCAAGGTGTTTTAGGACAGTGGTTGGATATGTCAGAGAGAAAATAGGTTTTATGTTATTTGGCCTGAATTTCCATTAGGTACCTATTTGTCTGGACAAACAGGCAGGAGTGCCCATCTTTAAATAATGAGCTCACCGTTACCTGGGGAATTACTTACCAATGAGTGTTACCTTCAGGATGAGAAAAAATAGCTGATAAAATCATTCCTGAGGGTTATAAAAACACTTAGGTGGGTAGAGTGTGCAGCTTCAGCCTGGATAAATCATGCCTCTCTAATGTATTTGGAATTTTTGAAAGAGTTAACGAAATAGTGAAGTTTAGAGAAGTAGTGGGTATTAAATATTTAGACATTCAAAAGGGTTTTGATCAAGAACCTACCCAGAGACATTTAGGATCCATTTCAGCCTTATGAAGGGCCCAAGATGTGAGAGCTAAAATCTTCTCCTATAAAAATTCAGTTAAAAAGAAAAGGTTAACAGTGAAAATGAAAGGTGGGAATAAATGATGCAGTTAGCCTGAAGGAAGTTTAATAAGAAAGTGCCCCAGGGAATGATACTGGAACCAGAATTTTTATATATGTTAACACCAATCAATCTGGAAACCCTTCTAAGTAATGAGGTTTCAAATATGTGGCTAACAGTGAACTGTTAAATTAGTCAGGAGTAGGGAACAATTTGAGGAACTCTAGAAGAAATCGACAAAATATAGGTAGGAAAACAATCTTATGTCATGTAAAATCGAGTAAAGACAAGAGATGGCACTTCATGTTACATGGAATAAATTAAGCTACCTGATGCACTCGGGTGGATTCGGAATTAACTATAACCTTTAGAAGAAAGGTCTAACAGTCATTATGAATATTTCAATAAATGTATCTGCTCACTGAGAAAAGTCTCTGGGAAAAGTCTATAGAAATGCAAGTGAAATGATGAGATATATGTGAGAAATGATGGAAATAGCCAGGATTATTTCATTTGGCAAGGAGAGGAATAGAGGAAAAGGAAAATGTTGAAACAAAAAGTCTAGTTGAGTACTTTTCTTCACTTTCTTATAATACTAAGTGAGGTTAGATAACACAAAAGCTAAATGAGAAGGAGGAAAATCTTATGTAATTCATAGTTAACATTAATAGCACCCTGCATGGAATGTCATTGAGCCAGATACCAACTACTGAGCAATGTATCACCTGTGTTACACATTCACAGGGGTGGGCTGAGATTAAACTTTCTCCACGAGATCTTATTAGAGACAGTATATAAATGTGTATTCTAAGAGACTTTTCAGTCGTTCTCATATTTGAATTAATTTATGTCTGTCTCTCTCATCAGGCTGTGAATTCCTAGAAAGCAACACTTTTTCTTAAACATCCTCTGTCCTTCCCCTTTTCCTATTTGGTAGCTAGTAATATGCTTTCTTCTGCAAGGTACTCAGTAGTACTCAGAGCTTGCGTGACTTGAGGGAGTGGGAGGGTCGATCAAAGGAAGGAAAGACTTTGTTTCCATAGTCTATTCATCCTCACCACTCCCACCAATTGTTTATTGACTCCAGCTATGGCAGCTATCCAGCAGCAATAAACATTGATGAGAAGACATCAGAGAAAAGAAGGGAAGAAGTCTGGGCAGTTTTAATCATTATTAACAATCTATGGGTACCAGGCACTTTGCTATGCATTTTCTTGCATCTTCTTCCCTGGTAGTTCAGAGGTTAAAGCATCTGCCTGGAATGCAGAAGACCGAGGTTCGATCCCTGGGTCAGGAAGATCCCCTAGAGAAGGAAATGGCAGCCCACTCCAGTACTCTTGCCTGGAGAATCCCATGGAGGGAGGAGCCTGGTGGGCTACAGTCCATGGCGTTGCAAAGAGTCGGACATGACGGAGCAACGTCACTTTCACCAGTACCTAAAAAACAGTTACCATAGGGACTAGTCAAAATTGTTTGGCAGAAGAAATAATATTTGTAAATTATTTCCCTTCTTTGTCCCAGGCAACTCGTGAGAATACAAAACAACTCAAAGAGCTGAGCTTTAGTGCCTTTCTTGGAAGTTATCTACCTGAGAAAAACATAGTACAGAACCAGTAGGATATATACCATAAAATATGTATACATGCTCAGTGATAATCTGTCTGCCAATGCAGGAGACATGGGTTCAGTTCCAGGCTTGGGAAGATCCTCTGGAAAAGGAAATAGCAACCCGCTCCAATATTCTTGCCTGGGAAATCTGAAGAACAGAAGAATCTGAAGGGATACAGTCCAGGGGTTGCAAAAGAGTTGGCTACAACTCAGCAACTAAACAACAAAACCAAATATATATATATATATATATATACACACACATATGCAATGCAGGAGACCCAGGTTCGATCTCTGGGTCGGGAATATCCCCTGTAGAAGGAAATGGCAACCCACTCCAGTATTCTCGCTTGTAGGATACCATGGACAGAGGAGCCTGATGGGCTACAGTCTGTAGGGTAACCCACGGACCTATGGACTACAACCCATCAGGCTCGTAAAGAGGCAGACATGACTGAAACCACTTAGCACACACATGTAGAGAGAGAGACAGAAAGAGAAGGAGAGATTTTAAGGAATTGGCTCATGTGACCGTGGGGGAAGGCTGGCAGAAATTCAGCCAAAGCCCATCTGCTGGAAGAAATCCCTCTTCCTCCAAGTGGTCAGGTTTGGGTTTGGATTTTTTTTTTTTTTTTTTTGCTTTTTAATTTGCTTCATTTTTATAAGACAAATTGGATGAGTCCCACTTACATTTTGGAGAGTAATCTGCTTTACTCAAAGTCTACTGATTTAAGTGTTGCTCTCATCTGAAAATACCTTCAGAGAAACACCTAGAATAATGTTTGACCAAATATCCTTTTAAGTTGACACACCCACTACAATAAGGCTATCATACCCAGACACTGCTGGGTGCAGCTGACGGGAGGTATGGCCTGGGCATGAGGGCAGTAGGAAATGCGGACCGCGCAGCCGCAGCTGGGTCATCCACCAGTTATGGGCTTGCAGCAGGTCTGAGCAGCGCCACACACTCTAAAGCAGGGACCAAGACAGCTGCAGGAGAGTTGTCTACTGTGTGACTATAAGCGAGCACTACAGATTTGAACAAAAGCATCAGACAGGCAAATAGGACCAAGGGAGCACATATAGGATAAGGGCCAAACAAGGAACTGCGAGTGTCAAACGCTGGGGCTGAGAGGAAAGCAGAAAATCCAGGAGTGGCAGAAGGAGCAGAAACCATTGTCAAACAGGCAGCATGCGAAGTAATCCAAATGCACCATCTCATCCACTCCTCTCTAAAATTTAATTAAGCATAAATTAACATCACTGTCCAAAGAAGAGATTGAAGCTCAGAAAGGCTATGTAACTTGGCCGAATTCATCCAG
The DNA here is from genome assembly GCA_006408695.1 of Aepyceros melampus. Lineage (NCBI taxonomy): Eukaryota > Metazoa > Chordata > Mammalia > Artiodactyla > Bovidae > Aepyceros > Aepyceros melampus. The sequence continues at coordinate 93,815 of SJXQ01004876.1, read as the reverse complement.
TTATTTGTAAAGAAGCCAGATTCAGAATTTGTCTTCCTGACCTTAAATCTCATCTCTCTCTGTGATACTGACTCTCTTATCTATCTCAGGACCATGAGAACCAACTGTTGAGTAAAGAGACAGGCAAGGGGCAGCAGAAGCAAAACGTCTTTGATATGAAGCCAACCATCTGCCTCAGCCGAAAAGCATCTTAATACATTGCCTACTAAAGCAACTTCCAGTCCCCGGGGGAGTCCACGCTCAGGCCTACATGTGAAAGCAAGAAAGTAGTAGATTTAGTCGGTGGAAGCGGTGGGCATAAGGCAGAGACACGAGCTGATCTCGACACATCTTTGTGAAATGGGAATGAACTATCAGAAACAGAAGGCAGTTTTCCTTTGAAAGTCTGTCACATTCACAATGAGGGTGATAAAAGACTGCTTCCTTGCCTTTTAGGTGACTTCAATATGGCCAGACTTTGAAATCTAATACTGTACTGAATTTTGTATTGAATGCGGTGGTGCAATATTGAACTATAAAAGAAGGGGCTGGTACAGTACTTTTCAAATACTTGCTGCTCAGAATCTCTCTGCCCTTTTCCACTTACAGGTATGATCTTATCTATTGATATTTTCTGTCTGAAAGGGCCCTCTGTCTGTTCTATCAGGTTGCCCTATTTTTCATTGTGCTATAGGCTGCATTTTGAAATGAATAGCCCAAACAACTTCGATATATTGCTATTACTGTGCTGTTCTTTTGAAGAAATTCTTCAGTTGGCATTTGCACTTTAATCCGACTTCAAGCTGCGGTGACAGCGGTGCCCTTCCATTGCCAGACCCCACCACCACCACCCAGGCGCTGGCTCCTTTGTACATCTCAACGACTTCTGTCGTCCTTCGTGCCACCTGTGCCCCTCCTCCATCCTAAGCTGGTAAGGCGCGGCTGGAGGCTTTCTTCTGACCTCTTTCCAGCCATGCCTGCTGCTGCCAGTCTGTAGCAATCAGCAAACGCATTGGGTGGCTGCTTTTACGCTTCTCCCTGCTCTGATCTGCCTACCCTGGCTCTCAATGCCCTCTCGAAGTCCTCCTGCATTACATGTGTGGGTTCTCATGGGCAATAAACCTAAACTGAACATGCCAGAAGGAGCTATGGAGTGGCCACACATCTGTGAAAAGCTCTTTATGTTCCCTGGAGCAGAGACTGAAGAGTAAACACTGATCACTGAGATGCTGGTCGTTTAGCTGCAATTTGAAGAATTTCTAAATGAGACTGGTCTGGGGACAGAATATAATTGTATAGTTATGAAGAGCATCAATAAGCTATGATCAGTTATAAAAGAAACAAGGGAAGGATACTGTCAGTTGAATGTCTCCTTGACTGTGATGGTTGAAGACACAGACTAAGGCTCCCAGCACCCTGAACATTCAATGCAGGCAGAGTGAGCACTCAGTTAGTGTACGTTTGATGGAACTGAGCTTACAAACTAGGGAAACTGTAGTTCCTAAGCTATTTGTGAGGGACATGTTGTAGAGTTTTGAATGATTGGGTGAAAGTTAAGAGCCCTCTCCACAGAGACATGCATACACAAAAACTGAGAACATTTTAAGTGGTCCTATTACCCACTGAAGATGCTGCCATGCTCTCATTTAGATTTTCACACACTTGAGATTCTAATGTAAAAATGAAGGGGGAAAAAAAAGAATCAGAACAATGAAGTATCAACAACCAGGGTTACATTCTCTTGTGGCAAAAGGTTGATGATCTGACATTTAGATACAACCCCGACATTTACTGTTTATGTGCAAACATTTCTTAACCTCCCTAAAGTTCATCTGCAAAATAAGGATGAAGCATGATTTTTCTTCTCCGTGCTGTTGTGGCATTTAATGTGATAATTTATGTGAAACAGTTTATGCAACCTTTCCAGAGGCTGAATTATCCATGTTATTGTTGTTGAGGAAATCTAAACTGGTTATTTTATTTTTTGCTTGTTTCTTCCCTCCTCTTCTTGCTTTTCTTCTTCTTCTCCATCTTGCTTGATATTTGGTAAATAAAGTAAAGAAAAAAAAAAGTCCGTATTTTATTGATTGTTTTGTAACCATGAAGTGTCACCAGCAATGAAAATCCTTAGATGTCCCATTAGCATCTAGGGAGTTGTTGTAGCAGTATGCATTCCTTCAATCACATCATCTGAGTAAAAAGTCTGCAGAGCTTTTTCTGACACTTTTAAGTGTCAGAACTTACAAGATTGAGATTTAAATATTGCTTCTATTCATTTTGGGAAGGTATGCAGCTGTTCTTTCTAAAGTTTATCATTTGACTACTGGGCATATATCCAGAAAAAAAAAAAAAAGAAACATAATTAAAAAGACATATGCACTCCAAAGTTCATTGCAGCACTATTTACAATAGCCAGGACAGGGAGGCAACCTAAATGTTCAACAGCAGAAGAATGGCTAAAGACTATGTGGTACATATACATTGGAATATTACTCAGCCATAAAAAAGAATGCAATTGGGTCACTTGCAGGAAGGTCCATCCACCTAAAGATGTCATACAGAATGAAGTAAGTCAGAATGAGAGAAACAAAAATTGTATATTAATGCATATATATATGGAATCTAGAAAAATGACACATGGCTTTTTTTCAAAGCAAACTATAGACTTAGATGCAAAAAACAAATTTATGGACATGAAGTGGGGAAAAGGGGGAGTGGAATGAATTGGGAGATTGGATTGACATGTATACACTATTGATACTATGTGGGAAATAGATAACTAATGAGAACCTACGTTATTGCTCAGGAAACTCTACTCAATGCTCTCTGGCAACCTAAATGGGAAGGCAATCCAAAAAAAGGGGGGTATATGTGTATATGTACGACTGATTACTTCGCTATACAGTAGACACAAATACAAAATTGTAAAGCAACTATACTCCAATAAAATTAATTAAAAAATAAACTTTAGCCCTTTGGAAAATGGGGACAATAACAAGGTTATCTGTAAATTCAAGAGACATTGTACTTAAAAATAATATGTTGAAAATTGTAAAGTACTCTGTAAGAACTAGCAAGCACTAAAAAATAAAGATGAAGGTATGTGAGTCCCACTGTGCCTTTCCTGCATGGCTACTGTGAGACTGAAACGAGTATTTATTTTGTCTGTTCGCCCCTCTGCTGCTAAGTCGCTTCAGTTGTGTCTGACTCTGTGCGACCCCATAGATGGCCTCCTACCAGGCTCCTCTGTCCCTGGGATTCTCCAGGCAAGAACACTGGAGTGGGCTGCCATTTCCTTCTCCAATGCATGAAAGTGAAAAGTGAAAGTGAAATCACTCAGTCGTGTCCGACTCTTAGCAACCTCATGGACTGCAGCCTACCAGGCTCTCTGTCCATGGGATATTCCAGGCTAGAGTACTGGAGTGGGGTGCCATTGCCTTCTCTGTCCCTCTAATGGGGTCTAAATTGCTCTTGATTTCTAGCCTGACCATCACAGGTGGGAATGATAACTTTAATATGTTCTTCTCCCAAGCAAAGTGGCTGGTCTGGGTTAGGTCAATCAGAGACTTTGCCAAAAATTGTCCAAATTAGAATTAATGGAACAGGAGATTTTCTTCTCAAGAAGCCAAGCTAGAAAGTTATTAGAGCATTAAGTGGCCATAGTTCAACCTCAGGTGAAAGCTGTTTTGAGAGAATGAAACCAACAGAGAAGCTTGGAGAATAGGACACAGAGAATCTGGAAGTGATTTAAATCCCTACAAGTTCAAGAAGTTGCAGCAATCCTTGCTCTCTCAAGCCTTGATTATTCTAATGTTTCTTTTATTCTATAATAAGTTTCCTTTATCTCATTTTCTAAAGTTACTTTGAGGTGAGCTTCTCTCACTGGTACACAGTAAGACGCTGACTGACACAGATCTGCCCGTGCTTTCAGAGAAGGGAGGGGCATATAGCTGTCAAAATCATGTCTTTTCACATCCGCAAGAGGGAGGGTATTCCTCCATCCTCACTCTGGTCCTAGCCCAACCAAACCCATATTCAAGTGTTGCTGCCTGTGAAAGGAATATGAACAATGGCATTTGCCTAAGAAGCCAAGAAGACATTTCTGCACAGTTTACAGAGTCACATGTTCCTTAGTCCAGAGCTTGTGTGGTAAAGCCCTGCGCCCCTTCTACATTCATTGTCTTTCTTGCAGCCAGAATGATTTTTTGTTTGTTTGTTTGTTTTAAGAGGCCCAACAGAGGGAAATGACATGAACAGAGCAATTTGGGTTGACTGGAGAGCAGATAAGCGTGAGGAGGAGACAACAGCAGGAAAGGAATGATTTCAGAGCAAGAGTAGCCTGCTGCTGTTTGGCTCTTTTAGCCCATGGAACCCACTAATAATTTTCCCCAAGTTCCATATTTCCTGCAATTGAGCCTTATAATCATATTTCTAGGGAGGTCTGAATCACTTTGCTTGTCAAAGAGAATGTTGTTTATAAGCTGAGAGCTAACATACTACTTTGCCCTCCAGTCAAGAGAAGACAGATCCATCTGAATAGAAATAAGGGAATATATAAAAACTCCCAGTTAATGCCAGATAATCAGGAATTTTTAATAACTCCAAAATTTGATCATGATGTTTTGTTTTAGACTTCACAAGAATTAATACTGTCATACTTTAAAATGTGAACTATGACAAAGCAATATTTCAGTTAAAAACTACCAATCTGGAAAACCAAAATAATTATGTAAATCTAATCCAGAATGTGTTACCCTTAAAACACAACAGATACAGAGACTAGCAGTGAATAGAAAAAATAGACTTGATAATTTTCCCTAAAGCCTAGGAACTTTCTCAAAATGCTGCAGAATATATAACTATTTTATTTCTCAACTGTACTTAATAAAAAATTTCTATAAGAATTCCTAAAAGTGATGGTCTTCCACCTCCTCCATCAGGACCCACTCTTGATGCCTATCCTCTTTTACTTTTTTGTTAACCACTGTATTTGTGTTTTCCATATTTGATATTCTAGAACTTTCTCCATGTTTTATAAGGAAGTCACCTAATCTAAGGGCTTTTGTTTACTTGTTTCTTTCTGTCTCTAAATATTTAAAAAATCATTTTGTTATGTCAGTCACTTCTTAGTTTCAGACGTCTCTAAAATTATAAATATGTAGAAATGGTATTTAATTATTTATTTTGAATTCATTTTTTCAAGGTATTATTAAATTTATGTCTGAAATTAGTCTTCAAGATAATTAACTTGATCATTTGCACGTCACACCTCATATCCTTACATACTCATTAAAAAGCCCTGATATTTTTAACTTTATTTTATAGAAAATTATTTTCCTTTAATTATGTCTAATATTTATATGCACACTTTCCTAGTAACCCTGTTCTACTAAACATAAATTTATAAATGTCAGGAAAAACAGCTCCTTTACATGTCACTTAATAGATTTTTATTTTTCTACTTCAATTTTCCTTAAATCCATTCAATTTTCCTTAGACAATTAGATTTTAAGCATTATACTTGAAATTATATTGATCTAAATATGACTCATGTTGTCAATTGAGTTTTTAAAAATATATCAGTCTATATTCACACATAATTCAAGATGTGTGTAGTTTCCTTGTCTTCTGCCCTTTGCCCTGTAAAAGTACAGTAAAGCCATAAGTACAAGTAGCTTATGTGAGGGTGAATTATTGAACTAAAAATTTAATATATGATGTGAAGAAAATACTGTATTTTCACTGAAAGCAAACCATGAATCTCTTTGGGGCAATTCAATTTGACTCCTTAGACTCTAACTTCAAGTGTTTCTTCAAGGCATGCTGTTCTATCCCTTTTACTTATGAATACATTTTATTTTGCTGGCAATAAAAGCATTAAATAAATATTAAAGAAGGCATTCATTTTTATGTAGAAACTTTCAAATGTACTGGTGTGCAAATGTATGACATTGTAGAGTGCTTATATTGGTTATTTGATTTGTGTTGATATTTTCAAAATATTTCTCCCACAATATAATTTTATTGTCTCAATAATACCCAAGAACATTCCTAAGTTAAAATAAAAGGAAAGTGTGTAAAAAGATGTGAATATTCTCCTTTATTCATCCTGTCCCCATCTCACATGTATATACATTTATTTTTTCTAGTAGTTTGATTTTTTATTATTTGTTTAGATTTCACCTACAAGCAATACCATAACTACATGTCTATCTTGGTCTGGTTTATTTCAGTTAATATAATACACTCCAAGTTCATCCATGCTGTCATAAAAGGCAGAATCTTCTTTTTTAATGGCTGGATAATATTCCATTGTATGTGTGTCTTTGTGTGTGTGTTGCGCTTGCTCAATCCAATCATTTATTGATGGGCACTTAAGTTGTTTCTATGTGTTGACAACCATGAATAATGTAGCAGTGGACATAGAAGAGCAGGTATTACACTGAGATACTATTTACTTTTCTCGGATATACACCAAGAAGTAGAACTGTGGGATCATATGGTGGTTTAATTTTAAAATTTTTGAGAACCCTCTAGGCTGTTTTCCATCATAGCTGTACCAGTTTACACTGCAGATGATGACTGCAGCCATGAAGTTAAAAGGCGCTTACTCCTTGGAAGAAAAGTTATGACCAACCTAGACAGCATATTCAAAACCAGAGACATTACTTTGCCAACTAAGTTCTGTCTAGTCAAGGCTATGGCTTTCCAGTGGTCATGTATGGATGTGAGAGTTGGACTGTGAAGAAGGCTGAGCGCCAAAGAATTGATGCTTTTGAACTGTGGTGTTGGAGAAGACTCTTGAGAGTCCCTTGGACTGCAAGGAGATCCAACCAGTCCATTCTGAAGGAGATCAGCCCTGGGTGTTCTTTGGAGGGAATGATGCTAAAGCTGAAACTCCAATACTTTGGCCACCTCATGTGAAGAGTTGACTCATTGGAAAAGACTCTGATGCTGGGAGGGATTGGGGGCAGGAGGAGAAGGGGATGACCAAGGATGAGATGGTTTGATGGCATCACTGACTCGATGGGCATGAGTCTGAGTGAACTCTGGGAGTTGGTGATGGACAAGGAGGCCTGGCGTGCTCTGATTCATGGGGTCGCAAAGAGTCAGACACGACTGAGCGACTGAACTGGCTGAACTGAACAATGCACAAGTGTGTCCTTTTCTCCACATCCTTACCAACACTTAGCTCTTGTCATTTTGTTAACTTGCATCCTAACAAGTATGAAGTGATATCTAACATTGTGGATTTGAATTTCCTAGATAATTAATGATGCTAAGCATTTTTTTTAGTGTGAGTCTATATATGCTATGGAAAAATGTCTAGTCAGTTTCATTACCATTTTTTAACCTAATTATTTGGGTTTTTGCTATTGAGTTGTGAGTTTTTTATATATTCTAGATGATAATTACTCATCAGATATACAGTTTATAAATATTTTCTTCATTCCATAGACTATCTTTTCATTGCTTGTTTGCTTGCAGAAGTTTTTTAGTTTGATATAATTTTACTTGCTTTGTTGTTGCTGTTGTTTATGCTTTTGGTATGATATCCAAAAAATCATGTCTAGGATCAGTGTCAAGAGGTTTTCTCCATATGTTTAATCCTAGAAGTTTTGTAGTTTCAGTCTCTATGTTTAAGTCTTTAATATATTTCAAGTTAAGTTTTGTGAATAGTGTAAGATCAGCATGCAGTTTCATTCTTTTACGTGTGAATACCTACCTCAACACCATTTTTCACGCTACCTATTGAAGAGTATCCTTTCCTGACTGTATTTTCTTGGCTATCTTATCAAATATTAGTTGACCAAATATGTGTGAGTTTATTTTGGGGCTCCCTATTCTGTTCCATTAATCTATATTTTTATACTGTTTATTTCTGTGGTATATCTGCTGTAATATATAATCTTTTATTTCTGACATTTTGTATTTGGGGCTTCTGCTTTGTGTTTTGTTAATCTATATACATCTTTTTTTTAAATTTTGTTTATGTTTCCTTGGGACATCCCCAGTAGCTCAGCAGGTAAAGAATATGCCTGAAATGTAGAAGACTGTTTTTTTTTTTTTCAATTATTGTTTGCATTTCTTAGCTCCTGATTTTGTTGATCTTTTCTCTTGTTTTTCTAGTCTATTTCATTATTTCTGGTCTGATCTTGCTATTTCCTTTTTTCTGTTAACTTTTGGCTTTATTCTTTTTCTAGATACTTGAGGTATAAAGTTAAGTCATTTGAGAATTTTTTTCTTAATATATGCATTTATCACTATAAATGTCCCCCTTCGAACTGCTTTGCTCCCTCCCCAAAGTTTTGGTATGTTGCATTTCCATCTATGTCAAGATATTTTTTTATTTCTCATTTTATTTCTTGTTTTATGCATTGATTCAAGAATGTATTCTTAATTTCTACATATTTGTGAATTTTCTCTTTCTCCTATTATTGATTTCTAATTTCACATCAGTGTAGTCATAAAAATACTTAATAAGAATTCAAACTTTTAAACTTGTTAAAACTTTTTTGTTCGTGTGACTTAGCATATGATCTAGGGCTTCCCAGGTGGCTCAGTGGCAAACAATCCACCTGCCAATGCAGGAGATGCAGGTTTGATGCCTGGATTGAGAAGATTCCCTAGAGTAAATGGCAACCCACTCCAGTATTCTTGCCTAGGAAAGACCATAGACAGCCCAGCCCACAGCCTGGCTGGCTATAGTCCATGGTGTCTCAAAGACTGGCCGTGACTAAGTGACTGAGCGTATGCACAACATGTGATCGGTCCTAGAGAAAGTTCCATGTGCAATTGAAAAGAATGTACAGTCTGCTACTGTTGGATGGGATGTTCTAAATATATATAAAGTTGTATTGACATCTAATATTTCCTTTTTGAGCTTCTGTCTAATGATCTATTCATTGCTGAGATTACTGCAGTCCCCTATGATCATATTGCTGCCTATTTCCGCCTTCACATCCTTTAACATTTGTTCAGTACGGTTAGGTGCTCTGATGTTGGATGCATATACATGTATACAACAGTTATATCTTCTTGGTGGACTGACTTATTTATTTTGTATCCATTACACTTTTTGACTTTAAGTCTATTGTTGTGTTGTATTCATAAGTATAACTACTCCTGCTCTTTTTTGGTTTCTGTTTTCTGGGAATATATTTTTTCCATTTTTTCACTTTCAGTTTATGTGAACCCTGAAAGCTGAAGTGAGTCTTTTGTAGGAAACATGTAAATGGATATTGCTTTTATCCATTCATCTAAGTCTTTTGATTGGAAGATTTAAATGATTTAAGTTAATTATTGATAGGTAAGGACTTGCTATTACTATCTTGTCAGTTGATTACTGGCTTTTTTGGTAATTTTCTGTGTATTTCTTCCTCTCTTGCTGTCTTCCTTTGTGATGTGATGATTTTTCATAGTGGTGGAGAGCTCTATGCCTGAGTCAAAGATGCACACAGAACAGGCGCAGAGACAGGGTTGGGAAAACAGGCACATGTGGAGCATCTGTGGTCCTGGTCTGATGTATGCACAGGATTAGGGGGAGCTGATGGCTTTGTCCCAGGGTGGTGCAATAGTAGCTTTTTCTGAGGTTGGGGGATCAATAATATTTCCCTTCCCAGAGTTCTGTGATAGAGATAGTGTTGATTTTCTCAACGAAAAACATTGCTGCTGTCCTCTTCATAGCTGTCTACTGGAGTCTACACTGACAAATTCTACAAGGTCCTAGTGTGAACATTGTGGAAAGTCACAGTTTTAATGGGAATTATTGAGATCCTCAGTGGTAAGAACCTGTCAAGAACCTCTACGGAGAAGGCCACTGGTGTCCATGATGGCACCCATCATGTGACTGATTCAGACAGTCCCCACATTCCTTTGTTCCTAACTGTCTCCAGACATCTCTACTGAGTTGATATCCCTAGCAATTATCAATTGTTTATGTGAAGCTATTCTTTTTTTTTTTTTACCTCCACTGTTTTTCTATGGGTTTTTAATTAGACTCTTGTGCCTTACCAGGACTATTTTCACTCATCTTGGCTGTCTAATTTTTGTCTGTATTGGGGAAGAAAAACTAGTATCTCCTACTTGCCATCTTGGTGACATCTCCACTATAAATTTGTTGTTTTTAAACCAACAAGTTTGTAGTAATTTGTTATGACAGCAATAGAAAATGAATGAAAATTAGTAAATATTAGTTATGTGGAGACTATACTGGATTATCTCGGTGAGCCCAGTTTAAACTCATAAATTCTTAAAAGCTGAGAACGTTTTCTGGCTGTGGTCAGAGAGGGCAATGTGACACAGAACAATCAGTGAAATGCAATAATGTTGATTTTAAAGGTGGAGGAATTGGGCTAGAAGCCAAGGATTCTGTGTCCTCTATAGTGAAGTGAAGTGAAGTGAAAGTCGCTCAGTCATGTCCGACTCTTTGCGACCCCATGGACTATACAGTCCATGGAATTCTCTAGGCCAGAATACTGGAGTGGGTAGCCTTTCCTTTCTCCAGAGCATCTTTCCAACCCAGGGATCGAACACAGGTTCCCACATTGCAGGCAGATTATTTACCAACTGAGCCAAAAGGGAAGCCCCAAAATACTGGAATGGGTAGACTATCCCTTCTCCAGCAGAGACAAGGAAATAGATTCTCCTTGGAGCCCCTAGAAAGGAACACAATCCTGCTGACGCCTTGATTTTAGCTTGCTGCAATAGTCAAATATTTCACAATGATCACAGGAGATTACAGCCATGTTGCACTGATGCAACAGTGAAGAGTCTAGGCATGCCTAGACAAGCACACCTGCTGTGTCAAAGACTGACGATGGCCTGAGGCTGACAAACCTCGGTTCTATCCTCACCCATCCCCCCACCTCATACAAGCACATGCACAAATCTCCAAGTTTTTAGAAAAGTTTGATGAGCACTTTTCCTATGGTGAGTTTTTTTTTTTTTTTTTAAATACACCGCTTAGGTTAGTATCCCAAGGCAATAGAAATAAAGTGAAAATAAACAAATAAGACCTAATTAAACTTGTAAGTGTTTGCACAACAAAGAAAACATAAACAAAATGAAAAGACAACCTGCGGATTGATATAAAATATCTGCAAATGATGTGGTCGACAAGGGCTTAATTTTCAACCTATCCAAACAGTTCATGCAGCTCAATAAACAGCAACAACAAAAAATAAACAACCGAATCAAAAAAAAAAAAAAAAGGGCAAATGGCCTAAACAGACATTTTTCCAAAGAAAAGATATTCAACATTGCTAAGGAAACATTCAATTACTAGAGAAATGCAGAACTACAATGAGTTATCACCTCACACTGGTCAGAATGACCATCATTAAAAAGCCTACAAATAATAAATGCTGGAAAGGGTGTGGAGAAAAAGGAACCCTGTTACACTGTTAGTGGAAGTGTCAATTGGTGAAGCTACTATGCGAAACAGTATGAAAGTTTCTCAAAAACTAAAAATAGAGTTACCACATGATTTAGCAATCCTACTCCGGACATATATCCTGAGAAAACTCCAATCTGAAAAGATGCAAGTACCCCACCCCAATGTCACAGGAGCACTATTTATCACAGCCAAGATGTGGAAGCAACTTAAATGTCCATGGGTAGGTGATGGATAAAGAAGATGTGGCATATACATGAACAAAATGGAATACTACTCAGGCATTAAAAAATAAAATAAAATAATGCCTCTTGCAGCAACATGAATGGACCTAAAGATTATCATTCTAAGAGAAGTTAGACAGAGAAAGACAAATATCATTTCAAGTCACTTACATGTGAAATTTTGTATCTGGAATATGATAGAAATTAACTTATTTACAAAATAGAAAAAAACTCACAGATGTAGAAAACAAACATAATTACCAAGGGGAAGAGAGGCAGCGGAGGGAAAAAATTAGGAGTATGAGATTAGCAGATACAACTATCATATATAAATAGATAAACGATGAGGTCATATGTATAGTCAGGGAACCAAAATTCTCCAAGCCAAGCTTCAGCAATACGTGAACCGTGAACTTCCAGATGTTCAAGCTGGATTTAGAAAAGGCAGAGGAACCAAAGGTCAAATTGCCGACATCTGCTGGATCATGGAAAAAGCAAGAGAGTTCCAGAAATCCACCTATTTCTTCTTTATTGACTTTGCCAAAGCCTTTGACTATATCGATCACAATAATCTGTGGAAAATTCTGAAAGACATGGGAATACCAGACCACCTGACCCACCTCCTGAGAAATCTGTATGCAGGTCAGGAAGCAACAGTTAGAACTGGACATGGAACAACAGACTGGTTCCAAATAGGAAAAGGAGTACGTCAAGGCTGTATATTGTCACCCTGCTTATTTAACTTATATGCAGAGTACATCATGAGAAACGCTGGGCTGGATGAAGCACAAGCTGGAATCAAGATTTCTGGAAGAAATATCAATAACTTCAGATATGCAGATGAAACCACCTTTATGGCAGAAAGTGAAGAAAAGCTAAAGAGCCTCTTGATGAAAATGAAAGAAGAGAGTGAAAAAGTTGTTTTAAAGCTCAACATTCGAAAACTAAGATCACCGCATCCGATCCATCACTTCATGGTAAATAGGAGAAACAGTGTCAAGCTTTATTTTTGGGGGGCTCCAAAATCACTGCAGATGATGACTGCAGCCATAAAATTAAAAGACACTTATTCCTTGGAAGGAAAGTTATGACCAACCTAGATGGCATATTCAAAAGCAGAGACATTACTTTGCCAACAAAGGTCCATCTAATCAAGGCTAAGGTTTTTTCAGTAGTCATGTATGGATGTGAGAGTTGGACTATAAAGAAAGCTGAGCACAGAATTGATGCTTTTGATTTGTGGTGTTGGAGAAGACTCTTGAAAGTCCCTTGGACCTCAAGGAGATCCAACCAGTCCATCCTGAAGGAAATCAGTTCTGAATATTTATTAGGACTGAAGCTGAAACTACATGTTCATTAGCTGAAGCTGAAACTACAATACTTTGGCCACCTGATGCAAAGAGCTGACTCATTTGAAGAGACCCTGATAGTGGCAAAGTTGAGGGCAGGAGGAGAAGGGGATGATGGAGGATGAGTTGGTTGGATGGCATCACCGATTCAATGGATGTGAGTTTGGGTAAACTCCGGGAATGGGTGATGGACAGGGAGGCCTGGCGTGTTGCAGTTCATGGTGTCACAAAGAGTCCAACACGACTGAGCGACTGAACTGAACTGAACTGATCTTTAAGAAACCAAAAAGAAAAAGAATATGAAAAAGAACACATGTGTTCTTTTTTATATATGTGTGTATATATATATACACATATAGTACACACACACACATACATATATATATGTATACGTCTTCATGTGAAGACATATAACTGTATACCATTTTGTTGTATACCAGAAATTAACACATTTTAAATCAACTCTGCTTTAAAATAATTTTTAAAAATAAAGAATATCATTAAGATATACTGTAATAACATTTGCAATTAAAAGTTATAACAAATAGTACTTGGCAATTATTATTGTTACCTATGAACAAACTATCTCAAAACTTAGTGGTACAAAACAGTAAAATTTATTTTTATTACTCACACAAATGGGTCAAGAATTCACTCATGACTTAACTAAATGAGGAGTGAAGTTATTAATGGCATGGAGGAAGAAATAGGAGAAAGGCCAGTTAGAGGGGAACACAGCAAGCTAGATTTTCTATATATATAGGTATACAGATATATATAGAAATATCTAAGAAATTTCCAAGATAAGGTTATAAATCAAATACTTGTATTATTACTTTTTTGCCATTCTAAGTACTTTGCAAATGGTTAACCAATTATCACGGAAACACTATGAAATTAAGATATTATTATTTGTATTATCCTCATTTTGCACATGGAAGTCAAGTTACATGCCCAGATTCACATATTTATTAAGGGGCAGAAGCAGGGTTAAAGCCCAAGTAGTCTGGTTCCACATTTCTTAGTTGAATCACTTTTCTCTGCTAATTCTCAGTTAGATAGAAAAACTTGTTTTTCTAGAGCTCAAGAGAAATATTAGATGATTGAGATACCTATAATATTTCAATGTTTAAATCAGAAATGAGTGAAAATAAAATTTTAAAAATTTAACCTAAGGAAATATATATAGGGCTGAAGAATATAACCATTGCCTTTTGTCTTATTATCATATGTGTTTTGAGACATAACAGCAGGAACGATATGAACCTCAGATCTTGTGGCAGGAATATTCATACAAGACAGCTTTCTGGTGAAATATTTAATTATTCTTAGGAAGAAATAGACAGTAATAGATAAAAATGCTAGTCTGACTTAGTTTTGTGATGTTTTTAATTTATTGATGATACAAAGTCCAGAGATGCCAGATATAAGAATTTTTGCTACTTTTTGTCCTTTAATGTGCCATTTACACAATAGTGTGTATTCAAAGAGCTTACTGCCTTTTGAACTCCTGGAATATTGTGATATAATAAAAATTATACATTTGATTTTGTCCCTGCTTCCTGCACAGAGCTTCTAAAATCCTTGGAATTTCTTAAAGGGATAAGTGAAGTATCTTTTGTTATTCATAATAAGTCCCTTTCAACCATTCTTAAGTTTAGCAGATGAGGTAAGTCATAGAGGATGAAGACTGGTTGCCTGACAACCAACCAATTTTTAGCTCCAGCCCCAGACCTCCAGGGAGGGAAGAGGAGCAGAGACTGAGTCCATCATAATGGCTAATAATGTAATCAATCATGTCTATGTAATGGAACTTTTGTAACACTCTAGATGTTAGGGTTCTTACAGCTTCCAGTTGCTCAACACACAGAGGTGCTGGGAGCATAACAAATTCAGAGCAAACATGGAAGTGTCATACCCCTTCCTCCACAAATTGTCCTATGCTGTCTTCCATCTGGCTGTTTCCTTTCATGGTAAACTGGTAATCTGCTAATAAGGGGCTTCCCTGATGGCTCAGTGTAAAAAGCCTGCCTGCCATGCGGAGTTGCAGGTTTGATCCCTGAGTTAGGAAGATCCCCTAGAGATGGAAATGGCAACCCACTTCAGTCTTCCTACCTGGGAAATCCCATGGACTGAGGAGTCTGGCGGGCTATAGTCCATTGGGTCACAAAAGAGTTGGACACAACTTAGTGATTTAACGACAACAACAAGAAAATGTGATAACAAATTGTTTTTCTGAGTTGTCTAGTCTTTCTAGAAAAATATCATACCTGATGAGGGGGTCATGGGGACCCCCAATTTATAGCCCATTAGTCAGAAGTACAAGTGACAACCTGAAACTTGTGACTGATATTTGTAGCTGGAGTGGGACTCTCCCTTAGGGTTGATCCCGAAACATGTAAGGTCTGCACTTTCAGCAGGCAGTTAGTGTCAGAACTGAGTTAAATTGTAGACACTCAGTCTGTGTCCACTGAGAATTGAAAAACTACTTGGTGTGGAAAACACTCCTGGTGTCAGAAGTGCTGAGAATGTAGAGAAAAAAGGGGGAAGTTGAACTCCGCACTACATGACAGGACATTCTGAGAACAATGACTGCTATCAAATGTTCCTGAGTATTGCTGAGGCATTTTCAAAGTGCAGAAATCCTTGCTTTTAGTTTAAATTTGGCTCATTTCTGAAAACTGGATTCCAACGCAAAACTCCCTTGAGAGTTATATAGAAAAGTCCCATATAAGAGGATGGGAATGAACTTTATCAAAAAGAATTTTGCCGGCTTAGACCAGGGAAAAATACCCAGTGAACCGATCAATTTATTCCTTTTGAAGATGATTTAGCTTATTATATCAAGTTTATAACATTGAATTCCTAAACCTTGATGATATCTCTCTAGCAATTTTTTTTTAATCAAAGGGTTTACAAAATACTCAAAGACAAATTCCTTTTATAAATCACTTCTCAAAATCTTAGCAAGCATTTTTTAGACAATTGAAGTCCTGTGAATAATTGTGAAAAACTTGAATTAGGACATGATGGTGGCACCAGAGTGTGAGCCAGACGGTTTGGATCTGTCCTAAGGTCAACAACTAAATCTTTAATCCCAGGCAGCTGTCACTCAGAGTCATTATTTTGTCAGAGAAGAAGCAGGGCCCAGTGCAACATCATATCTCTTATCACAGTTTGTGGGTGTAGAGAAGAGTGTCAAAACTGAGTTAAAAAAATCAGAAAAGAAAATAAATTCATATTAGAGTTATATACCCTTTGCCTGCGAATTACAGAATTGTATTTATGTGCAGAAAGAAGCATTCCTTAACATACTGGCTGCCTCAATCTGACAGTCGGGAAATAGTCTAGTGTTAATATCCACTGGAATAGAGCCCAAATCTTCTGCCTACTCACAGTTGCTGTTCATGTCTGCAATATCCAGCAGAGAGATCCTTGTGTTCAATCTTCACATGAGTGTGGAGCAGAGCAAGACCCTGTGGCAAATATCTCTAGGCCTTGTAAGTTGATGAATAGGCGTTTTCCTATGGATGCAAGTGAATATCCCACAAGGCCCTGCTGTCTCTCTTTTAGTTCCTAAACCAGAATAATCCAAAGAGGATATAAACAAATTAAGATCATTGTATTCCAGACTTCTGAACATGCTGCTTTTTTGTCTGGGATACTCTTTTTTTTCCCTATATTCAGAAAATTGCTATTATCTCTTAAGTCTCAACCTAAAGCATTGATTTTTCTACTGAGATATCAGTAAGCTGTTCATTTAGGCAGGAGCCTCTTTTATGTGTTTCTGCTATATTTTATGGGTTTTTTTCTGATTTTTCTAGCCAGATAGTTTACTTACACAGAAGGGTAAGAAAGATTACAACAAATTGATCTGAAACTAAGATTTAATTAACACAATTTTAATTTGTCTGCGTGGAGTCCATTTTGATCTCTATTCCTAGTCCTATTTACTTCTGGTCCTGACCTAAGATAACTACAATCATGAGTTTAACTTCAATACTTCAAATCCACTCCTAATTTTTGCACACATATACACACAAAAGCTCATTAACAATAACATACCATTGCATTGTATATGTTGTGCAATTACAGAAATACACTGTTTGTGTTGTATAACAAACAACATGCCTTTGGCAATGCATCTGTGTCAATAGTTGTAAGCCATTCATTTAAATTACTGTGGCTTACTACATAATTGTTCACATGTGTACACTGAATGTACTGACTCTTAATTTCGCAGAAAACTTTGTGAAATTATGAATGTTAATCACCATTATTTCCCTCATGCATTGCATTGTGCTTGCTATTCTACTCACAAATATTAGAATACGGATTGAAGTTTGCTCTTACATTTACCTTGAAATGAGATCCGTGTATATATTTGAATATCTGATCATTCAGCGCCTTACTCTTACTTCTACTAAAGTTTGTAGGATAACTCAGAGAAAATGTTGATGAAGTTTTGTAGATTTGGATATTTGGTCTTAATTTAGTGGGATTTTTGAGAGCTTTATTAATATCATATACTGCTGGTCAACTGGTAAGTTATAGCAAGTTGTCTGAAAAGGCCTGAATACAGGAGAGCTCCTCCTCAGTGGGCAGGCCTGACTAGAATCACATACTACTTCTATTTTCTCTCCAAACTTCAATTTTATCTGTAAGACATGTTAGGAGGTGATAATACTTCACCACCAGGATTAAAATAAAGTAATCTACGTAGAGCATTATGCAGTGTCTGGTAAACCACACGAAGATAATGAACACTGGTAGTTATACAGATTACAAAATATTAAAGAGTGTCTGCATTCTAGAATGTTGAACAGTGTTATATAGGAACATCTTCTGTGGCATAATCTCATTAATCTTTTTGAAAGAGACTTTAGGACTCACCTTTAAAATTCACAATGCTCGCTATGCCCTTCCTATAAAGTATTAGAGGAGTAGAAAGAACAGAGGTATTCGATTTACTCAGTGTTGTTCAGTCCTACAGTCATGTCTGATTCTTTGCTACCCTATGGACTGCAGCACATCAGGTCTGCCTGTCCCTCACCATCTCCCAGAATCTGTCCAAGTTCATGTCCATTGAATTGGTGATGCCATTCAGACATCTCATCCTCTGATGCCCTCTTCTCCTTCTGCCCTAAATTGTCCCCAGCATCAGGGATTTTCCCATGAGTTGGCTGTTCGCATCAGGTGACCAAAATACTGAACCTTCAGCTTCAGCATCAGTCCTTCCAATGAGTATTCAGTGTTGATTTCCTTTAATATTGACTGGTTCGATCTTCTTATCCAAGGGACTCTCAGGAGTCTTCCCCAGCCTCACAATTCAAAGGCATCCACTCTTGGGTGTTCTGCCTTTTTTGCAGTCCAGCTCTCACAAACATACGTGACCACTGGGAAGACCATAACGTTCATTATACAGACCTTTGTCAGCAGAGTGATGTCTCTGCTTTTCAACCCACTGTCTGGGTTTGTTAGCTTTCCTGCCAAGAAGCAAACATCTGATTTCATGGCTGCAGTCACTATCCACAGTGACTTTAAAGCCCAAGAAGAGGAAATCTCTCACTGCTTCCACATTTTCCCCTTCTATTTGCCATGAAGTAATGGGGCCAGAATCCATGATCTTGGTTTTTTTAACATTTAGCTTTAAGCCAGCTTTTTCACTCACTCCTCATCAAGACCTTCTTTAGTTCCTCTTTGTTTTTGCCATTAGAGTGATATCATCCACATATCTGAGGTTGGTGATTTTCTCCCACCTATCTTGATTATAGTTTGTAACTCATCCAGCCCAGCATTACTCATGATGTGTTCAATATATAGTTTAAATAAACAGGGTGATGACAGACAGCCCTGTCTTACTCCTTTCTCAATCCCGAACTAATTAGTTGTTCCATACAGAATTCAAACTGCTTCTTCTTGACCCACATGCAGGTTTCTCAGGAGAAAGGTAAGATGGTCTGGTATTCCCATCTCTTTAAGAGCTTCCCACAGTTTGTTAAAGGTTTTCACATAGTTGATGAAATAGAGGCAGATATTTTTCTGGAATTTCCTTGCTTTCTCTATGATCCAGCTAATGTCAGCAATTTGATCTTTGGTTCCTCTGCCTTTTCTAAACTCAGCTTGGACATCTGAAAGTTCTTGGTTCACATAATGTTTAAGCCTAGCATGCAAGATGTTAAGCATGACCTTACTAGCATGGGAGATGAGTGCAATTGTCTGACGATTTGAACATTCTTTAGTACTGCCCTTCTTGGGAATTGGGATGAGAATTGACCTTTCCCAAGTCTGTGGCAACTGCTAGGTCTTCCAGATTTACTAACATATTGAGTGCAATGCTTCACACTGTATAGAAAGATACATAACACTTTGCAATACTTTTAAGTGAAAGTGAAAGTGAAACTGAAGTCGCTTAGTCGTGTCCGACTCTTTGCAACTCCATGAACTGTAGCCTACCAGGCTCCTCCATCCATGGGATTTTCCAGGGAAAAGTGCTAGAGTGGATTGTCATTTCATTATACAAAAAGATAAAAAGATTTAGTCAGGCCAGAGTCCAAATACTGATAACTGATTAGTTGGGTAACTTGGGCCAAGTTATTTCACTCACTGAGCCTGTTTTTCATCTGCCAATCACAAGTTCTATCAGGGAGTGTCAGGCTATCTTGACAGCCTATGTCATGATCCTTCCTGCTCCCAGCCTATGGAGAACCCTGTAAGAAAGTAAGGACAAAATAGAAGTCACAAAGCACACTGTGATAGGTATGAGGGAATTCCTATGAGATAATGGAAGTCATTATGATAGGTCTACGTAAGTGTTAAGTTGCTTTAGTTGTGTCCAACTCTTTGTGGCCCTATGGACTCTAGCTTGCCAGGCTCCTCTGTCAATGGGATTCTTTAGGCAAGAATACTGAAGTAGGTTACCATGGCCTCTTCCAGGGGATCTTCCCAACCCAGGGATTGAATTCACATCTCTTACATCCTGCATTGGCAGTTAGGTTTTTTACCACTAGTGCCACCTGAGAAGCCCTCATAATAGATCTAGACCACATCTTCTTTCTTTCCAGCTGTATATTTGCTGTGGCTTATGTGACAAAGTCAGCAGGGAGGATTTGGGATCCCCACCCACATATTGAAAATGAGAACTAGATAAAAGATAAACAGAAAATATATGGAGTAGAATCTTTAGGAACCTTATTTGGCTCAACTCCCATAAAGGCAGTATGCTTAGTAAAGGTATGGATCAGATAGATGAGCTATAAATAAAATGTGTTTCTCTTCTTATAGTCAACTTTGCCCTTTGAACCTTTGGGAGGCAAGTAACGGTAAACAGTTGGTGGCTGGACCAAGCATTAAGGACTTGGGGTCCATGTTTTCACCATTAAAATTTCCAGAGTCTTTGTATTAGCACCATCATCAAAGAGACATTACAGAATATAAATGAAATGATATATAAAAAAGATTTTACTTACTTTCTTCTTCCTACAAGTTTTCATTCTTGAGGTCTTGAATGGAGCAAATTGTAAGTAAAATGTTAAAATAAGCAGTATTGGGTTTGGCATCCTCAATTCTACTCTCTGTCACTTGATATTCATCTCCTCTTTGTCCATTTTTGCAAATTCTTTGTTGAGCTAATCACATAAATCATGTTTCTCCTTTTTATTCATTTCACCTTCACAAATATGACTTTAGCCAGTCTATGATGGGTAATCATGCATCTCAGCAACCTCAAGCAAATAATAACATTAAGGAATGTTATTGTGATCAAGCCAACAAATCATCATGTCTCATCCAAAACTCACCTTACACTATGATGATTGAGTATAGGCTCTTTAAGAAAGAATTTTCTTCTATACTGACTCATTCAGAACTAGCTATTATTGAAAAATAAGCATCTACTAATAAGATGCTTTTTCACTGCTATTTCATTTTAAGGGTGACTATTGAGGATTAGGGGCTTCCCTGGTGGCTTAGATGGTAAAGCATCTGTCTGCAATGCTGGAGACTCAGGTTTGATCCCTGGATTAGGAAGATCTCCTGCAGAAGGAAATGGCAACCCACTCCAGTACTCTTGCCTGGAAAATCCCATGGATGGAGAAGCCTGGTAGGCTAATGTCCATGGGGCCACAAAGAGTCGGACATGACTGAGTGACTTTTATTGTGCTTTAAGAGCATCCCAGGTAATGCTATTTGTAAAGAGCCTGCCTGTCAGTGCAGGAGATGTAAGAGACACAGGTTCCATCCCTGGGTCAGGAAGATCCCCTGAGGGAGAGAGCATGGCAACCCACTCCAGTATTCTTGCTGGGAAAATCTTATGGACTGGGGAGCCTGGCTGGCTAAAGTCCATAGCGTTGCAAAGAGTCAGACACTACTGCAGGGACTTAGCACACACACAGTGTCACAATTAAATGGGATTCCAAACAATGAATTCTTAGGTGAAATTTCAGTTATGGGAATGATAGAGGTGTATAGGTTCTAGAAATTGCTCAAGATATAGTTGCTGACTGATTGAATAAATGGAGAGATGAACATATGCATGCGAGGTATTTTGTAAAGGGATGACTTAATAGAATTTCTTAAACGACTTGGAAATATTCCCCTGGACTTGATTGCTATTTCAAAAACTGAAAACCTTAACCTACCTTCTACATATCCTTGTTTCCAAGAATACTTGTGGGAGATCTGGCAGTATAACACATCTGGGGTGGGAGAGGGCAATGAGTCACTGACCTTGGGTGATACCTGGAATGCGACCTGCAGACAGGAGTACACCGCTCTTTTAAAATGTTTCATTCTTACAAAGCTTCTGAGCATTTAGGCTTTAAGGCAGGAATTCTCTCAGGCTTAAGACGTAAATTAAAGCCATACAGTGTCAGCTTCAATAAAGGCCTCTGTTTTTCACATTTTTTGACTTCTACTTAGAAAGACAACACTGTGCTGAGAGGTTACCCTTTCTGAACAGTCTCAACATTTCTTTCAGCTATTCTCAACTCCCCTTCAAAAGACTCTCCCACTAGAATTGCATGAAAATTGTGCACCCAAGGTGAACGTAATGTTTGGAACAACAAAATATTGATTTCCCATTGTGTAACTTCCATTTAATTTAAGCCAAAATGCAAGAAGGGGAAAGAGTTGGTAAGAGAGGACACTGATCTAACCCTTTCTAGTGATCCTTCAAAACTTCACAAACTTCCAGTGTTGAATTTTGTTGACAGATACTTATTTTAGTCACATTTTGATTTTATACAACTCTTCAAAGTCTGATTTTAAAACAAAAAATCTAAAATCTTTCTTAAAGCTTGGCTTCTCTAGCCCAGGATGATTCCAAAAATTGATATTGTGAACATTAAAAACTAGCTGTTTGCCCATTTCTGTGTAATTCATCATAGTTGGTTTAATTCTTAGGACTTACTCCAAAATAGCCTCAAATTTGTTGGCTTCTCCATAAATGCATGAAAAAGACAGCTTTCTACCACCTCCAGCAACATGTACTGTTTTACAATCCTGTTATTATTCCAGCCTAAGTATAATTTCAAATCCTCTTGAGCAATGTTCTACCATTTGTATATTCTATTATCTTGCTAAACATTTCCTAATCTGCTTTTCTCTTCATCCCCAAAGGTCAGAAGCATTTTCTCAAGATATTTTTCTCAGTTAACCTTGTTTTATAAAACTTACAGTAAATACATTTACCAATGGTTATTGTGTTGTCTTTGTCTCTGCCTCATTTACTTGAGGAATTGTTGAAGTCTTTGGCATCTGATTAGTCTAGATCAGGAGATTTTCTGATATTTTTCTCAGGTTTTATCATTTTTATCTCCTAACAGATAAGGTAATAATCTCCTGATTGTTAACTTCTAGTTTTTTTTTAATCTATCCATTTAATTTACTGATCTCATGTCTCAATAATGCAAAAACAACAACTACAACAAAAACAAAAAGCCAAAAAAAAAAAGCCTTACTTTTGCTACCAGCATATACTAAGTACTTTTATCATCTATTTTTCACAATAACTTTGTGAGGTTGGTTCTACTATTCTTTGTTTTCATGATAGAACAAGAGGCCCAGAGAAGTTGGATAATATACTCAAACTTACACAGATGAATATCACAAGCAGAACTACAACCAATAAGCTTTGCTTTCAAAGCATTTTAGCCACCATATTATTCTATGTTTATCAATGGAGCACTGTTTTGAGACACAATGCCAGCTGAAGGAGGAGAAAAACAAATTTTATATATATATATATATATATATATATATATATATAAAACTGCCTTCACAAAGCTTGCAGTATACAGCAGAAGAAAAAAAGAAATCTATATACACCAAAAACTATAATACGTGGTATAAATTTGATACAAGTCTGGGAAAGATAAAAGTCCTTCAAATAGAGGCAGAAAAGTTCCTAATGATTGAGTTTGGTGGGTCAAATGAGATTTTTCATAAAAGGAAGAAAGGAAGGCTAGGGCGAATTTATTGAGTCACATAACTGCCCAATCCAAGTGGTGGTGGTGAAGTCACTCAGTCGTGTCCGACTCTTTGCGACCCCGTGGATTGTAACCTACTAGGCTTCTCAGTCCATGGGATTCTCCAGGCAAGAATACTGGAGTGGATTGCCATTTCCTTCTCCAGAGGATCTTCCCAGCCCACGGATCGAACCCAGGTCTCCCGCATTGGAGGCAGACACTTTAACCTCTGAGCCACCAGGGAAGCCCAATCCAAGAGTAGATCTGAAGTCCAATAAACTTGATCTTGTGTTTAAATGGTGTAGTTAGATCCTATTTTTTTTTCCTCCTTCTGTTTCTTAGACTTACAATTTCAGTGTTGGTCATTCCCCTCTATGATTCCAAAGCTTTGAGAAACATACTTCTTGGCTTATGCCCAGCAAGAGAAAATCTCCTTCACCAACATTATTCACTCAAAATGTATGGAATTTTTATTGGTCATGATAAGGCTGACTTGAGTCATCTGTCTATCTCCCAAATCAATCATTGTTACCAAAGAAGGAAGGTATGCTAATTGGCTTAATTTAATTAGGGATTAGCTTTCCCTTCTAGATGGAGTCAGTTGGAGGTGCAAAAGACACAGCAGAGAAAATCAGGATACTATCAGAAAAGGGAAGAAAGTAATGCCCCTCACTAAAGATTTATTACTTCAGATCTCGTGATTTGTATGTACTCTGCAGTAAACAGAAAATTTACTATTTAATAACTTGAAATTGTGAAGTGGCACTCTCAAAACCCATTTATCAATATGTTTCCATTGAGCTGATATGTAATGATACTTTATAAATGAACAATCCACTATAATGAAAATATGGTTTATTTTCTTCTGAGCTTTTCTTCTCTTGTCCCCATCAAAAGAACTATGTTCCCTAGCTAAAAGAGCACAGTTTAAACCCATCTTCAGAATGCTTTTCCTGGTTACCTTACCCTATAATGCTGTTATTGTCAAATTCTGATATTGTCCTCTGCAGTTCACTGACAGTTAGTATTACTGTTTGCAGTTATTTGTTTTGTGTATATGGGTTGCCTCATCAATCTGTTGATAATCTTCCTGTATCCAGTACCTGACTATCCAGGCTAGTTTGCATTAAAAGTAAAGAACATTTGTAATGCAATAACAATCACAATTCATTTTTGGCAGTGCTCCTCAACTTGGTCAGGTGGCAGAACATCTAGGACTTGGACTTGGACTTATTACATTGTAAAATGAGACATAAATACATCTGATGTATATTCATTTTATTATATGTATATATTATTTTGATACATTAGTTATCACCCTAGAATTTATACAGATGATAATAAAAAGCAACAAAGAGTTAAGAAAAAAATTTGAGATGAAAAATATGAAATTTTATTAGTGTATATGTGTTGAGCTTTTCTGTTATATTTTGCTTTGCTTTGTTTTTTGATGAAGTAGGGAAATGCAAGCCTTTTGAAATAGTAGCACTATGATTCAGCTCACAAGGCCTTGGAATTCTATGGAGCCACAATGGCAAAATGTTGTATTTCTCCTGACGTCAATGAGATATGGAATGGGTACCTGTGTTATTAATTACAGTGGAGTTCAGACTGCCTCAATTATACTCTTAAGTGCATGGTCTCAAAAACTCAAATCAATTCCAAAGTCAGTTCTTTGAAAGCCCAGTACATCTTGTTTTGATCTTCAGACATTTAATCCTATCTTCCTATTATATTTTCCTAGAACACTAAAGAAGCATATACATAGATTAAAATAGTTGTAAACATTTTCAATACTGTTGATATCTACCTAGATAATTTAATCTTCATTAAAAAATAAAAGGAAGATAAGAGAATATACCAACATTTATTTATCTCCAGTTATATGTCAGGTAATTTTTATGGCTTAATTTATACACTCATTTATTCATTCTTTTGTGGTGGTGTTTAGTCTCTAAGTTGTGTCTGACTCTTTTGCAACCTCATGGACTGTAGCCTGCTAGGCTTCTCTGTCCATGGGATTTTCTCAGGCAAGAATGCTGAAGTGGGTTGCCATTTTCTTCTCCAGAGGATCTTTCTAACATAGGGAGTTTTAGGAGAACTCACATCTCCTACATTGGCAAGCAGGATCTTTACCCCTGAGCCTTATCAAATACTTTTTTGAGAGCTAGCACACAACAAAACAGACTAACAAAAAGGAGTAGCAAAAATAGATATACTCCCTTCATTTATGAAGGATATATATTGTAGTGGGGAGGAAAAAGTGAAAGTGAAAGTGAAGTTGCTCAGTTGTGTCCGACTCATTGCGACCCCATGGACTGCAGCCCACCAGGCTCCTCTGTCTATGGGATTTTCCAGGCAACAGTACTGGAGTGGGGTGCCATTTCCTTCTCCAGGGGATCTTCCTGACCCAGGAATCAAACCCGAGTTTCCCACTTTTAGGTAGACGCTTTTACTGTCTGAGCCACCAGGAACTATTACTGACCAAATTCATAATTGCAAATGGTTTGGGGAAGGAATAAAATGTGATTTTATCCTCAACAATCTTTAAGAAGCATGTTGTCCCCTATTTATAAATGAGGAGGCTAAGGAACTTGTCCAGACCTTTAAGGTTAGTAAAGGTCAGCAGGGCTGCCAAGAATTGCTGGGCAAGTGTCGCTCCACATCACTGCTGGGGATAGGGGCCATCATTCAGATCCACTGCAACGTGGCTAAGGCTTTTAGAGTGTTGTAAGGTACCATCCTGTTCATACTGTTTCCAATAAACTGTGGAAAATTCTGAAAGAGATGGGAATACCAGACCACCTAACCTGCCTCTTGAGAAATCTGTATGCAGGTCAGGAAGCAACAGTTAGAACTGGACATGGAACAACAGACTGGTTCCAAATAGGAAAAGGAGTATGTCAAAGGCTGTATATTGTCACCCTGCTTATTTAACTTATATGCAGAATACATCATGAGAAACGCTGGACTAGAAGAAACACAAGCTGGAATCAAGATTGCCGGGAGAAATATCAATAACCTCAGATATGCAGATGACACCACCCTTATGGCAGAAAGTGAAGAGGAGCTAAAAAGCCTCTTGTTGAAAGTGAAAGAGGAGAGTGAAAAAGTTGGCTTAAAGCTCAACATTCAGAAAACGAAGATCATGGCATCTGGCCCCATCACTTCATGGGAAATAGATGGGGAAACAGTAGAAACAGTGTCAGAATTTATTTTTGGGGGCTCCAAAATCACTGCAGATGGTGATTGCAGCCATGAAATTAAAAGACTCTTACTCCTTGGAAGAAAAGTCATGACCAACCTAGATCGCATATTCAAAAGCAGAGACATTACTTTGCCGACTAAGGTCCGTCTAGTCAAGGCTATGGTTTTTCCTGTGGTCATGTATGGATGTGAGAGTTGGACTGTGAAGAAGGCTGAGCGCAGAAGAATTGATGCTTTTGAACTGTGGTGTTGAGAAGACTCTTGAGAGTCCCTTGGACTGCAAGGAGATCCAACCTGTCCATTCTGAAGGGGATCAACCTTGGGATTTCTTTGGAAGGAATGATGCTAAAACTGAAGCTCCAATACTTTGGCCACCTCATGGGAAGAGTTGACTCACTGGAAAAGACCCTGATGCTGGGAGGGATTGGGGGCAGGAGGAGAAGGGGACGACCGAGGATGAGATGGCTGGATGGCATCACGGACTCAATGGACGTGTGTCTGAGTGAACTCTGGGAGTTGGTGGTGGACAGGGAGGCCTGGCATACTGCGATTCATGGGGTCACAAAGAGTCGGACACGGCTGAGCGACTGAACTGAACTGAACTGAAGGTACCATCCGCACAACCTAAGCATGGCCTTGAATCAGGGAAAAGGTTGGGTTTTTAATTTGTCCATATCACTTTGGATACTATAGATTTTCAATATATTCATATCTGAAATGTGTCAATTTTCTCATTAAAATCATTATCTATGAAAAATAAGATATGTGGGATAATATCTAAACATCACTCTGAAACATAATTGCCCATCCAATTAATAAAAGAATGTTTGTATATTCAGTGTATGTGGAAAAAAAAACAAACACACACACACACACACTGTGAAAAAGATGTTTTCTGATCTCATACAGCTTTCAGTAGACCAGGAAAATAGAAATGTGACTGACCCTTATGATACAATAAACTTAGAAGGCATTTTATTGTAGTAAAGAGTTTTTATTTGCTTCTCCAAGCAATCATTTTAGGTATGGGATAGACATTTGGCAAGATAACCAGAATGCTTGCATTAAAACGTTTGAATTTTCTACTCTGTTTAAGGGTCAACCACAGCCACTTGGTGGCTCAGATGGTAAAGTGTCTGCCTGTAATGCAGGAGACCCGAGTTCGATCCCTGGGTCAGGAAGATCCCCTGGAGAAGGAAATGATGACCCACTCCAGTACTATTGCCTGGAAAATTCAATGAATGGAGGAGCCTGGTAGGCTACAGTCCATGGGTCGCAAAAAGTCTGAGATGACTGAGCTGTCTCACTTTCTTTCCTACAGCCACTTTAGGGACAGAGTTATGCTGTGTGTTACACAAGACTTAGAATTGTTAGTCTGGGAGGGTAAAGATGCATGAAAAAATTCCAAGTCTCAGGAAATTCAATTAGAAGGCTTTTACAAAAGATTGATTTAAGGTAATAAGTTCTTAGTTTATAGTAGTAAGAATTTTTTAAAAGGGAGAGGGCGATAAGTTCATAAAAACATGTATTGTTTAGAAGGAACATCAAGGTCTCTTTTTGTTTTCCTGCAGTTACAGCTTTGTGAGGCAAGTAACACTTAGTAAATCTTCCTTACATTTCCACTGTAATACAAATGAACAATCTTACTTAGCTCATTTCTCAGCTCATTTTAATTAGTATCAGAATAGGAGAATGGGTATCTCAGGCTGTTAGTAATTTGATATAGAACTTTTCACCTCCAGGTCAATGGTAAGTGAAACACATTTACATATTTTTAAGTGGATTTATTGCTCTTGAAGGGAGTCCAGTTGTAATCCTTCACACTAGAACATGTTATTGCCAGAAAGCCCACAGGCGTTGAAACATTGATCAGGAAGTAACAAGGAGAAGGGTTCAATTTCAAGTGCTCTTCAGTGTGTGGCTTGCCTTACAAGATCTTCTTAAATTGTTTTAATTAATCCTAATTATGATTCTATTTTTAAAGACTGATATCTATCTGATAAATTGGATATAGACCAATAAGCTAGACTTACTTTAATTTAGAATATGAGCTATCTAATTATTCAGAAATGATTATATCAGAAAAAGCAAGGAATTTACTAAAGAGCTCACTTTGAGGTAGGGCATAAAAAATGAGTATTCAAGAGATTGTTTTACAAATTTTAGTAATAGGAATATGGCTTTTAAAATTTGAAAACAATAGTGCTGCATATATTAATCTTAGTATCAAGGGCATTAATAGTTACTTTTTCTCGATGTGTGTGCCTGCTTAACTCCCCTAGAAATGGTCTTAATGATTCAACCTTGTTTGATTTCCCCAGCCTCCAAGGCAACACATCCATGGCAACAACTAAGCATCATTATAATTTCTCAAATGTGAAAAAAAAATAACAATTTTTTAACTCTCTTTAACCTCAGCTCTTAGTAGACAATGTAAACAAAAAAAAAAATTCTATCATCACTGTATATATTCTCTGCCAGAGATATTATTAGGAGAAGAACAAATAATAATGAATAAAGCACAATAACTGTGTTTTAGCTTAAAATACACCAAATGAAAGACTTAGGAAAAGAACTCAAGGAAGATTACCGGGGACATACTCTCAAGGATCATGAGTGAGAAACAGTGGAGTGAAATAAGGAGGAAGAAAGACCAACCAAAGGTGAATGGATAGATCATTGCCATGGGCAAATGGTGTTCCATCCTGCCAGATTTTCTAAGGGGGACAATGAAATGTATTTAGAATTGTTCCCTTGGAAAGGGAGGTAATGTTATTCATTGGCTCCATTTCTCCAATTGTTAAGTGTGAGACCTTATTGGCAGGAACACCCCCACACTGACCAGTTGCAGAGGTGTCACTGGCACAGGGAAATAATCATGTTGCAGCAACACAGTAGCCTCATGGGTAAATAAAGCAACATAGGTCCCTCCATGCAAGTCTGGTTAGAGCCCACATGTGACTGAATGGTGCAACAGACGCTAGCAAAGAAGAAGAGGCTGAGAGAATGTCAGGTAGTCAGGGTGGAAGGTCTACCATCTATCACACTCTGCCCTCATAGTACTCAATACCCAATGTCTCTCTAAAGAAGTACATTTTCTTTCAAGGGAAGGAACTTGAAAATAAGAAAATCTTAAGATATCATTTAAGATGCATCCTTTTAGAACTATAATACAGAATAAACAGATAGGTAGAGATAAATACATAAATTTGGAATCAGATAAATTGTAGTTTGAACACTGCCTCAGATTCTTATTCATTGTGTGGTATTTGTCAATTCAGTTTCCTTATCAGTCTGGAGGGGGAGGGGAGGTAAAAAGTCACTAATTCATGCAACAGTGCTGAATATGCTGAATATTAAATGAGAAAATGCATATGTACCATCCTGACCCATTTTCTAGAAAAAGTACCATACCAGGGAAAAAAAAAAAAAAAAAAAAAAGATGATTAGCTATTGAACATGGTAAAAACTGACAATCCTCCTGTTTTTTTTTTTTTTTAAAACTAAAATTAAAAGATGCTTTCTCCTTGGAAGGAAAGCTATGAACAACCTAGACAGCATATTAAAATGCAGAGACATCACCATGTCAACAAAGGTCCCTATAGTCAAAGATATGAGTTTTCTAGTATGGAGAAGGCAATGGCAACCCAATCCAGTACTCTTGCCTGGAGGGTCCCATGGATGGAGGAGCCTGGTGGGCTGTGGTCCATGGGGTGGCTGAGGGTCGGGCGCGACTGGGCGACTTCACTTTCACCTTTCACTTTCAGGCATTGGAGAAGGAAATGGCGGCCCACTCTGGTGTTCTCGCCTGAAGAGTCCCAGGGAAGGGGGAGCCTGGTGGGCTGCCGTCTCTGGGGTCACACAGAGTCAGACACGACTGAAGCGACTTAGCAGCAGCAGCAGCAGTAATCATCTATGGATGTGAGAGTTGGACCATAAAGAAGGCTGGGTACTGAAGAATTAATGCTTTCCAGTTGTGGTTTTGAAGAAGACTCCCTTAGAGTACAAGAGGATCACACCAGTCAACCTAAAGGAAATCAGTCCTGAATATTCATTGGAAGGACTGATGCTGAAGCTGAAGCTCCAATACTTTGGCCACCTGATGCTGAAGAGCTGACTCATTAGAAAAGGCCCTGATGCTGGAAGAGATTAAGGCAAGAGGATGAGATGGTAGGATGGCATCACCCACTCAATGAACATGAGTTTGAACAAGCTCCGGGAGATAGTGGAGGACAGAGGAGCCTGGTGTGCTACAGTCCATGGGATCTCAAACAGTCAGACATGACTTAGCAGCTCAACAATAACATATTTATGCATCAAATGATGCTGTGAAGCATAACTATTTTTAATATGATTTGAGGATTCCTAAGATAAGAATAATGCTTCCCGTAGCACTGAGGAGTGAAAAATAAGGATAAGGCTGCTACATGCTATCTGAAGTCTTCTATCAGAGTTCAAAATAGAAATTTTTTTTTTTTTTTTCAGTCGCATGGTCGTGTCCGACTCTTTGCGACCCCATGAATCGCAGTACGCCAGGCCTCCCTGTCCATCACCAACTCCCGGAGTTCACTCAGACTCACGTCCATTGAGTCTGTGATGCCATCCAGCCATCTCATCCTCGGTCGTCCCTTTCTCCTCCTGCCCCCAATCCCTCCCAGCATCAGGCGCAGCGGCTGGGATAGACTGAACAGAAGTGCAGCAAAGAGGAGCTACCCCACGCCCAAGGTCAGGGGCAGAGACCAAGTGCCAGGTTGCGATGGCACAGGAGCGACCAAGAGGAGCTACCCCATGTCCAAGGAGCAGCAGCTGTGCCAGCACAGGAGGGCCGAAAGGAGCTACTCCACATTCAAGGTCAGGAGGAGCAACCTCGTCCAAGGTAGGGAGCAGCGGCTCCGCTTTGCTGGAGCAGCTGTGAAGAGTTAGCCCACATCCAAGGTAAGAGAAACCCAAGTAAGATGGTAGCTGTTGCGAGAAGGCATCAGAGGGCAGACACACTGAAACCATAATCACAGAAAACTAGCCAATCTGATCACATGGATCATAGCCTTGTCTAACTCAATGAAACCAAGCCATGCTGTGTGGGGCCACCCAGGACGGGCAGGTCATGGTGGAGAGGTCTGACAGAAGGTGGTCCACCGGAGAAGTGAAGAAGTGAA
This sequence comes from Aepyceros melampus, assembly GCA_006408695.1. Lineage (NCBI taxonomy): Eukaryota > Metazoa > Chordata > Mammalia > Artiodactyla > Bovidae > Aepyceros > Aepyceros melampus. The sequence continues at coordinate 62,039 of SJXQ01004876.1, read as the reverse complement.
GTGAAGTGAAGTCGCTCAGTCATGTCTGACTCTTTGCAACCCCATGGACCCTAGCCCACCAAGCTCCTCTGTCCATGGGATTCTCCAGGCAAGAATACTGGAGTGGGTTGTCATTTCCTTCTCTAGGGGATCTTCCCGACCCAGGGATCGAACCCAGGTCTCCCATATTGCAGGCAGACTCTTTAACCTCTGCACAACCAGGAAACCCGGTCCACTGGAGAAGGGAATGGCAAACCACTTCAGTATTCTTGCCTTGAACCTCATGAACAGTATGAAAAGGCAAAATGATAGCATACTGAAAAAGAAACTCCCCAGGTCGGTAAGTGCCCAGTATGCTACTGGAGATCAGTGGGAAAATAACTCCAGAAAGAATGAAGGGATGGAGCCAAAAAAAAAACAATACCCATTTGTGGATGTGACTGGTGATAGAAGCATGGTCCAATGCTATAAAGAGCAATATTGCATAGGAACCTGGAATATTAGGTCCATGAATCAAGGCAAATTGGAAGTGATCAAACGAGATGGCTAGAGTGAATGTCGACATTGTAGGAATCAGCAAACTAAAATGGACTGGAATGGGTGAATTTAACTCAGATGACCATTATATCTACTACTGTGGGCAGGAATCCCTTAGAAGAAATAGAGTAGCCATCACGGTCAACAAAAGAGTCCAAAATGCAGTACTTGGATGCAATCTCAAAAACGACAGAATGATCTCTTTGTTTCCAAGGCAAAGCATACAATATCACCGTGATCCAAGCCTATGCCTCAACCAATAACATTGAAGAAGCTGAAGTTGAATGGTTCTATGAAGACCTACAAGACCTTTTAGAACAAACACCCATAAAAAATGTCCTTTTCATTATAGGGGACTGGAATGCAATGGTAGGAAGTTAAGAAACGCCTGGAGTAACAGACAAATTTGCCTTGGAGTACTGAATAAAGCAGGGCAAAGGCTAATAGAGTTTTGCCAAGAGAAAGCATTGATCATAGCAAACACCCTCTTCCAACAACACAAGAGAAGACTCTACACATTGACATCACCAGATGGTCAACACCAAAACAGATTGATTATATTCTTTGCAGCCAAAAATGGAGAAGTTCTATACAGTCTGCCAAAACAAGACCGGGAGCTGACTGTGGCTCAGATCATGAGTTCCTTATTGCCAAGTTCAGACTTAAATTGAAGAAAGTAGGGAAAACCACTAGACCATTCAGGTATGAGCTAATAAAATCCCTTTTGATTATACAGTGGAAGTGAGAAATAACTTGAAGGGACTAGATATGATAGACACAGTGCCTGATGAACTATGGATGGAGGTTTTCGACACTGTACAGGAGACAGGGATCACGACTATGCCCATGGAAAAGAAATGCAAAAAAGCAAAATGGATGTCTGAAGTAGACTTACAAATAGCTGTGAAAAGAAGAGAAGTGAAAAGCAAAGGAGAAAAGGAAAGATATAAGCATCTGAATGCAGAGCTCTAAAGAATAGCAAGGAGAGATAAGAAAGCCTTCCTCATCTATCAATGCAAGGAAATAGAGGAAAACAACAGAAGGTAAAAAACTAGAGATCTCTTCAAGAAAATTAGAGTTACCAAGGGAATATTTCATGTAAAAGTGGGCTCAAAAAAGGACAGAAATGGTCTGGACCTAACAGAAGCAGAAGATATTAAGAAGAGGTGGTAAGAATACACAGAAGAACTGTACAAAAATGATAATCATGACCCAGATAATCATGAGGTGTGATCACTCACACTCACCTAGAGCCAGACATGCTGGAATGTGAAGTCAAGTGGGCTTTAGAAAGCATCATTATGAACAAAGCTAGTGGAGGTGATGGAATTCCAGTGGAGCTATTTCAAATCCTGAAAGATGATGCTGTGAAAGTGCTGCACTCAATATGCCAGTGAATTTGGAAAACTCAGCAGTGGCCACAGGATTGGAAAAGGTCAGTTTTCATTCCAATCCCAGAGAAAGGCAATGCCAAAGAATGCTCAAACTCTCACATAATTACACTCATCTCACATGATAGCAAAGTAATGCTCAAAATTCTCCAAGGCAGGCTTCAGCAATACATGAACTGTGAACTTCCAGATGTTTAAGCTGGTTTTAGAAAAGGCAGAGGAATCAGAGATCAAATTGCCAACATCTGCTAGATCATCAAAAGAGCAAGAGAGTTCCAGAAAAACATCTGTTTCTGCTTTATTGACTATGCCAAAGCCTTGGACTGTGTGGATCACAATAATCTGTGGAAAATTCTGAAACATGGGAATACCAGACCACCTGACCTGCCTCTTGAGAAACCTATATGCAGATCAGGAAGCAACTTTAGAACTGGACATGGAACAACAGACTGGTTCCAAATAGGAAAAGTAGTACATCAAGTCTGTATATTGTCACCCTGCTTATTTAACTTATATGCAGAGTACATCATGAGAAATGCAGGGCTGGAAGAAGCACAAGCTGGGATCAAGATTACCGGGAGAAATATCAATAACCTCAGATACGCAGATGACACCACCCTTATGGCAGAAAGTGAAGAAGAACTAAAGAGCCTCTTGATGAAAGTGAAAGAGGAGAGTGAAAAAGTCGGCTTAAAGCTCAACATTCAGAAAACAAAGATCATGGCATCTGGTCCCATTACTTCATGGGAAATGGGGAAAGAGTGTTAGACTTTATTTTGGGGGGGGGAGGCTCCAAAATCACTGCAGAGGTGATTGCTGCCATGGAATCAAAAGATGCTTACTCCTTGGAAGGAAAGTTATGACCAACCTAGATAGCATATTCAAAAGCGGAGACATTACTTTGCCAACAAAGGTCCATCTAGTCAAGGCTATGGTTTCTCCAGTGGTCATGTATGGATGTGAGAGTTGGACTGTGAAGAAAGCTGAGTGCCAAAGAATTGATGCTTCTAAGCTGTGGTGTTGGAGAAGACTCTTGAGAGTCCCTTGGAGTGCAAGGAGATCCAACCAGTCCATCCTAAAGGAGATCAGTCCTGGGTGTTCATTGGAAGGAATGATACTTAAGCTGAAACTCCAATACTTTGGCCACCGCATGCGAAGATTTGACTCATTAGAAAAGACCCTGATGCTGAAAGGGATTGGAGGTAGGAAGAGACGGGGATGACAGAGGATGAGGTGGCTGGATGGCATTACTGACTCGATGGACATGAGTTGGGGCAAACTCTGGGAGTTGGTGATGGACAGGGAGGCCTGGCATGGTGGGATTTGTGGTGTTGCAGAGTCAGACTCGACTGAGTGACCGAACTGAACTAAACTGAATTTTCATTTTCAGTTCACAAAGTTTCTTGAAACTCTAACTTATGAGAAGAGGCCAGTGGATGATTTAATGTGCCTGTTGTTAATCTTTTTTTTTTTTTTTTAAGACAATGTTGTGTTCGTTTTTGCTGTACAATGAAGTGAATCTGCTGTGTATATTCATATATTCCCTGCTTCTGGGACTCCCTACCACTCCTCGCCATGCCATCCCTCTGGCTCATCGCAGAGCACCAGCCTGAGCTTTTTATGCCATATAGCACGTTTTCACTAGCTGCTTTAGGGCATGCATGGTAGTGCATGCTCATGGATGGGCTTCCCAGGTGGCACAGTGACAAAAAATCCACCTGCTAATACAAGAACACAAGAGACAAGGGTTCGATCCCTTGGTGGAGAAGATCCTCTGAAGTAAGAAACAGAAACCCACTACAGTATTTGTGCCTGGAAAAGTCGATGGACAGAGGATTCTGGTGGCCTGCAATCCATGGGGTTGCAAAGAGACACGATTGAGCAAAGTATGCGTGTGCACATATGTCAATCTCAATCCCCCAGTTCATCCCCCCTTCCCTCCCCATGTCCACATATCCATCCACTGTGTCTGCATCTCTCTTCCTGCCTTGCAAATAGGTTCCTCTGTACCATTTTTCTAGCTTCCACATACATGCCTTAATATATGATATTTGTTCTTCTCTTTCTGACCTACTTCATTCTGTATGAAAGATTCTAAGTCCATCTCCTTTCCAGAAATGACCCAATTTCATTAAAAAGAAAAAAAAAAAATTAAGGCAAAAACTGATGTTTGGCTGAAGCGTTTCTTGAAACATCAGTGACCCTGAATGCACAGTCTTTACAAGCTAAGAATTCCCTAAAGCTCAGTAGAAGCTCTGAGATCCTAACCTGCACAACAGAACAGCAGGATGGGGCAAGCCGCTGTGCTGAGACACCACTTGGGGCCAGATTTTAATAGCTGACAGCTCATAATGGATTGACAAAGGCAAAACATCATTAACTTGAATCTACAAAGTCGACATTTCCATATGCAAACAGGAATTAGCACATATGTGCCTGCGTGCGAGTCTCATTGCTTATTTAGTTGTCTGTACGTCGTTTAGGTGGCCTTCTTTTGTCTTTAGGATCCCAGTGGACAAGCACTGCGTCTGGTAACCCACTCTGCAGAACAACAACAGGTGCACACATTGAGCCTCACAAGTGTCTTTTATGGTAATGATGGTGATATTGTTGATTTTTCTCTCACAAGAGGATTTAAGATCTACAGGTTGATGTTGGCACCCAAGAGTGAAAGGATACTTATGAATAATAGGTTTGAGCTGTGGGACATGAAAGTTACTGCATATTTATATGACAAAGACCACTGAGCTGTCTCTTAAGAGCAGGAGTGTGAGAAAGACAACTCCTCCAAAATTTTCCTATATATTAAAGTTCATAATATCAATTCTTACAAAATATATTCCCTTCATTGCAAGCTAGGTAACTCTTATTTATCTTTCTTAAGAATTATGGGGTTGTGGCATTTTGCTTCTTAGTTGAAATTTGCTTGGTTCAGTGGCACAAAAAATTGGAGTGATTCTGTCCAGTGAGGAAATGATTTAACCTCTCTGAGCATTAAGTTTTTCTTGAATAATTATAACCTGTTTTACAGACTCATTCTGTGGATCAGATAAGATCAAATAAGCTGATACAAAATACTATAAAAACTTAAGCTATTGTTATCACAGAAAATGCATCCATTGGGCTGGGCTTATGTGATTAAAGGAAATAGCCAATTATGCCATATCCTTTATGAAAAATGTGATCTTGGACATGTTGCTCTGCAAATCTGTATTAATACACCAGGAGGCTCAGTGGCCTCTTAAGATTCTTTACTCTATGCTTTTCCCCATTTTCCTCAGTGAGCTGTCCTTTCTTGGCTTGTCTTTCCTTTTCTGTTGTATATACAAATGTTGTGTGTTAAGATCAAGGAGGTGGACACCTGGTTTGCTTCTCGGAGTTCTATCACTCACTCTCATAAAGATTTTGCTCTGGGCATTACAGCTGGCATTCTTCTTTCTTTGCCTTGCTGCTGGAGAGTTCCGCAGGAAAGAATCATGAAGGCTTATACCTTTCAATTCTACTTCCTCTCTACCTCTCATCCTCCTGTTACCAAAGGGGAAACACATGTTTTTCAAATTCAATTTTTTTCTGATGAAAATTTTGTTCAATTTCACAGTTGACTTCAGAATTCTCTCAAGTGATGGTAAATTCCATTCCCTTGCAAACAAGGAAATAATTTACAAGCATGTTTGGAAGGAAAACTTAGAAAGTTCCCTTAAGCTTTAAATATCAAATAAATATAAGAAAAAAAATGTGTTTTGCCAGGCTGTCTGTCATACAGAATACTGACATGTTTAATAATTGTAAATATGGCAGAAATATTTAACATAGATCAGTGGAATTTATTGTTACAAAAATGTAAACTTTGAAGCACAGATATTTTTAGCAGTGGTAGCATTTAGACAATGAATAGACAAGGATAGAAGTAAGCTAGTAGGTGGCTAGGGTCGAACACATTTTTGTTGAATAAATTTTAGTTGAAAAGAGTGCTCAATTAGGTTTTATTCTTGTGTCTTATATTATTTTGCTTAAAATAGTTTTTTAATAACATTTTTACTTGTGAAAATGTATTTCTCTTATTCCTTTACTTGATAGTTATTTAAACCATTATAATCCCAAGTTTCTTTTTCTTTCCGTAGTTCACTACTGCCCTGGTAAAGCCCTTGCTATAGGTCACTTTCATTACAGGTGTTATAAAAATAAATGGCTTGTAACAGGTAGGCAAAACATGAACTGGGAGGAATGGTCCAGAATCTTATTTCCCAGCAGTGCCATAGGAAGCCTTCATGTTCTTTGGGGTTTTATTTCTGTGTTCAGTTCTGACTAAGTAAAACCCCCCGCTTGGGTGTCAATGGCTAGTACTGAAAACTACAAAAGGCAAGAGAGACCTTTTTCTCCCTGAAAGTGGTTTTGGAAGTGAGCTAGTTTATATAATCCCCAGGCAAACCTCAAGTCAAGCTAATCAGAATGAGAGAAACAGCTACTACATGTGTGCTAGGACAGTGAGAAATTGTTTTTTAGCATGGTTTATAGCCAAAAGCCTTCAAGGGTATGGAAGAGCTCTCCAACCAGGGGCACAAATATTCAAGGAGAGCTTGTTTGCTTTATGGCTATTTTTATCCCACAATAAACAGCTTAAATTGCAGACTATACTTTTTGACTATAAAGTGGGTTATTTCTCAAGATGCTGGTGCTTTCCAATAACAGATGGAATAAATAGAAGAAAATGCTGAGAATACACCACTGAAATTCTGATTTATTCAATCATTAGCAAAAAGAAGGGCAATTTCAATTGTAATAGAATGAAAACCTGTATCTGCTTTCCTTCTGAAACCTTATTTCCTATTGAAAATATTGCTCTTAGGTAAACACCTATTCAAACCTCAGTGATGGGTAATCCTAACTTCAGGCAGCATGATTTTGTGGGTTTAGTAATTTGTAATATCTATGCAACTAGGGATAAAATATTAACTTTCAATAACAGAAGCAGTATCTGTAGTACAAAGAGTGAAAGAGCACATTATCTTCTAGGAAAATGTATGTGCATATATATATATACACACACATATAATATATACATGCATACATCCATGTGTGTATATATATATGCACACATATATATGCCTATGTATATATATGTATATAGATAGATACTCTGTACTTGGCTTTCAGTGCTTCTCAAATTAGTTACTATGCAGCATATTAGAGGAACCAGTCCATGCATACTCTCTGGGAACCTGGCACTAAATAGACAACCTATCAGTTAGCATCTCTTTCTCAGAAGACAATTAGGAAGGAAGGAAACAAAAGCCATTTGAAGTGCAACAATGCTTAAAATAATCTTAGCAAGAGGCCACTTTCAGGTTGGAAACCACAATGAATGCTTCCTTTGAAAATAGTTTGAATGCAATAAAAGTAAATAAAAAGACAGAAAACTGAAAATAATAAGTCTGTGATACACACACATGCATGCACACTAACAGGATATGTGAGAAGGTGGAACATTTCCATTTTTTTTAATGGTATATCACAGTAAACCTATAGAGTATAAAGATTTCAATATATACTTGCTTAAAACTTTCTAAGAATTTGAAGTTCTGTGATCAGTTCTTGATCTGGATGGATCTAACAGAATTTATTTAATGTGGAGCCAGGAACCTAAACTGGAACCTGGCTCTGTTAATCTGTGGTGGGACCTCAGCTAAAGCATTCATTTTACCACTTGGAATCTCTCTCTCTCTCTCTCTTTTTTTTTTTTAATTTGGTAATTGGACTTAGTCTAAATCAGGGGTACCCAGTCTCTGGGCTGTGGACTGGTACCTCCTGTCAGATCAGTGGTGGCATTAGAAATAAAGAACACAATAATATAACATGCTTGAATCAGCCCCAAACCACCCTCCTCATCCCCGGTCCATGGAAGGATGTGTTACAGGAAAGACATTGGCCCCTGGTGCTGAAAAGGTTGGGGACTGTTGTTCTAAATGATCTGTAAGGGCCCTTCTGATTCTAAAATCTTACTATCTTAAGCCTTTTTTTCCTTTTATTTTCAATTATTACCTTCCTTACTTTAACCTTATTATCACTTAAAAGAAATCAACATTGAATTATCTTTATGTCATGCAGTTACCTAAATGTACTAAACAGATATATGTTTGTGAGGGCAACCATTCAGCTTTGTCCTTTATCATCTTTAGTTTCTATCAGATGAAAACTTCTCCAGCAGCGAGAAGTAATAGCAGTTGCAATCTACTAAGGTTAAAATGAAAATTCATTAAATCATTTTATAAATGAGAGCTGTTTAATAGATTCACTTATCTTTTATTTATCCCTCTCATTCCCCTTTTATGTCAGCCCTCATCCAATTTTTAAAATCTTAGAATGGACCTTCCTGGTGGACTTCCTAGGAGTTCTGACAAAGCTATGTGTATACTCATGTACACCCAAGACGGATTCATGTCAATGTATGGCAAAACCAATAAGGGATTGTAAAGTAAAATAAAGTAAAAATAAAAATTAAATAAATAAATACAGTCTGGCTAAACATTTTAAATCTACACATTCTGAAAGCTGATATAGCTTTTGTCTTCTGCCCTAACAATGCGAGCTATCTACTAAGGTTAAAATGAAAATTCATTAAATCATTTTATAAATGAGAGCTGTTTAATAGATTCACTTATCTTTTATTTATCCCTCTCATTCCCCTTTTATGTCAGCCCTCATCCAATTTTTAAAATCTTAGAATGGACCTTCCTGGTGGACTTCCTAGGAGTTCTGACAAAGCTATGTGTATACTCATGTACACCCAAGACGGATTCATGTCAATGTATGGCAAAACCAATAAGGGATTGTAAAGTAAAATAAAGTAAAAATAAAAATTAAATAAATAAATACAGTCTGGCTAAACATTTTAAATCTACACATTCTGAAAGCTGATATAGCTTTTGTCTTCTGCCCTAACAATGCGAGCAGAATTGCAACAACGTTACTACTTAAACCAGAAAGATTTTTTAAAAGGTGCTGTCCTTTTCCTTTTTCAATCCACCTGATAGATGGAGAAGGCAATGGCACCCCACTCCAGTACTCTTGCCTGGAAAATCCCATGGATGGGGGAGCCTGGTGGGCTGCAGTCCATGGGGTCGCGAAGAGTCAGACACAACTGAGCGGCTTCACTTTCCCCTTTCACTTTCATGCATTGGAGAAGGAAATGGCAACCCACTCCAGTGTTCTTGCCTGGAGAATCCCAGGGACGGAGGAGCCTGATGGGCTGCGGTCTATGGGGTTGCACAGAGTCGGACACGACTGAAGTGACTTAGCAGCAGCAGCAGATAGATGCTATTCTTTCAAACCTCTTCGGCTCTCTGTGCTCACACAGTTTCATGTCATTCTCCTGTGGCAGGTGAATGTTTCGTGGGGGTTTGTTTACAGTGGTGGGTTTGATTGTAAAAGCCCTGTATTATGAATAAACCAATGCCTGAAATGGAGTGGAACCTTGATTTATTTGGGTAGGACTGTTTCCCAACTCTGTAAATCAGAGTTTTCTGTTCATTTACCTTTGCATTCTTTTTGAGCCACCGGCACTGATGCTGACGAATGGGAATCAAATGAAGTGTGCTAAGTGCTTCTGCCAGAGGGTTCCATCTTCCCACATGCCGGGGTGTGATTTATCTCTGCAATACATCATGCAACTTATTTTCCTTTACTTATTTTATTTAGCATTGTCACAAATAATATCAATTGGCCATTGACTGTGAACCCTAAACAGTAGTAAATTAATGAAATAAGCTTCATCTACAGAACTCATCTGTCCCTAATTTGATTAGAGCCACTTTGGTTGCACCAAGCCATTTACTATAGATGAACCTCATTTATTAAACAAGCAGCTTCATGAGTTTTGTCTAAATCATTATGCATAGTGTTTGCAGTGATTTTAATTAAACACTTAAAGCTGACTCTTTTATATCTCAATCACTAAGAATATTTTATGCTTGCGAAATAGGCATTTTCAGACATCCTGTGACTTCAGCCTAAGTAACTTTATCTGAAGTTGCCCATTTATGGAAGGGGGTGGTCTTTCTTTTGTTTCTGGGGAGATGATGGGAGCAGGGAAGGGGCACAGGGCTTTTTTTAAGAGGAAAGGCTTCTTGGAGAAGGTGTCCTAAAGGTTGTAATTAAAGTTCCATCACAACACAGGGAAAACTATCACAGTCCCTGCCCCAGCATCCCAGCACTCTTCTGCTTTCCTTAACATAAGAGTTTCAGAATTCCACAGGCGTACAGGAATCCTAGTGGTCAATTTACCTTGGAATTTGGAAAGGTAAGTTTCACCAAAGATTGGCTTCACAAAAAGAAATCTAAATAATTAGATTGACAATGTCCATGTTTCTGTGTGGTGGCTATAAAAATGTAAAAGTGTAATGCTAATTCATGTCCCAGAATTAGCACAGAGAGGTCTGTAAAACAAAAACAGGGGAAACATAAGGAAATTCAATGTAAAACAAGGTGACAGTCTCTGGGCACTAAATAATTGCACAAAAGCAGGAGCGAAAGTGAGCGGTGTAACCAAGGGGGACATATACTTGGACTTGGAGTGGGAGGGGTTGATTGTACAACTTTAGTGAAGGACATACCAGAGAAAGCAATGGCACCCCACTCCAGTACTCTTGCCTGGAAAATCCCATGGACAGAGGAGCCTGGTAGGCTGCAGTCCATGGGGTCGCTGAGAGTAGGACACGACTCAGTGACTTCACTTTCACTTTTCACTTTGATGCATTGGAGAAGGAAATGGCAACCCCCTCCAGTGTTCTTGCCTGGAGAATCCCAGGGACGGGGGAGCCTGGTGGGCTGCCGTCTATGGGGTCACACAGAGTCAGACACAACTGAAGCGACTTAGCAGCAGCAGCAGCAGTGAAGGGCAGACGAACAAAGCAGAAAAACAAAAAAGTCCTGGTGGATGAGATAAGAACATTCCTGAGACGTATCTGTGTGAAACTAAAGCAGAATAAAAATTGGAAACATTTGCTAGAGCTTGTCTTTTTCCAGAGCATAAATGAAGGTGGGTGGTGGTGATGTCATACAGAGTCCTCCAGCAAGTCTTTACTAAGGACATATGCCCTCCTCATGAATCCACATGACGAGATCTACTGCAGTCAAGGTCTGATTAAAGAGCTGTGATAAAAATCACAGCAATGCTGTGTTAATATTAAAAGCATATTCAACATCTTTGTTTTTCTGAAGAATTTGATGCATACCAGTACCTTGAACCCTCAGATGTTTTCAAAGAAATTTAGAACCCGCAGTTCTAGAACTTAAAAACTAGAAATGAGGGAATTTAGCTATCTGAGCCCCACAGACTGTGTGAATGGAGCCTCCCAGGAGTTATTGTTATATGTTTTTCCATATATAGTTATTAATTATCTAACTCACTGGTAAAAATTCATTGACTTAAATAAAAACTGCATAGGTCATGGAAACAATCTCTTCATTAGAGGAACATATCAAGGAAGGAAGGGGAAGGGAGGGAGTGGGAAGGAAGAAAGGAGGTGGATTTATGCACATATATTTTTATCACTGAGCTATATTTATACTGCACTATACAACATATGAATACAATGTAACAGTTTGAAGAAAAAGGAAGTGGAAAATATTAGATGAAATATGTCTAATGCAGTATGCCTCAAAGTGAGTTTCTGACAAAATGATTTTTTGGTCAAAAATGTTTGGGAAACTGTAACGGTACATATTTCTTCAATAGTCACAGTGAATATAGTAAGGTTCTGAGGAGTGCTGCAGTAAAAAAAAAATCAAAATTTGTTTAAACTTGCATTTCAAAAATACATTTCACTGGGATAGCTTTGCTACCTTTAATACTTATTAACAGCCTAGGGCACAAGCATTCCATATTTTGGGAAGCTGCTCTCAGTAGTTCTGCAGAACTCACCTACAGAATCTCTTTTAGAGACCATGCAAAGGAAAGTGTGTCTAAGCGTAGGATTACCTATAAGGAAAGCAGAGTTTATAAAGGGAATTCTTAACTTTGAAATCTTCAGAAGTGATGGATGAGAGAATGAAAATCTTATTTGGAGAGTTCTCAAACATCAAATATGCTCTAGTTTTCCCATAACCAAACTTGAAGTTACAAACTCAGCCTTTACAATGCAGTAGCATTGAAAAATAAAACCAAACAATAGCTGTGTAGATAAGATACCACAGTTAACTACATTTTTCCCCCATTTTTGAAGCTGTGAGCATGACTGAAAGCCACTTATGAAAATTGCAGTTCCTGTTCAACAACTTTGTTATCTGAATTCCACATCCTCTAAGCAATTACTACATAAATCTCTCTCTCCAAAATTAGCGATCACTCCCCTCTGATTATTTCTCGGATTCAACTCGCCTGGTGTCTCAAGGCATCTGATAGTGTTGATCATCACCTCTTGCATGTATTATGGTCCGGCTCCTCTGTGCCACATCATCCTTATTCTCTCTTCCACCTCTCACCAGGCTTCCCTGTGGCTTAGATGGTAAAGAATCTGTTTGCAATTTAGAAGACCTGGGTTTGATCCCTGGGTCAGGAAGATCCCCTGTAGAAGGAAGTGGCAACCCACTCCAGTAGTCTTGCCTGAAGAATCCCATGGACAGAGGAGCCTGGCAGGTTACAGTCCATGGGGTCACAAAGCATCGGACATGACTGAGCAACTAGCACTCACTTTTCACCTCTCAGATTACTCTCTCGATCTATTTCCTGATTCAGTAAGTCACTGCTCCTGTCATGTCACATGGTCCATGTTCCAAGCAGATATGTATTTCCCTTCATGTTTATTCCTTTAAAGCCCATACCTAGTCTCCGTGTTATCACCTCTAAAAATGTGCCTGTCCAGTGGTGCATATCTCTTCCTAGTTTAAGAAGCACTTCTGCAGTTCCAGGAATACCAGAATTTTATTTTTTTCTCAAATACCCCTTGACATATCCAATTGAACAAGAAAACACTAAACTCCCCATCTACTATAAGCTACTTCTATTGACTAATGACCTCTATCACTCTGTGTAGCAACATTTTTCTTTCATGTTTAAAATGTAGGTTTTTCTAGTGCTTTGTTTACGTTTGTCTTCCACTTGTTATGACATTTTACATATTATGCATCAACCATTTATTAAACTCTTAGAATATGCCACTACCCTGGTAGGCACTATAGATGCAACCTTGCTTGACCTTCAAGAAACTCATGATTTAACATGAGAAGAAGGAATATAAACATAAAACTTAAATAAGCTGCATGCTACAAGTACAAGTTGTTATGGAAGGAAAAAAAGATTTCAGAGAAGCATAGGACATTACTGTTGTTGTTTAGTTGCTAATCCTGTCTGACTCTTTTGTGACCCTAGACTTTAACCCTCCAGGTTCCTCTGTCAGTGGACTTTCCCAGGCAGAATACTAGAGTGAGCAGCCATTCCCTTCTCCAAGGGATCTTCCTGACCCAGGGACTGGGTCTTTTGCATCATTTGTATTGGAAAACAAATTCTTTACCACTGAGCCACCTGGGAAGCTCAATGGGACAATATTAGAAAAGGTTTAAAAGGAGAGTCAACATTTAAGATCTATCTTAAAAAATTGAAGATAATATGAGGGAAAATAGAAAGAGCAATGTCACCCCAGGCTGTAAATATTCATAACTTATTTAAAGGCATAGCAAAAACTTTGGTGTGCCTGTGGGGTGGGGATAGGGTTTATGTCACGTGTTTGGGTTTGAAAGGGCTGTTAGAAGATGAGACTGATAAGATGTTGAATATGGTTTACTATGGATCTTGAATGAGCTGATAAGGAGTTTGGACTTGACCCTGAAGGTGGGGTAGATGATCAGAGTTTGAGCAGCCAAGTGCATAATCAATCTATGTCTAAGGATGATCATGCTGGCAAGACAGAGGATGGAAAATAGAGAATGGGATGAAGGACATGAAAATAATCTCCCAACTAAACTTTGCTTGTTCTTAGCTCTTTAGTTAATTCCAATCTTCCTGGGTGACTATATGACATTTTATTGCACACATGCACACACAAGCACATACAATTCAGAAGTAACTACCTCTTTCTTATGAGACAAAAATTAAACTCTTCCTGACTCTCATTGTCTGCTAGAGACTGAATGGTTGCATCCCTCAAACTTCACATGTTGAAATCTAATCCCCAATGTGATGATATTTGGAGGTAGGGTCATTGGGAGGTGATTAGATCATGAAGGCAGAGCCCTTTTGAATGGAGTTAGTGTTCTTATAAAAGAGAGCAGCCACAGAGTTCCCTCACCTCTTCCACCATTTGAGGACACAGCACGAAAATGACCAACTTTGAACCAGGAAGTGTCCACACCAGACACTGAATTTGCTGGCACCCTAACCTAGGACTTTCAGATTCTAGAATTGTGGGAAAAATAAATTCTGTTTTAAGGCATCATCGTGGTATTCTGTTGCAGCAGTCTGAATGGGCTAAAACAGTATCTTTCATGTTTCCTGAAGGACTCATTATCCTGCATAGACTAGTGTCCTCCTCTTCAAAATGCCCGCATAATTCTTATTTCTCACCAACATCACCCTCAGCTTTATCCTGTAGTCATTCCAGCTGAACTCCTAATTCTTCTTCTCTCCTCTGCCGTGGAAAGCTCTTATTCATTAATTCAGATCAAGCCTATTCTCTAATATCAAATCCAAATCCTCCCTTCTCCCACAAAGCCTTTCCTGAGGACCTTCTTGCATCTTGCCCTTGCACTTACTGTTATTTTTCTTTTCCCAAATGTTTTGGTATATCCTGTATCTCACAGTTCATGTATTATCTTCATCATTTGCTACTTTTATATTTGAAATCACTGCAGATGGTGACTACAGTCATGAAATCAAAAGACTCTTGCTCCTAGGAAGGAAAGCTATGACAGACCTAAATAGTGCATTAAAAAGCAGAGACATCGTTTTGCTGACAAAGATCTGTAAAGTCAAAGTTATAGTTTTTCCAGTAGTCAGGTATGGATGTGAGAGCTGGACGATAAAGAATGCTGAGCACAGAAGAATTGATGCTTTTGAACTGTGGTGTTGGAGAAGACTTGAGAATCCCTTGGACTGCAAGGAGACCAAACCAGTCAATCCTAAAGGAAATCAGTCCTGATATTCATTGGAAGGACTGATGCGGAAGCTCCAGTACTTTGGCCACCTGATGCAAAGAGCCAACTCATTGGAAAAGACCCCAATGATGGGAAAGATTGAAGGCCAAAGGAGAAGGGGGTGGCAGAGGATGAAATGGTTAGAGAGCATCAGCAATTCAATGGACATAAATCTGAGGCAATTCTGGGAGATAGTGGAAGATAGGGAAGCCTGGTGTGCTGCAGTCCATGGAGTTGCAAGAGGTTGAACATAACTAAGTGACTGAAAAACAACTAATTTCAAATAACATTTTTGTTCCTTGAGGAACAGGACTATGTACCTAATACCTCCTTAGTTTTTTACATTTTAATGAGCACATTACAAATAATCAACATCCTAAAAAAGAAAAATCTACAAGAATTCTGTTAGAATGCTATTCTTATTTTGGTTTCAATTCGAGAATCTGCAATAAGAAAAACAATGTCTAGATTTATTGAACATATATGGAAAGCGCTGCACTAGTGTGTGTGTAATACAGTACAACTAGGTATTCACTATTATTGTTATGTTTATTAGATCATAGATTATTATATCACTATTAAATTAATAACCATAACCACCATATCCATATAAGGAAACTGAGAGATAACATTGAACAATTACTTGAGGTCACTGATTCAACCATCCACGCAATACATTTTTATTCAGTTTTTATAATGTCCCAGACATAGTTCTTAGCACCTAGGAAGTAACAGTGGATAAAAACAAAAAGTTTTGTTTTAGAAGCAGGGCATTTTGCTTAGGAAGATAGACCATTAAAAACTGAAACATTTTAATAAAATAGTTTAACAAAGAATCTTATAACAATGTCTGATAGAGTGATACATGCTATAAAAATAAAGCAATGCCATAACATGCAGCACAATGGGTAGGGAATCATCAAAACAGCATGGAAATGTCAGACTCCAGATTCTCTGTATTAAACCTCCCCATTATCATCAGCTTCAGGTACTGGCACTTGCTGCTGCTGCTTGCTAAGTCGCTTCAGTCGTATCCGACTCTGTGCGACCCCAGAGACGGCAGCCCAACAGGCTCCGCCATCCTTGGGATTCTCCAGGCAAGAACACTGGAGTGGGTTGCCATTTCCTTCTCCAATGCATGAAAGTGAAAAGTGAAAGTGAAGTCACTCAGTCGTGTCCAACTCTAAGCGACCCCAACGACTGCAGCCTGCCAGGCTCCTCCGTGCACAGGATTTTCCAGGGAAGAGGACTGGAGTGGGGTGCCATTGCCTTCTCCAACTGGCACTTGAGCCCTGCAATAATCTATCCTCACATGTATATTTGAATGTACCTTTAGTCTCATCAACATCAGTCTACATTCTAATAAGACAAAGCATTTATCTTCACTTAAAATGTACTGCTATGGCTTGGCTTTTGTGTTTGGTTCATACTGTTCTTTTAGTATAAGTTTACATACACACATCTGCACACAGTCTCTTTTGCTTTAATTGAGATTCAACTTATTCTGTAAAATCTCTTTTGTCTGTTAAAAACAAGAGTCACATCATCAATTTTGTTGGCAATTTCCATTATATATACTTTTAATCTAGGCAATTTATAAATATTTATAAAGGAAAACAATATGCAATTTTTCAAACTCTGAAGACCCAAAGAACTATAACTTTTGGTCTAACTTTTTGTAACATCTGCACTCATAATTATTTTAAAATTTAAGTTATAAAATCTGAAAAAATCTTTGAAGTTTTGAACTTTCTGATTAAAATAAAATATTAAAAACAAATACAAATTTGATATGCTTGATGTTAGGCTCTGGAGAATTTAGCAGCATTTATTCAAGATAATATTTAGAACTTGTACATTAATATTATTTGAATTTTAATACCTCCCATTTCCAAAAATGAAGAGATAAATTACAATAGTCCTTTATGTCATTTTAACCTTTAAATGCTTCAGTTCATTTCAGTTAAGTTGCTCAGTCATGTCCAACTCTTTGCAACCCCATGAATTGCAGCACTCCAGGCCTCCCTGTCCATCACCAACTCCCAGAGTTCACTCAGACTCACGTCCATCGAATCAGTGATGCCATCCAGCCATCTCATTCTCTGTCATCCCCTTCTCCTCCTGCCCCCAATCCCTCCCAGGATCAGAGTCTTTTCCAATGAGTCAACTTTGGAGGTGGCCAAAGTACTGGAGTTTCAGCTTTAGCATCATTCCTTCCAAAGAAATCCCAGGGCTGATCTCCTTCAGAATGGACTTGTTGGATCTCCTTGCAGTCCAAGGGACTCTCAAGAGTCTTCTCCAACACCACAGTTCAAAAGCATCAATTCTTCGGCACTCAGCTTTCTTCACAATCCAACTCTCACATCCATATTGATCACTGGAAAAACCATAGCCTTGACTAGACGGACCTTTGTTGGCAAGGTAATGTCTCTTCTTTTGAATATGCTATTTAGATTGGTCATAACTTTCCAAGAATAAGTGTCTTTTAATTTCATGACTGCAATAAAATATATTTAAAAGTGATGACTCAGTCTTAATGAAGAAAATGACTTCTTTCGAAAGAAGATGAAGTGGGTGTATTCACAGCTCAATTGGAAAAAAAAATGGGTTTGAGAAGAAGCAACATGCTGAGGATTCATATATTACATCATCTCAAACTAACGCTTCAGTGACCTTGCCAGTAACATTTATTCTGAACAACCAAACAGGGAAAGAACCAGCTTCTCAATCTAAAACTGTATTCATCCTGCTTTTTAGAAATATTTCCAACAATAATAAAAGGTCAGAAACAGACCTTGACTGGACACTGATTGCTATTCTTGCCTTCTGACACATTTCCAACTTTAAAATATAATTTAAAAGACAATTTGTAAATCTTTGTAAACAGCAGAACTATTCTATACTGTGTGCATGTGTCAGCCACTCGGCCGTATCCAAGTCTGTGATGTAATGGACTGTAGCTTGCCACGAAGTTCCTCCGTCCATGGACTTCTTCAGGCAGGAATACTGGAGTAGGTTGCCATTCTCTTTCTCAGATCTTTCCAAACCAGAGATCGAACCTAGGTCTCCTGCATTGCAGGCAAATTCTTTACCATCTGAGTCCCCAAGGAAGTCCATTCTGTACTGTACTAAGTAGCAACTAGTATGTGTTGTTAAATTTGGCAGATTTAACCAGAAAAACACAAATAATAATTAATAGTTCAAATCTTTCAGTTCAGTTCAGTCGCGCAGTCGTGTCCGACTCTTTGCGACCCCATGA
Source organism: Aepyceros melampus (assembly GCA_006408695.1). Classification (NCBI taxonomy): domain Eukaryota; kingdom Metazoa; phylum Chordata; class Mammalia; order Artiodactyla; family Bovidae; genus Aepyceros; species Aepyceros melampus. The sequence goes on along the minus strand of SJXQ01004876.1, from coordinate 43,748 downwards.
ATCGCAGCACGCCAGGCCTCCCTGTCCATCACCAACTCCTAAAGTTCACTCAGACTAACGTCCATCGAGTCCGTGATGCCATCCAGCCATCTCATCCTCGGTCGTCCCTTTCTCCTCCTGCCCCCAATCCCTCCAGCATCAGGGTCTTTTCCAATGAGTCAACTCTTCGCATAAGGTGGCCAAAGTACTGGAGCTTCAGCTTTAGCATCATTCCTTCCAAAGAAATCCCAGGGCTGATCTCCTTTAGGATGGACTGGTTGGATCTCCTTGCAGTCCAAGGGACTCTCAAGAGTCTTCTCCAACACCACAGTTCAAAAGCATCAATTCTTCTGCGCTCAGCCTTCTTCACAGTCCAACTCTCACATCCATACATGACCACAGGAAAAACCATAGCCTTGACTAGACGGACCTTAGTCGGCAAAGTAATGTCTCTGCTTTTGAATATACTATCTAGGTTGGGTTGCTACTTTTCCAGATACAGTATATTGATACTAGTATGTTAGGGTTGCCTTAACTAAAATTTAGTGACTTATAGTTCTGCAGACTAGAAGTACAAAATCAATTTCTTGGCAGGTCTGGTTCCTTCTGAAGTCTGTGAGGGAAGCCTCTGTACCAGATCTCTCACCTTCGTGTGGTTCACCATCTTCATGTTTGTTCAGGAGCTTTCTTACTTCTCACATACCCACTTAGAACTCTTCCTTTACATCTCAGGAGAAATACCACTTATTTATGGGTGTTTTCCTAACCCACCAAATTAAGTTCATTGTTCTTACAATACCTCTTAGAACTTTTCATTTATAATAATTATTAATATATGTATACTTTTATTATTTGTAAATGTCTAAATAATTATCTGTATAATGCTTGTCTCTCTAATTGGATTGAATTCAATTAAGACAAAGATCATGTAGGTTTACACTTATCTCCCTATTCTTTGCACAGTACTGGATATATGAAAAGTACTCAGTAAGTATTTATTGACTTTAAGAGGAATGAGGTACAAGAGAAAAGAGAAATAATATCTTGACTGTTGGAAATGCCTATATTACAGTGGAATGAGGTTAAATTAGAAAGGACAGTAATTTAAGGATAGAGATTCGGGTTCTGGGCAGAAAACTTCAGATAAAATAATTTAGCCAATGTTTTCTATGTACATTAATGGTGTACTGTCCCCATAAACTGCTTTTCAAAAGCATGATACCATGGTTAAAGAACATTGTCCAATATCTTCTGCCTCTCGGGATTCATAGTGCCTATCATGAGTTCCTAATAAGAGCTCTAGGAACTGTTCTGGTAAAGAAATCTGTTTAATAAATCCCCTTCTTCCTCCATAACAGCTAGTAATACTTTGGGCATTTGCTGAAAAAGACTGTTCTGAGATATAATACACCTCTTCCACACCTCTATTTTTCCTTTTGCAATTCAAGGCATTTAGTGGAAAATCTCATTCTGCATTTTTTTTTTTTTTTTTGCCTCAAAAGAGAGTCTTGGAGGCCTTACCTTTAGAGATTTTGTTTTAACTTATTGACTGAAAACCGATATATAGCATCAGGAATTTTAGTCCCCTTTTTATAGCATAGAATTTATGTATTTTTTATAATTAATGGATAAATATATATGGATTTATAGCATGGTATAAGTGGCCAATAAGTTTCCATATGGAATTCTTTTAGCCTAATTGTATTGTAGACTGGAAATCAGCAAATAATTTTGCATGCAAATTTCTAATATTTGTATATTTGTAATGTTACAGTAAACCAACATATAATTTAATATATCACCACGCATTCTTAGTTGCTCAGTCATGTTCAACTCTTTTCAACCTCCTCGACTGCAGGCCAGCAGGATCCTCTGTCCATGCGGATTCTCCAGGCAAGAATACTGAAGTGGACTGCCATGCCCTCCTCCAGGGGATGTTCCCAACTCAGGGATCACACACAGGTCTTCCGCATTTCAGGCCAATTCTTTACCATATGAGCCACCAGGGAAGCCCAAGAATACTGGAGTGAGTAGCTTATCCCTTCTCCAGGGGATCTTCCCTAGCCAGGAATCAAACTGGAGTCTCCTGCATTGCAGGTGGATACTTTATAAGCTGAGTTACCAGGGAAGACCAATGTATTACTATTCCTTTTCCTTTCAGTCGCTCAGTCGTGTCCGACTCTTTGTGACCCCATGAATGCAGCACGCCAGGCCTCCCTGTCCATCACCAACTCCCGGAGTTCACTCAGACTCACGTCCATCGAGTCAGTGACGCCATCCAGCCATCTCATCCTCGGTCTCCCCTTCTCCTCTTGCCCCCAGTCCCTTCCAGCATCAGAGTCTTTTCCAATGAGTCAACTCTTCGCGTGAGGTGGCCAAAGTACTGGAGCTTCAGCTTTAGCATCAGTCCTTCCAAAGAAATCCCAGGGCTGATCTCCTTCAGAATGGACTGGTTGGATCTCCTTGCAGTCAGAAGGAACTAAATTTAGAGGGTTTGTAGAAGATATTAACATGTGGACAAGGGCTATATCTTTATAAAATTTGTGTCAGGATTGAGATGTTGCATAATTTACTGGTACATAGATACCAGATGGAGCCATGTCTTTACCTTGGCCTAATACCCTAACAGCACAATTTCAAAGGCGCATGGTCCTCCTAGATGACCAAACTACAAGGCCATGCGATTACTTGAACACAGATCTATCAGGAGTTCAAAGTACAGAAAGTGGGGGTTATAAAGATGACTTCTGAGCTATTTTCTGGGCTTCCCTGGTGGCTCAGCATTAAAGAATTTACCTGCATTGCAAGAAGATGCAGGAGATGCTGAGAGTTCAATCCCTGGGTCAGGAAGATCCCCTGGAGGGGGGCCTGGCAACCTACTCCAGTATTCTTGCATTGGTGAATCCCATGAACAGGGGAGCCTGGATCCCTGTCTATGGGATTCGCCAAGGCAAGAATACTGGAGTAGGTAGCCATTCCCTTTTTCAGGGGATCTTCCTTACCCAGGGATCAAACTCCCAGTGTGGGCAGGGGTTTCCCGATTGCAGGCAGATTCTTTACATCTGAGCCACCTGGCAAGCCACTGTGGACACCTGAATGAGAAGTATTGTTGCTGAATGATTAGGAACTCTGACTTTGAAGAGAGATGGGTCTGATGTCATTTCCCACTTTAAACAACTTAAAAGTAATATCATCAGGGACAAGATATTTGATCTATCTGAATACCATGAAACATAAATAACTAGAGTCTCACAAATCTTGCCTTGAGTTAAAACACTTAGCAGAATGATGCTGTAGTTAGCATTCAAGAAAAGCAGTAATACTTCTTCTTCTTATCATTATTATTATTTTTTACTTCCAAGAAAGAAGTGAGAATTATTTATGGTGCTAAGCATTTTTCAGGTATGTCACTGAACCCTAAATTTGATCTTTATGTTTCCTATAAATGCATTTGACTACTTTTTACCTAGTGACCATATGTCAGCTGACAATTTTGATTAAGGAATTTTCAATTTGAACTTTACTTAATCTTTAGTTCAAGTGGGAAATCTGGTAGTAAGGCTTTTTCTCCTTTTGAGGTTCTGTTAAACACTGTGGCCCATGGAGACTGAACGGTAAATTAAACCAAGGAAACACACCAAAGAAAAAATTCTGTGGAACTGAACCCAGAAGCAATCAATGGCTGCAGGAAAATAACTAATCCACACTGCAAAGGCAAATGCCTTCTGCATCCTGTACTGGCAAAATCTGAGAGCAAAATAAGTTCCACAAATTAAAACCCTTTAAGAATAATAGTTACAGATAATACACCCTTCAATCTTGATTTTTGAATGATACTCTAGAACAACTTGAGTTCTGACACTTTCAGAACAATTGTCAAAGTTCACCACTAGAGACTGTGTTAAAAAGTAATCAACAATAAGTTTTATAGGCTTTATGTGTTGTATTAGTCTTATCAACTACTAAGGGTAAGGGCTAGAATTAGAGTTGGAAGTAGAAATAATCAATTCTTCCATTTCTTTGAAGAAAACATAGATATTTATAAAGCAATTTTTTTCTTTTACAAAGAAGGATCCAGGGTCCAGAATCTAATAGGGTAAGGTAGACTCATTGATTGGTCTTTTAGGGTCTAGAACAGTCCATGAAGAAGGCACAGAATGGAACAGAAATACTTCAGCAGAGAACTGATGCTCCAGTTCATGCTCTGTAGAATTACAAACGTCTGGACTTTTCATTGTGATATTTTCATCCTATGAATCTGCAAATAAATGTGCAATATGTTTAGGAAAATCTTATGATTTTATTTTCAAGGTTTAGGAGATTTCAGGTTTCTTAACTCTTTATTATCCTGGAATAATCAAGACTAAGCTGATTTCCTGAAGAAATTGCTTTCATTTTTTTAATAAATTATTTTCTTAACATAAAGGTATCACTAATGGAGAACACACGTAAAACTTTATACTTCTGCAAACCAACACAACTTCCCACGCATGCAGCAAAGATTGATTGCCATCAAACACTTTAATTTTTTGGACCAGCTTAAAAATAGAGTACACTCATTTTGCATCACTACAACATGGTCATTTTTACTAGAGTAAGCATTGGATTCATTAGCCTCACACCCTCAAGGCAAAATTCTAACGACCCCTGGATCATAACGAGATGGAGGGCACAGGAGAGCCATTTAACTTGATTCCTAACATAAAGTTGTTTATGAAAAAAGATACAACTGAATTGTTTTTTGCACAAATGTTATAAAATATTTTTATTAAAATAAAAACAATGATAGGAAAAACAGAAAAGGAAAGAAAATATCCAAAAGCAGCCAAACATATTTAACAGAGATGAAGTCCATTCTATTTCCCTGGAGTGCAAATGTGTGGTTTAACATATGAGAAGGATATTTCACTTGGTGTATGTTACCCATCACAGAGGCACCAGCAGGAGTAGCTACAGAAAATGGTCCATTAGTTTTGTCACAATAAACTCTTTTTTCACTGGTACACTCCTGGGATTCTTTGACATTACTTCAGTGTAGTTATTGGTGGAAGGCTTTAATAATTGGAAGTCTCACAATTTGAAATTAACATTTTTCATGTCACTCTGCTGCTGCTGCTGCTGCTAAGTCACTCCAGTCATGTCTGACTCTGTGCGACCTGTAGACGGCAGCCCACCAGGGTCCTTTGTCCCTGGTATTCTCCAGGAAAGAATACTGGAGTGGTTGCCATTTCCTTCTCTAACGTATGCATGCATGTTAAGTCGCTTAGTTGTGTCCAACTCAGTGCAACCCTATGAACAGAGGCAAAGGACCAGGCAGGCTCCTCTGTCCATGGAATTCTCTAGAAAAGAATACTGGAGTGGGTTGCCATTTCCTTCTCCTCCATGTCACTCTGCTGCTGCTGCTGCTAAGTTGCTTCAGTTGACTCTGTGTGACCCCATAGATGGCAGCTCACCAGGCTCCCCCGTCCCTGGGATTCTCCAGGCAAGAACACTGGAGTGGGTTGCCATTTCCTTCTCCAATGCATGAAAGTGAAAAGCGAAAGTGAAGTCGCTCAGTCGTGTCCGACTCTTAGCAACCCCATGGACTGCAGCCCACCAGGCTCCTCCATCTGTGGGATTTTCCAGGAAAGAGTTCTGGAGTGAAGTGCCATTGCCTTCTCCACCATGTCACTCTAGTACATTGCAAAATTTGCAAAAAATATTGCAAATTTTGATTTTATGGGCATCCTCTCCAATATGTGTGATTCCAAAGGTAAAATTGTAAATGCAAAATGCTCTTTGTGACTTTGCATTTTAGATTTGCACTTGTTTCTCAAATTAGCATGTCAAGACATCTATTCAGTCAGTATGACTTTATCATGCTCAAGGAAGGACTAGTGAATGAGAGCTAACAGCTCCCAGTTGGAGTCTCCAGTGTGTCTAACTTATAAGGCAATAGCTTCCACACAAGGGAGTTCTCAGAAAATATGTACCCTAAAATGTACAGCCACACATGAGAATTGGATGGAAGTCTTCACTGAAGCAAAAAAAAAAAAAAAGTCAGCACTTAGTTGTGCCAAGTGCCAGGAAGAAGATATGGTGTTTATGCTAAAAGGAAATCACAATCTAATACAGAAGCTAGAATTTTGGCAACATAATGAAGTAAGTTCAGTCAGAGAAATATAGAGCATTTAAGAAAGAACGCAGAAGAAATGTGATTTGTGTGTGCCAAAACACTCTTTGGAAATTTTTCTTACAGCTGTGAAGGATATTAGATGTCATCTCCTTTATGTCCTCTCTAAATGCTAGTTGTGCTGTGTTTTAGTCTCACAATCATGTCCAACTCTTTGTAACTCCATGGACTGTATTCTGCCAAGCTTCTCTGTGCATGGAATTCTCCAGGTGATAATACTGGAGTGGTAGTCATTTCCTTCTCCAGGGGATCTTACTGACCCAGAGATTGAGCTTCAGTCTCCTGCATTGCAGGCAGATTCTTTACCCTCTGAGCCACCAGGGAACCCCCTCTAGATGTTATGGATAAGACTGAAACTTATAAAAGGAACATGATTCATGCAGGGACCCACAGCTCATTTATTTCATAGCTCCAAATTCCAAATCTAATGTTTTATTGACTACAGCAGACACTCTTAGGGAAATATATGGCAATGCATCTCTAATTCACAATGCTAATTTGCACATTACTACTCTCTTCTCAAAGACTATAATAAATTGGGGAGGGTGTGGCCTGAGGGTAACAATTAATCTCTTACTTTTCCCTTCAGTTGTGCTATTTAATAAAGGAATCATCACTGAGAGACCAAGAACTTGGAAACAAAGTTGAAATAAAGGTATGAGAGAATAGGCAAAAAAGAAAAATAGTCCTTGGACTAGGACCATGGAATAAGAGATGAGAATTTCAACATTAATAAAAAACATCTTAATAACTCTGACAAAATGGGTAGGATTTCTTGAGGCAAAGAAAAGAAATAATAATCATGAAAATTCAATCTGCTTAAAAAAATGTCAATCAAGAAATATTTACTGAACATTTATTATGTCCCATGAACAATATTGGGCTTCCATGGTGGCTCAGATGGTAAAGCGTCTGCCTGCAGTGCTGGGGACCCAGGTTCGATCCCTGGGTTGGGAAGATCACCTGGAGAAGGAAATGGCAACCCAATCCAGTACTCTTGCCTGAAAAATTCCATGGGTAGAGGGGCCTGGTGGGCTGCAGTCCATGGGGTCGCAAAAATTCGGACACGACTGAGTGACTTCACTCACTATGAACAATATTGGATACTAGATGTTGTACAGGAGAGGTCAAATATTCGTTTTTAAAAACAGAATTGAACAATCACATGAATAATTCAACACAAGTCAAGTACTCTGTGACAGGAGTGTGGTTCCATGAGGGGTTATGACAAAGGATTCTGACATAGTCTGGGAGGTCAAAGAAGTTCTCCTGTACAAATTGATACTTAAGTAAGATAAAGGATAAATGAAAATTAACTAGTAATAGGTTAAATGTAGGAGCGAAAGGAAGTAATATTTAGACAGGTGAGGGGAGAGAACTGTGAGACTAGTCTGTGATCCAGGGACCGTATTAGCACATATGAAAGACTGAGTCTTTGTAGTAGATTGATTACATAAATAGCCCCAATCTATCACACCTTCCTGAATTCATGCTCTTCTACTTCCTTCCTATAACAACTCCAAGCTTGTCCTGTGGCTTGCTTTGGCCAATAGAACAATAGCACACTGTACCCAAGCAGAATTTGGAAAAAGAACTTGTACATTGTTAGTTCCTGTCCCTCCACCATGAAAACTTGCTTGGCCTAGCTTGCTGAATAAGGAAATATGGAGCAGAGCCATGTTGCCCAGTAGTCTTTGCTGAGAGCTACCCAGACCATCCAACCACCAGCCAGATACTTGGAGAAGCCCAGCAAAGATAAGTAAAACAACTGGTTGATCTCTAACTAGTGGATGAATCCTGTTAAGCCTTGCTTATATCAACAGAGCTCCTTGGGTGAACCCAAAAGAATAACTCAATCAATCCACAGGTTTGTGAGCTAAATATATATTTAATGTCTTAAGCTACTAGTATTTGTGATTGTTAGGTGGCATAAACATAGCTACAGATAACTGATATTGTGGTAAATGTGAAAAATGGATAATCAGTGGTATATAGTGTGCATGAATGGAATGATTTTCAGGCTGTTGCAAACAGAGATAATGGCAGCCTGGACTAACTGATAGTGAGGATGTAGACAAGGCTATAGAATCAGGGCAAGTTGGGTTTAGTTCTCCAGAAAATGGTGAACTACTAAAGGCTTTTATACAGATAGACAGTGAATGAACAGAGAGCTACTAATTTAGGGAAATTAAATTGACTGTGTTTTCATGAACAGATTTTACTAGAAGGAGAGTCAAAGCACAGAATAAAAGAATAAAATATTGAACCAAAAAAAAAAAAAAAGGTTAAATGCCAAGAGAGTATATTTTCACAACATGATATTTAATGAAAAGCTTCAGACAATGAAACCACTCTGCGGCCCATATTCAAGAATAGATTCTCACTCTTAATCTTTCTAGATGTTAATAGTTTAATTAGAGGCCCTTGGACAGCTCAAACTCAATTAGATGGTGGCTTGAAAGTGAAATGGAATCTATGGATTTAAAACATGATAAATTAGTTCCAAGACCACTTTGCATTAAGTGGTCTAGTGGATGAGAAATTAATATAAAGATATAAACAGTTTAAAGAGCATGGGCTTCATTTTAATATTCACTTCCACATTATTGGCAAAGGCTGTCTATAGATTAAGACACTAATATAGACACTTCCCTTGTAGCTCAGTTGGTAAAGAATCTGTCTGCAGTGCAGGAGACCTGGGTTTGATCCCCGGGTTGGGAAGATCCCCTGGAGAAGGAAAAGGCAACCCACTCCAGTATCCTTGCCTGGAAAATCTCATGGACAGAGGAGCCTGATGGGCTGAGTCCATGGGGTCACAAAGAGTCAGGAACGACTGAACGACTAATACTTATTACTTATAGACAACAGGCTACTCCTTTCTGACTTATCAAAATTTTCTCAACTTCATCCTCATGGTCATAATAGTTACCTTATTCCATAATACATAGAGACATATCATAGTCTCTCAGTGACTGTACAGTCATTCCATAATATTTATGATGTAATATGGAATAGAAATGCTTAGGAAAGTGAGCAATGGAGTTTAGTCATATCTCTATTTGAAGTCAATCCCTTCTCTTATGTGTAATTCCCATCTCCTCATGCAGGTTTAAGGACATTATTCCAGGAATTCCTTGAACAACATCACTCCAGCAATTTTTTTCTTTTCCTCCTACTTAGAATTTATCTCACTTTCTCCTGTATAGCTGAAATCAGTGTACACATACCATTATAGAAATTCTCTTGTTTCATCTTCTGTCACTTATCTATCTATTGTTTGATTGCATTCATTGAAAAACTCCAAGAGAGAGTTATCTATGCTCATCATTTCTCATTATCTCCTCCCATATTCCTTCAAATCCACACAAGTTGGGTCTTTACCTCCATCATTCTATCAAAATATTTCACCATGTGTACCACTGACGCCCATACTGATAAATCCAGAGGCTACTATTAGCAGCATACTCACCACTTTGACACATTTTTCTCACTTGCATTTCATACCAGCCATTCCCTTTTTTATCCTTCTTCTTAATGAATTTCTTTTTTCAATCTTGTTTATTGGATTTTTTCTACTCCCTGATCTCTTACACTTGGAGCACACAACAGCCTTGTCCATGGACTTCCCTTCATTCTCCTTTCATGCTTTTGATTATCACATCCAATCAAATGGATTTAAGTATAATACATATGGCAACTGCTCACAAATTTATATTTCTAGTCCAGACATCTACTCCAAATACCACACATATCCCTGCCTAGTTAATCACTTGAAAATCTTGAATGGGCATTTCAAACTGAGACTCTGCCCTAAAATAAACATTTGACTATATCACCTGTAATCAGTTGATGGAAATTTCATCCATTAATTCCTCAGAAAAAAATACATATATATATATATATATAATTTATCAGAAAAATACATACCTTTATTTATTTATCCTTGAGTCTTCTATTTTTTAATACTTTACATTCATCATATCAGTAAATTCTGATATATTTCCAGAATCTCATCATTTCTTTTCATCCCTACAGCTTCCACTCTGGTGTGTGCTACTATGATTACTTGAATTACTGTGATGCCCTCCTAGCTGGTTTCTACCTTTTTCTCCTGACAGCCTGTTCTTGACAAAGCAATCAGTAATACCTTTAATATTAAAGATATTAATACCTTTAATACCTTAATATTAAGACAAATCATACATTCCTGTATTAAAACCTGTGCAATATCATCTCCATACTCATGCAGGCTAGGAGCCAAAAATTTAAAATAATAGATGACCCCTATCTCTGTACCTGAGTGTAGTTATTCCACTAAAAGCATCTCTTAAGATTCTACACCCCACCCCCCAAACCACTATGATGTCTCTTTACTTTTTCTTAAACATGATGGCCATAATTTCACCTTAAGGGATTTGATCTCATTGTCTGCTTAGAATACTCTTCCTCCAGGTGTGTGTATCATTCTCAACCTTTCTTTGAATTTCTGTTCAAATGTCATCTACTCAGTGATGCTACTCTGACCTTAGTATTTAATATGACAGTCTAACTCCCTTCCCCAAACTCTGGGACTATTGATTCCCTTTGCCTTATTCTATTTTTCCCCATAACACATATTTAATATGAATACAGTAAATAATTTACTTATTTATTATATTTATTGTTTATTTTCTCTCTCTCCTCTTAAACATAAGTATGTGAGGTCAGAAATCCTTAGTTTCTTTGAATAAAATATTTCTAAGAATAAATAGTGGTTAACACACACACTAAATAATTATGTATTGATTGAATGAATGAACAAAATGATATTCTGATTTATTTGAGATGACATACCCCACTCCACAACTTAACTCTAAATATGTATATATTATGAATTGTTTCTGTGGTTGCAATGAATCCTTTTCTGTTGGCTTATACTTCAGAATGAGTTTTTAATCTGAATGAAGGCATCCTCATCTCACTATTGTCCTATTTATAACTTAATCAACTACCACTACTGCTGCTTTTCACGCAATGTGGAAGCCCTGGCCTCACTGAAGACAAAACATAAGAACAGTTGACAGTACTAAATGACTTGTTGGATGTGGGGAGTGTAAAGTGACAAATAGGAGTCAAACTCTATGAGACAGAAAGGGCAGAAATTTAGTTGAGTGATTTACTCAGAATTACAGAATAAATTAGCAACAAAAATGGAATAATGTAGGATTTCTACTTTCTGGTGAAGTTATAACTCCTAGAACTTACCCATCAGAGTCTAGTTCTAGTTCTAGACTATGGCTTGCTTCCCTCAGAATAAAAAATCTCATGCTAACTCCTAGATGATATGTTCTTCTCATCCGAGATACAAGCGGGATAGGCCTCACCATTGCTTTTGTTCTTGCTTATTATACTAAAGTTGAGAGCCCATAGTGTTTTAGGCCCTGCATTTCCTGGCATAGCATTATGGTAATTAGTTTGGTCTTTGAGTGTGTGCATGTATATGTATCTGTAATGGGGAAAATTTTTAAAAAACAGAGATGGTGAGAGATTGTTTATGGCAAAAAAAAATGAACAATTTCATGTTGATATTAGCAAAAAGCATACTTTAACTCTGCTGTTCTACTTTTCTTCTTATATCTATCACATATTAGTGCAAATTGTTATATGTTATTTATACCCTGCCTGCATTTTGCTAGAGTTGTTCTGTGCTTAGATAGTGAATCCTCATGGAGCCTAATCAGCTAGTTCACAGAATATTTCATCATTCTATGCTCTAATTCTAGTTTCATATCTAGAATTAATATTGATTGTTGATGCAAAATTAAGGACTGAAAGAGAAATTTAGAGTAAAGGCAAATAAATGAATGAAAAAAGTATGATTAATAATTGGGCAATCCTCTTAATTAAACGATAACATGAATTGTGAACTTCAGATATTTAAGCTGGTTTTAGAAAACGCACAGGAACCAGAGATCAAATTGCCAACATCCCCTGGATCAACAAAAAAGTAAGAGAGTTCCAAAAAAGCATCTATTTCTGCTTTATTGACTATGCCAAAGCCTTTGACTGTGTGGATCACCACAAACAGTGGATAATTCTGGAAAAGATGGGAATACCAGAACACCTGACCTGCCTCTTGAGAAACCGATATGCAAGTCAGGAAGCAACAGTTAGAACTGGACATGGAACAACAGACTGGTTCCAAATAGGTAAAGGAGTGTGTCAAGGTTATATATTGTCACCCTGCTTATTTAACTTATATGCAGAGACATCATGAGAAATGCTGGACTGGAAGAAGCACAAGCTGGAATCAACATTACCGGGAGAAATATCAATCACCTCATATATGCAGATGACACCACACTTATGGCAGAAAGTGAAAAGGAACTAAAAAGCCTCTTGGTGAAAGAGGAAAGTGAAAAAGTTGGCTTAAAGCTCAACATTCAGAAAACTAAGATCAGGGCATCTGGTCCCATCACTTCACAGGAGACAGATGGGGAAACAGTGGAAACAGTGTCAGACTTTATTTGGGGGGGCTCCAAAATCACTGCAGATGGTGACTGCAGCCATGAAATCAAAAGACACTTACTCCTTGGAAGGAAAGTTATGACCAACTTAGACAGCATATTCAAAAGCAGAGACATTACTTTTCCAACAAAGGTTCGTCTAGTCAAGGCTATGGTTTTTCCTGTGGTCATGTATGGATGTGAGAGTTGGACTATGAAGAAGGCTGAGCACCGAAGAACTGATGCTTTTGAACTGTGGTGTTGGAGAAGGCTCTTTAGAGTCCCTTAGACTGCAAGGAGATCCAACCAGTCCATTCTAAAGGAGACCAGTCCTGATGTTCATTGGAAGGACTGATGCTGAAGCTGAAACTCCAATATTTTGTCCACCTCATGAGAAGAGTTGACTCATTGGAAAAGATGCACATGAGTCTGAGTGAACTCCGGGAGTTGGTGATGGACAGGGAGGCCTGGCGTGCTGCGATTCATGGGGTCGCAAAGAGTCGGACACGACTGAGTGACTGAACTGAACTGAACAGAAACAACAACAAAATAAATGATAGCTAATGCAATAAATTCAAATAATGGAAAAAAATCACAGGATGATTTTGAAATACAAATGGTATTTGAAACTTCATCACCACAATGTTTCTAAATTTTCTAAAGTTTCCACAATATAACCAAAGGATGTGGTTCCTTATGTTCACATGAGACATTACTTTTCCAACAAAGTTTCGTCTAGTCAAGGCTATGGTTTTTCCTGTGGTCATGTATGGATGTGAGAGTTGGACTATGAAGAAGGCTGAGCACCGAAGAACTGATGCTTTTGAACTGTGGTGTTGGAGAAGGCTCTTTAGAGTCCCTTAGACTGCAAGGAGATCCAACCAGTCCATTCTAAAGGAGACCAGTCCTGATGTTCATTGGAAGGACTGATGCTGAAGCTGAAACTCCAATATTTTGTCCACCTCATGAGAAGAGTTGACTCATTGGAAAAGATGCACATGAGTCTGAGTGAACTCCGGGAGTTGGTGATGGACAGGGAGGCCTGGCGTGCTGCGATTCATGGGGTCGCAAAGAGTCGGACACGACTGAGTGACTGAACTGAACTGAACAGAAACAACAACAAAATAAATGATAGCTAATGCAATAAATTCAAATAATGGAAAAAAATCACAGGATGATTTTGAAATACAAATGGTATTTGAAACTTCATCACCACAATGTTTCTAAATTTTCTAAAGTTTCCACAATATAACCAAAGGATGTGGTTCCTTATGTTCACAACTTCTTAATGACCACATTATTTCTTTCCCGAATCCATTTTCCAGTAGATTATCTTGTGTAAAAGAGGTGCTTTACCTCGTATCAGTTCAGTTCAGTTCAGTTCAGTCGCGCAGTCGTGTCCGACTCTTTGCGACCCCATGAATCGCAGTACGCCAGGCCTCCCTGTCCATCACCAACTCCCGGAGTTCACTCAACTCACGCCCATTGAGTCTGTGATGCCATCCAACCATCTCATCCTCGGTCGTCCCTTTCTCCTCCTGCCCCCAATCCCTCCCAGCACCAGGGTCTTTTCCAATGAGTCAACTCTTCGCATAAGGTGCCCAAAGTACTGGAGCTTCAGTTTTAGCATCATTCCTTCCAAAGAAATCCCAGGGTTGATCTCCTTCAGAATGGACTGGTTGGATCTCCTTGCAGTACCTCGTCTCAGTTCCTCTCAAAGAGACTATCTTCTGGTCTAGAATCTTTCTGCATTACTTATAATAAAAAATAATGAAATGAATAGCCTTTTACTTATTCCCAATTTTAACTAATTTATTTAAATTACATATTTTTAAAGCACATCTTAAATGTCCATCCATGCTATTATTGTTATAAAGACATTAAATCCCTATAAGTGAAAGAGTACATTTGAATGATTCCAGAGAGTATTATGCAAATAAATACAAAGCATTCAGATAGTGATAATAGTTATTATATTAGATTTTAAAATTCACTTTGATAACATTGCCTTAACCATCACATATTAGCTATGATGAGTTCTATAGAACAGGAATATTGAAAAAAGAGTTGAAAATTGATAATTTTTTATGAAGTCTGAACCAGCAGGTTAGTAAAAGGCTACTTCTCTCCTCCTCAAATGTGTTTTGAGGCTAGAAAACCTGAGTGGGTAGGTTTGAGTAAACTTAAATAGAAAATGTGTTTACTCTTCACTTTTTCATTGGCCAAGTCTGCAACTGAAATGGTGTCCCAGTGCCAATTGTCTTTCCTTCCATTTATCTATCTTTGAAGCAGTCTTAATGGTATTTTTCAATAACAATTTGTGGTCAGAGACCAAGTAAATAAATAATTATAATATTTTAAAACTATAATGTGATAAAAGTAGAGTGCTTAAAAGTCATTTTTCTTCCCAGACTAGTTTATTTAACTAGTGATTTACAGGGAAAAAATTCTGCAAAAGGCAATCCATTTGCCTGAATTCTTTCTCCAACATTAACAAGTTCCAGGTGAAGTTCTGTCTATTCCTTTTGGTCTAGCAAGCAAAAGAGGTGTTTTTAATTTTCTAAAGTGTTGGTTTCTAGGCACAGATAACAAATATCTGGTGTTTGAAGAATTGCTTAGTCAGATCTAAAATGCATGCTTTTAAGCCAAGTAAAAAATTCAGTTAAGTAGAAACCAAGATAAAAAGCGTGGATATCTGATGACAGGTTCCATGAGTGGTTTAGGAAATGCTTTTGTAGGCACTGTGGAGGATGTCAATCAGTAAAAAGGGCGAAATTGAGGAAGTAAGAGTGATTTTGGAACAAAGTTTACTCCAGAATCTACAGGCAGAATCTAGATGAACTTAAGGTGGGGAGAGAACTTGAAGACACCCTAACTCCAACTCAAAACATTTCTGGTGGATTGAAGGAAAACTGAGGGGTTCTTCATTAAATACATTTTCTATGAAACAGAAGTAAAATAGTCTGCTGGGAGGAAAAAAAAAAAAGATTCTGGGAAGAATGTTATTTGGAGGTTATCACAAAAGAAGAAAACAATCAATTGGCAAATATAAAGCAGAATAACCTACCTCTATAACAAGATCAGGGCCTTCCCAAGGGACAGAATGGTAAAGAATCTGCCTGCCATAGCAGGAGACACAGGAGACATGGGTGTGATCCCTAGGTTGGGAAGATTCCCTGGCATAGGAAGTGACAACCCACCATTTTCCAAATATGTCTAAAATACATTGTTTTTTAGACTTTGTATTCCCTATTATCAATATGTAGATATTTAATTAATATTTAGTTGTGAAAAAGTGAAAGTGTTAGTCACTCAGTTGTGTCCCACTCTTTGTGACCCATATTCCATAACCTGCTGGCCTCCTCTGTCCATGGGATTCTCCAAGCAAAGATACTAGAGTGGGTAGCCATTCCCTTCTCCAGGAAATCATTTTCCCTCAGTGTTTAGAAATTTGGGGGGAATCTCACACACAAAATAACTAGGACTATTTGGATTTCAGAGCCCTCCACCCAATGTAGCCATATCAGGAGTACAGTGTCCAGTTCAGATGTCTCACCATCGACAAAGCATCCACAGAGAATTAGCAGGATGTTGAGGGCACTGGCCAGGCCATCTGAGAAATACTTTAGGAAAATAAGGCTCTTCTTCTAGAAAATCAAAGAAATGGAAGGATTCCCAAAGGTCATCTGGTCCAAGTGCTTGATGTGAGAGCTTTCAGATCCCCCAGCAGATGTTACAAACAAGCTTTGCCTGTCCTTACTGAGACGAACTATTCCAGTGGGATTCTTTTCCTTTGCTCTCCAGGAAAAAAGGCTCTATAGTTGAGACAGCTAGATAGGGAAATATAATTCCCGCTTTATTTCTCTAAAGCCATGATTTTGAAACTCAGCTATAGACAGTATCTTTCTGTTCTGAAGAACAGAAAGAGTCTGTTGCTGAGTTTTCAAGACCCTGAAGTTTTGCCCCACAATGTATATACTAATTTTATTTCTCTCCATTGTACAGACAGGCTAATCTGACTCCACTCTATAAAACAGAGTGTCCTCATTCTGTTCTAGCAGCTATTTTGGGTTTCTATTGCTATGTAGCTGCTGCTGCTAAGTCACTTCAGTCATGTCCCACTCTGCGTGACAAACCCCTGCAAAACCAAGTGGCTTTAAAACAGCACTTTTATTTTTTATTCACAAGATTCTATGGATCAGGAACTCAGGAAGGATTCAGATGGAATCTTTTTGGCATTACCTGATTTCATTAGCAGTCATTCATTTAATAGTCATATTTAAATATTAAAACATAAAGAATACAATCTTTATAGTAACTTCATTGCAGTATTTTTATAAAGGTATAAATCTATTTAGTACTTTATTGATGGGTATTTAGATTGTTTCTAATTTTTTTCACCATTGCCAATATTACTGTACTTAATGCTCTTTGAGAACTTATTTGGATGGGTCTTTGTTGTATAAAGTTCTATAAGAATTTATGAATAAAATATAAATTCACATAAATTTTAGTACAAATAGATAAGCCAACAAATAAAGTAGTCCAATCTGGACCAGCTTAGGGGAATGATCACTTTTCCATCTTTTCTCCATTTCCATGCTGCAGTCTGATAGTGAATTGTATCACTGTTATTTTCATTTGCATTTCTCTGAATATTAGTGAGGTTGAGCACTTGTTTATGTTTAATGATTATTTGTATTTTTTCTGAATTTTCTTTTCATATCATTTTCCCATTTTCACAGGGATATTTTATTTTTTATTGTATCGGTAAGTAGCAGGTATGACAAATATATTATTTTTGACAACTATAGTAATTTTCCTCAAAGAAATTCTCTTTTAACTTTATTTGTAATGAATATGTCCCATAAAGAAAATGTTTCAAATAAGATTTGTGTTTTTCTTTTGCTACTTCTGGGTTTGGTTTCATGTTCTTCAATATTATCAAAATATTTACTTATATTTTGTTTCAATGTTTTTGTTGCTTTATGTTTTATATAAATATTTCATCTATCTGGATATGTTATGTGTGTGTGTGGGTGTATATTGTAATAGAGATTTTATTTTTCTCAAATGGATAGCTGGCTAATCCACTGTTATTTATTTAATAATGCATTCCTCCTCTACTAATCTGTAAAATCAAGTTATTATATTTAGACTTTATTCTGTACTTCAATTTCTTTGTCTCTTTCTCCACAAGAATAAACTAAATAGACAAATATAAACTGCTTTAACTTCTATAGTTATATACACATGTTCCTTTTTGTTTTCATATCTGTGACTTAAGTTTTTATATTATTGTCAAATTTTCTGGGTATTCTTACAAATGCATTCTTCTAAATGAAAAAAAAATATTTACAGTTGTGTCATACAGTAGCATATAAATTTTTATTGGGTTAAAGTTATAAATTAAGTAGGAAAAAGTAAAAAAATATATATAATATTGAATTTACTCACCAAGAAACATATTATGATTGTTTTTACATTTATATAAACACTCCACTATAGTCTTAAGCTTTATGGAGTTATTTTATGTAGTTATTTTCTTTTTATGCTGTAATAAATTTTTCCTATTATGTTTTCCTATTATTTTCTCTTTCTTGCATGCTATTAGTAGAATAAAAGAAAGCTATCACTTTTTTTATGCAATACCAAAAAATTTTTATAATATCGGATTTTTATATTAACCAAGTATTGTATCATTTAAATGACTTAACCAATTGTTTGTTTCAGCTGGTCATTTCATTTACAAGATTTGTAGGTAAATATTTGTAATATGTTAAAATAACAATCTTTTAGAATCTGCCTTTAAATTAAGGATATTATTTATTTATTATTGCTTCAGTGTTTTATTATATTGGTTAATTTCTCTTAAATAATGTTAAGTAACTTTTGAGCAATTTGAAACTCACAAAGGTGTATTTCTTAAAAAAAATAGTTAAATTTCCTTGATGTCATTGAGTTTATGAAATGGTACTAGGCACTATAATAACTACTATTACAGGGAATAAAAATTAACACTAACTGGTCACTTTCTATGTAAAGCTTTTACTTCCAATGTGTAATATGTCTGACAGCATTTCAGGTCATTTTAAGACTGAGAAAAAGGTCACTGATTTCTTTGGAAAAATAAATGGTTCAGTTTGAGATTGGGGGGTTATAATTTCTTTTGTTTTGATTTTAATTAATTTGTGTTTGTCTTTCTTGGATGAAAAGAAAAATGGAGGAAAGCTAGAATAGTAGGCAAAGCAAAGGCAGAGATTGATGAAGAAGCCATAGGCAAAACTTGAACGGATGTGTGATGATCAAGTAATAAGCAGAGGAAAAACATGTGTAACTCGAAGGAATGGGCCTTGTCTCTCTTATTTTACTATATAGTTTTAGAAGCTCGTAGTATGATAAGCATATAGAAGTGCTTAATAAATTTGCTGAATGACTAGATGAAAAATCAATGTCAATCTGTTGACTAGGTGCCCATCTTTAATCCAAAGGGCAGGTTGTCCACCTCCAGATAATTCCCACGTTAGGGGGGATGCATGAACATCCTTTAGCATCTTCATTGAGTCTGCTGATTCACAGAGAGTGACATGACTGAGCAACTTTCACTTCACTGGGGGTAGGAGAGAGATCTTGGACAAGACAAGAAAAATAATTATTCAATTATCTAAAATAAGTTTTTGGTGTTCCAGGCTGTCCTTCTTCTACTGAGTCTTTTCAAAGAAAATGGAAAAGTAAAGAAGTATGCTATTTGATGATGAGGGAAATTTCAAACTATCTACTTCTGTTTCAATGCTGTTTGTGATCCACAATAATATTATACTTTTAGAAAATGTGAACAAAAATGAATTCAACATCCAGTACCTTTTCTCTGAAGCAAGACTAGAGAGCTACTCACATAAGAAATCTGAATAAAGTCACTATTTATATGACACCACAGAAGAGTATTTAGTTAAGACCTAAAGAAATTTAGATCTAAGTTCTGCATTGGAAAGCTCATTTCTAAGCCTCAGTAACTTAGTAATGTCTAAACACAGTCTTTTTGACCAAGAAGGTTTCAAGTCAAAAGTGCCCTGATGATTCAACCAAGCTTTAGGGTACTTGTTCCAAATATTACAGTATTATACATCCACATAAGCAGAAATGCAACACAAAAAAATATTAATTACTACACAAAGTTCTGAAAACTAAAGCAAAATTCTGTGGCAACAAAAAACAGTACAAGGAGATTTCATATGCTCTGATTTATTCATAGCAGTGGGCTTCCTTAATGCTCTTCATATGGTGCATTAGTTCAAACATCCCAGATTACTGAAATGCATATTACTGATTTAAGTAAACTTCTGTATAAAGTTTTTATAGGAGGCTAATTTTGCACTGAATTTTGTCATATATTGGAAAAAGTGTGGAGATAGGAAAACTAAGTTCTAACTGGGCTCTGATTAGCTCAATGTCTGTTGAACATGTTATTCACAGAGCCTAATTTCTCTAGGACCTAAATATAAAATGAACCATTTTATTGCTAAAGTTGATCCATTCTCAGCTACATAAGGCCAAGTGGGAGTGGACATGTGGTTGGATTTTGAAAATTGAACTTAGCAGAAGGTAATGAACTCATAGGTGATAAATCCAATAAATTTAAGAAATTTAACCAGAAAATTTAAATTAACGGAAAGAATAGAGCCTAGCATACACTGAGATAGAAATGTGGTTAGGAAAAGAGATAAGATGTTCTATTTGGGACAGGAAGGCTGTGGTTTAATGTCATTCTACTTATATACTTCAATTCTGGACACTCTGAGTGACTTCTGAGTATGCTAGAAGCTTGAGTGGGAGAGAACTGCAGATAAAAATACTATATCAAACCTAAAAATTTTGATATCACCCTCTACCAGAACTATCATGCCTGGACGTCAAATCCATAATTTTCAGCAACATGAGGAAAGATTTTATATCACAGGTTGTATTAGTTGGTTTCACTGGGCCAAATAAGCTTACCACCTGTTCCATGGTGCGCCATATGTAGTGAGGTAATTGCAATAGGCTAGGAAGAGACACTGTGTAAAGATACCCACTGGGTCTATCTATATGACCAAGTGACAAAACAGACCTAAAATGGACTCTGCCCAGCTGATTCCGTTTCCCTGGCCATATCATATCCATTGTCTGTCTGAATGGTGGGTGCAACCTGTTTGAAACTCTGCTGCTGGGTAATTGCTGGGAAGTTCTGAATCAGCTACGCTAGGGTGATCTGTCAACACTAGGATTTGTGTTCTGTCAATGTGGTCCCCATCCTCACTTCAGATTCAGTGGTAAAACTGTTGAATGTGGAAAACTCAAGTACAGGGGAAAGTCTATTAGCATGTTATCTAGACTGGGCTATTTTTAATTCCTGGAAGTTTCTGGGAGACTAGAAGATTAATAGGAAATGCTCACCTAGAATCTCCATGAAAGATTTCCCAATCACTCTGGGCAAAGGTCTGTGCTTGCTTCACTTTCACACTTACACACTTGGGATATAGGAAAGTGGAGGTGGAAGAAACAAAGCCAGAAATAAAAGGGCAAGGGTTCAATATATGTAAATGTTTCTGTAGAAGTTGATATAAAACACATGACTCTGAATGACTTCCAAATATTGAATCCTATAAGACACTCAAAAAAAAAGAGAGAGAATGATCTGAACACCATCTGTTTGTCCTTTTGGTACATGTGGTAATGGTCACTTATCTGACTACCTGTGGATATGGAAATGCATTTGAAATAATGAAGGACCCTCTGCTCTATTATAATGACAACTACCAGTGACACTTATAACCTTAGCAGCAGGTTAGAAACTATTTATGTCCACTCCCATTAAGAATTTTACCTTTTTTGACACATCCATTTGGTTCTGTTTGAAAGAAAAAATCATTAGTCTGACCTAAAACCACAAATGAAGACCAACTTTTCTCAAGTAATTTACATATGCTTAACTATTCATGAGTTCCCTGCTGAGCATCAGAGGTGGTTATCAATCTACCTACACCCCAAACTTCTATAGAATTCTCAGTTTCTGTTAAAGCATGCTCAATTCTCTGTGAAATAAAACTTGAGAAGCATACTAGGCAGCGCTAACTTTTTCTTGGGAGGCATTTTGGCATTTTCTGCAAAGAATACAGTTTATCTATTCATTGAACAGATATTTATTAAGTAACTACAATTTGCTGAGTACCTAGTCCAATTGTGAAACGTATTGTGTATTAAAATCGATCTTATTTTAATAAGAATAGTGTATTTAAATTGATCTGATTTACCATCATCTATTCTTTCAGCAGCATTCACAATCACTCCCTCCTCTTACCATAATTCAATTTGTCATTTGTTGATAGATGGGCTAGAAGACAAAATTTGGCAAAATACAAAACATGGAATATCTCCTATTTGAAGCATGTGTACTAGTAGAATTTTGAGTCTACAACCTACACTAACAGCACTTGAAAGGCACTTATCTTTTAATTTTTATATTTATGTTTTCATGTTTTGAGTTTTCATCTGATTAAAACAAAATATTAATATTGCTGTATTTAATATTTCAGTGCCTATACTGGTGAGGCAGAGATCTCAAGGAAATTACTGCTGTTGAATGTAAATAAGTTATTTATTGTTTTGTTGAAGAGTTACATTTCCAATGTGCAGTGAATTATGCTTTGTTTATTTTACATTTTTTGATGCAATTGACTTGCCATCTTAATCTCAGAGTAAATCACAAACAGAGTGATAGAAACTTTGTCAAAACTACCAATCCTCAGTTTTTTTTTTTTTTTGAAATTACATGGGTTGAATAGCAAGAAGATTATTTAAGAGGTACAGAATAGCATCAGAGAGCTTTTGGAAAAGATCATTTTATATACTTCTGACCACTAACGACCTCTGCAGTCTTTACCTCAGAGCAAGAAAACTATACTAGAAACAAAACAAAAATATGTTCACTAATGCCTCTTTCAATTAGTCTTTGTTTTTAGTATAAAATATAGAGTGTATTTGGTTTTTATTTCAAAATGCATAGAATCTATTGAATCCAGCTGATACTGCTCTAGGCAAATTTTTAAGATTTTCCATTGTATGATGAAAATCTTATTTACATTACTTTGCATCATATTTCTGTGTTGTATAGTTATCAAATAAACTATTTAGGAGTTATATGGGGGAAGATTAGGGGGGAAAACCCTCAACCATCTTCCTGGGGTTTTATTTGTTTTCTTTCTCTCTTTTTTCATAAAATGTTTATAAAATGGGCAAGTCTAGGGAAACTTTCTAATTTGTGGATGGCGGTTCCAAGCTGTGCCTATACAGTTTAATGACTGCTTAGCTTCAAAATATATAAACACATTACCCTTCTACATAGCAAAATGCCCAGGAGAAGGCAATGTAGAAGAAATGAAGCAGAAGAAAATATATTGCACCATTTTCTTTTTTCCATTTAATTTAAAATTGATATAAAGTGTTTTCAGCTTTGAGGCGCTAGTGAATGCTTTCCACTTGCTGCTTCCTCATTTTATCTTAGATGCCTTTGGCCAATATACCAACCCTACACAGCTTCTGGGAAAGTCTTCTCAAGCAGATTTTGAAGGAAGATACAGTTTTTCCTCTGAGAGTCAGCAGCCAAAGTTCTTATTATTTGTTTTGAAGATAAATGTTTTTTTATTTTAAGAGTGTGTATGCGGGTATGTGTGTGTATGTGTGTGTAATTCTTCATAGTCTTATCTTTGCTACACAAAACAACTTTTCAGCTGGACCTGCAAAGTTTAGCCATCTACCAACAAAATATTTGGTACATCAGCTTCAGAACAAAATGTCTGGATGTCAAGTTGCCTTACTGTAATCCTACATTTTAGTATGCTGTATGCATAAGCAGTTGGTATGCAACTGAAATTCTATATTTGAGGATGGAGGGGGGCTGAAAAGCATAATTAGAATGAAATTCCCCATTATTCTGTGTTGATTAATATAAAATACATGAAGAAAAGCTCAGCAATGTTTTTGAAACATAGTAGGATTCAACTAAGTTGTATTTGAATCTGAATGTTATGAAGCCTCAATGTATTCCATGTTATTCATGCTTATGTAGAAGAAAGGAATGCACATCTTGTCCAGACCAGAGGGGTAATCTAACAAAAATTTTACTCTGGTACCAACTCTACTGGCAATGTGGCCGTAAGAAGAGCAAACAATCCAGACTCTGTTCATGAATATGAGAGGGATTCAGAGACATGTGGCAATTGCCATTCTTCCTTTTGAACAGCACACAATCCTAGAGAGGGTAATTGGCTGTCACTGTTTCTACCATTTACTCCTCAAGTCATTAAATAATCTGCTCACAGAGTGGCTTTTGCCTTCACTCCCCATGCAAACTGTTCATTCCAAAATCCACCACAAGGTCAGTGGCCAGTGAAAAGATCTGCTTTCATGACTCATTTTTTGAGATGCATTTGATACATCATCTCTTTAAAACAGACCTTAACCTCTGCAGCTAATTTAGTTCCTTTCTCCTTTGTGTTCTCACAACAAGATTTTTATAATTCTGTTATTATAATAACTTTGTATGTTATATCTGTGTACAAAGAGGCTGCTCTAACTAGACATTAAGAGCTCCTTAAAAACAAATGTATTTATTCATTTTTGTAACACTAACATGTAAAAGATATTCTGACCATAATGAAGGGCACAATAAATACTTACTGAATAAGTGAATATTAGAGATATCTGACCAGTTTTAGTACAGCCTTGTTGTATTCTATGATATAAAAAGCCCTATCACTTACATCAAGAAAATGAGTCAAAAGACTGCAATGATTTTTAGGCATGGCTTTCTCATACTAGCATATACAGCCTTCCTGGAATACAATTTTTTGCTGTTTTAAACCTCTGCTCCATCACTCATGTAACTAACATTAAGCATCTACAAACAGAGGTCTTTAATGACTCCTTTCAGTCTGTACAATTTAGTAAAAACTTCTTGGGATTTTCCAGCACTTTTAACATGCTATATTTTTCCAATATGTTCAACTAAAAGTCATATATGATATAGAGGTTACTGGTCTCTGACACCTTTAAAGTATCATCACTTTACTGAATGATCCAAAGGTGGTAGAAGGAAAGAAGAGAGAGATGAAGGGATGAAAAATTTCCAAATGTATTTTTATTTCTTTATCATAATAGGGGAAGTATTTTAAAATATAAATTCAGATTGATTTGATATTTGATGGCATTTGTGTTTCAATTGTTTGATTTTCCAAAAAGACAAAATGTAAATTAAAAGCAGAATGTCAAACTGGAAAATAGTAATTAAGGTAGAAGATTATTTCTTTAAGGGGTAAAAAAAAAAAACCACTTAGAATTAAATTTTCAAATGTACAAAACCACACACACACACACACACACACACACACACAGAAATTTGGCCAGAAACAAGTATAATTGATAACAGAATATTGCTTTATCTAGAACATGATGCTATTTTTCACTGGTTTTAAGCTTTAGCTTTGTTTTGTTTTAGCCTTAAATTATAATAATCTGAATGGGCTGGCATAAGTTGAAACAAGCCTCCTCACAAACTACTCAGCAGTTTAACACAAATTTTCAAAACTGAAAAAAAAATTATTCAAACTATTTTACTCAGAAACTCAAATTCTCTGCATTATCCCACTGTAATGAATCAAATAAAAAACACAGTAAATTCTAGGTCACATTTTTGAAACAAAACTGCAATTAACTAAACAATTTTCAAAACTATAAAGCGCATACACACACTCACATAGGCATGCATATCAACACACACAGCAACCATTTTGAGACTTTTGAAAAAAAAATTACCAAAATTATATTTCTTTAAATTATGACTGGGTTCACACATGTACCCGTGGCGGATTCATGTCAATGCATGGCAAAACCAATACAATATTGTAAAGTAATTAACCTCCAATAAAAATAAATAAATTTATATTTTAGAAAATTAAGACTGGGTTCAACAAGATATCAAAATGACAAAGTTACAGATAATGCTTAGACAATGTTGAAAAGTAGGTAATAATACATATTAATCCTCATTTGTAGACTCCTGATTCACAAGGTAGACTTCCACTTCAAGGTTAGCAGACTGACCACATATATCATTTTCTTCCCTCTAAAGATTTCTTTGAAATGATAATAAACACATAAAACAGTTTAAACCAAAGTGACCAGAGAACTCAGGGATGTGGCTGTAGAGGGGATACTCAGTAAGACTCAAGAGAGTTTATCAACTTTCTAGAACGTGAAAAAGCATGTGCATGAGGAGGAAACAAGGAACAAGTCAGAGAGAACTTCCATCAGGAGTGTGAAGAGACCTTCAGCCACTTCCTGCTCATCAGTTCCGTTCAGTCGCTCAGCCGTGTCCGACTCTTCGCGACCCCATGAATCGCAGCACGCCAGGCCTCCCTGTCCATCACCAACTCCCGGAGTTCACTCAGATTCATGTTCATTGAGTCGGTGATGCCATCCAGCCATCTCACCCTCGCTCGTCCCCTTCTTCTTCTGCCCCCAATCCCTCCCAGCATCAGAGTCTTTTCCAATGAGTCGACTCTTCACATGAGGTGGCCAAAGTACTGGAGCTTCAGCTTCAGCATCAGTCCTTCCAATGAACACCCAGTACTGGTCTCCTTTAGGATGGACTGTATGGATGTCCTTGAATTCTAAGGGACTCTCAAGAGTCTTCTCCACCACCCAGTTCAAAAGCATCAGTTCTTTGGTGCTCAGCTTTCTTCACAGTCCAACTCTCATATCCATACATGACTACTGGAAAAACCATAGCTTTGACTAGACAGAACTTTGTTGGCAAAGTAATGTCTCTGCTTTTGAATATGCTATCTAGGTTGGTCATAACTTTCCTTCCAAGGAGTAACCGTCTTTTAATTTCATGGCTGCAGTCACCATCTGCAGTGATTTTGGAGCCCAAAAAAATTAAGTCTAACACTGTTTCACTGTTTCCCCATCTACTTCCCATGAAGTGATGGGACCAGATGCCATGATTTTAGTTTTCTGAATGTTGAGTTTTAAGCCAATCTTTTGACTCTTTTCTTTCAATTTCATCAAGAGGCTCTTTAGTTCCTCTTCATTTTCTGCCATTAGGGTGGTGTCATCTGCATATCTGAGGTTATTGATATTTCTCCCAGCAATCTTGATTCCAGCTTGTGCTTCTTCCAGCCCAGGATTTCTCATGATGTACTCTGCATATACATTAAATAAGCAGGGTGGCAATATACAGCCTTGATGTACTCCTTTTCCTATTTGGAACCAGTCTGTTATTCCATGTCCAGTTCTAACTGTTGCTTCCTGACTGTATACAGATTTCTCAAGAGGCAGGTCAGGTGGTCTGGTATTTCTGTCTCTTTCAGAATTTTCCACAGTTTATTGTGATCCACACAGTCCAAGGCTTTGGCATAGTCAATAAAGCAGAAATAGATATTTTTTCTGGAACTCTCTTGCTTTTTCCATGATCCAGCGGATAGTGGTAATTTGATCTCTGGTTTCTGCCTTTTCTAAAACCAGCTTGAACATCTTGAAGCTCACAGTTCATGTATTGCTGAAGCCTACCTTGGAGAATTTTGAGCATTACTTTACCAGAGTGTGAGATGAGTGCAATTGCAAGGCAGTTTGAGCTTTCTTTGACATTGCCTTTCTTTGGGATTGGAATGAAAACTGGCCTTTTCTAGTCCTGTGGCCACTGCTAAATTTTCCAAATTTGCTGCGTATTGAGTGCAGTACTTTCACAGCATCATCTCTCAGGATTTGAAACAGCTCAACTGCAATTCCATCACCTCCACTAGCTTTGTTCATAGTGATGCTTTTTAAGGCCCACTTGACTTCGCATTCCAGGATGTCTGGCTCTAGGTGAGTGATCACACCATTGTCATTATCTGGGTCATGAAGATCTTTTTTGTACAATTCTTCCATGTATTCTTGCCACTTCTTCTTAATATCTTCTGCTTCTGTTAGGTCTGTACCATTTCTGTCCTTTATTGTGCCCATCTTTGCATGAAATTTTCCTTTGGTATTTCTAATTTTCTTGCAGAGATTTCTAGTCTTTCCCATTCTGTTGCTTTCCTCTATTTCTTTGCATTGACTCAGATGACCATTATATCTACTACTGTGGGCAGGAATCCCTTGGAAGAAATGGAGTAGCCATCATGGTCAACTAAAGAGTCCAAAATGCAGTATTTGGTGCAATCTCAAAAATGACAGAATGATCTCTGTTCGTTTCCAAGACAAATCATTCAGTATCACAGTAATCCAAGCCTATACCCCAACCATTAATGCTGAAGAAGCTGAAGTTGAATGGTTCTATGAAGACTCACAAGACCTTTTAGAACTAACACCCAAAAAAGATGTCTTTTTCATTATAGGGGACTGGAATGCAAATTAGGAAGTCAAGAAACACCTGGAGTAACAGGCAAATTTGGCCTTGGAGTACAGAATGAAGCAGGACAAAGGCTAATAGATTTTTGGCAAGAGAACACACAGGTCATAGCAAACACCCTCTTCCCACAACACAAGAGAAGACTCTACACATGGACATCACCAGATGGTCAACACCAAAATCAGATTGTTTATACTCTTTGCAACCAAAGATGGAGACGCTCTATACAGTCAGCAAAAACAAGACCAGGAGCTGACTGTGGCTTAAATCATGAACTCCTTACTGCCAAATTCAGACTTAAATTGAAGAAAGTAGGGAAAACCACCTGACCATTCAGGTATAACCTAAATCAATCCCTTATGATTATACAGTGGAAGTGAAAAATAGATTTAAGGGACTTGTTCTGATAGACAGAGTGCCTGATGAACTATGGACGGAGGTTCATGACATTGTACAGGAGACAGGGATCAAGAACATCCCCATGGAAAAAAATGCAAAAAAGCAAAATGGCTGTCTGAGAAGGCCTTACAAATAGCTGTGAAAAGAAGAGAAGCAAAAGCAAAGGAGAAAATGAAAGATATAAGCATCTGAAGTCAGAGTTCCAAAGAATAGCAAGGAAAGATAAAAAAGCCTTCCTCAGCAATCAATTACTGCTCATAACCAGGGATATACTTAGAAACTGGAATAACAGATAGACAGGAAGGTGAAGAAGAGCCATGGGATTCCATCCAAGTTATGGCTGCTGCCAGGACACTCTGGGCTTCTTTGTAGCTAAGGACCTGCAACTAAAAAAAGGACTCTCTACTGAGATGGAGTGGGGGAGGTGGGGCTTCCCAAGTAGTGGTAGTGGTAAAAAACCCTCCTGCTAAAGCAAGAGATGCAGGTTTGATCCATCCCTGGGTTGAGAAGATTACCTGGAGGAGGAAAATGGCAATCCACTCCAGTGTTCTTGCCTGAGAAACCCATGGAGAAGTGGAGCCTGGTAGGCTACAGTCCATGGAATCTCAAAGAGTCGGACATGACTGAGCAACTGAGCACTGACATAGGAATAACTAACTCTGAGCAGCAGGCAACAGCAGGACTTCATTAACAGAGTGGGAACAAGAAGGATAGCTCTTCCCTTCTCTGGGAGATCTTCCTGACCCAGGGATCAAATCCAGGTCTCCTGCATTGCACGCAGATATTTATCATTAGGGAAACCCAACATTGTTGGACTTACAAATCAACTGGACTTACAGACACACTCCCAGAATGGAACTCATTCATATGTGGAGGACTTACTGTATTGTTGTCTAAGTCCCTCAGTCAATGGCAGCTTGTAATAGTAGTAAGCTAAAATAGCAGTCTACAGCTCATACTCCGTGGGATAGAAGATTGGATTACACCATAAGGTAAATTTCCAAGTCTTCCTGAGATGATAGATGAGAGTGAGAATTCCACAATTTGGAATGGATAGTGGAAGAGGAAGGGGATGATTGTCAGTGGTAATCTTGAGACTTTGAGACTACCTACACAATGAGTCCAAGTTCATCTCCCAAATTCAGTTTTTTTTGTTTTTTGTTCCTGAGAAATAAAGGCCCACAGATCTATGAGTGACCTGCTTGCCATCCTATAGATCTGTGAGACACATAGGAAGGACCATGATGACAGTGAAAAGTCAGATTTCCTGCTACAAGAAGTTTAATTGATTCATTGCCTTAGCTGCTGCCTTTATGGATCCACCATCAATGCAATCCATAGCCTGCTTCCACATAGTGAGTGAGTGAGTACAGCAGGAGTTTCAATGAAAACCCAACCTATGAGATGTAAAACTTCCTTAATTTGTATCTTTTGCTCAAGAACATTCAGTGGCATTGTCAAAGCTTTCTCAAAATGATTTAAGATTCAGAGTTGAAAACCGCAATTACTTTTGCACCAATCAGTAATAGTAATAGTATCACTATTAAATTAATACTATCAAATTAGTATCTCTCAAATACTATTTGTTGTTCAGTCACTCAGTCATGTCCAACTCCGTGCAATCCCATGGACAGCAGCACACCAGGCTTCCCTGTCCTTCACTATCTCTTGGAGTTTGCTCTAATTCATGTCCATTGAGTTGATGATGTCATACAACCATCTCTTTCTCTGTCATCCCCTTCTCCTCCTGCCTTCAATCTTTCCCCACATCAGGGTCTTTTCCAGTGATTCAACTCTTCTCATCAGGTGGCAACCATTGTCCTTCCAGTGAATATTCAGGGTTGATTTCCTTTAAGATGAACTGGTTGGATCTCCTTGCAGTCCAAGGGACTCTCAAGAGTCTTCTCCAACACCACAGTTCAAAAGCATCATTCTTCGGTACTCAGTTTTCTTTATAGTCCAACTCTCTCCTCCATACATGACTACTGGAAAAACTGAGCCTTGACTAGATGGACCTTTATTGATAAAGTCATGTCTCTGCTTTTGAATATGCTATCTAGATGGGTCATAACTTTCCTTCCAAGGAGTAAGCGTCTTTTAATTTCATGGCTGCAATCACCACCTGCAGTGACTTTGGAGCCCCCAAAAATAAAGTCATCCACTGTTTCCCCATCTATTTGCCATGAAGTGATGGGACCAGATGCCATGATCTTAGGGTTTGTTTAACGTTGAATTTTAAGCCAGCTTTTTCACTCTCCTCTTTCACCATCAAGAGGCTCTTTAGTTCCTCTTTGCTTTCTGCCTTAGGGTGGTATCATCTGCATGTCTGAGATTATTGATATTTCTCCAAGCAATCTTGATCCTAGCTTGTGAGTCATCCAGCTCAGCATTTTGCATGATGTACTCTGTATATAAGTTAAATAAGCAGGGTGACAATATACAGCCTTGACATATTCCTTTCCCAATTTGGAACTAGTCCACTGTTGCATGTCCAATTATAATGTTTCTTCTTGATCTGTATACAATTTTTTCAGGAGGCAGGTAAGGCAGTATAGTATTCCAGTCTCTTGAAGAATTTTCCACAGTTTGTTATGATCCACACAGTCAAAGACTTTAGCATA
The DNA here is from genome assembly GCA_006408695.1 of Aepyceros melampus. NCBI lineage: Eukaryota > Metazoa > Chordata > Mammalia > Artiodactyla > Bovidae > Aepyceros > Aepyceros melampus. The sequence goes on along the minus strand of SJXQ01004876.1, from coordinate 12,662 downwards.
GTCAATGAAGTAGATGTAGATGTTTTTCTGGAATTCTTTTGTTTTTTTCTATGATCCAACAGATGTTGTCAATTACATCTCTGGTTCTTCTTCCTTTTCTAAATCCATCTTGTACATCTGGAAGTTCTCAGTTCACATATTGTTGAAGCCTAGCTTGAAGGATTTTGAGCATTATATTGCTAGCATGTGAAATGAGCATAGTTATGAAGTAGTTTAAACATTCTTTGGCATTGCCTTTCTTTTGGATTGGAATGAAAACTGATCTTTTCCAGTCCTGTGGCCACTGCTGAGTTTTCCAAATTTGCTGACATATCGAGTGCAACACTTTAACAGCATCATCTTTTAGAGTTTTAAATAGTTCAGCTGATAGTTCATCACCTCCACTAGCTTTGTTTGTATAACACTTCCTAGGATCACTTGACTTAACACTCCAGGATGTCTGGCTTTAGGTGAGTGACCACAGCATTTTGCCTATCTGGGTCACTAAAACCTATTTTTGTACATTTCTTCTGTATATTTTTGCTACCATTTCTTAATATCTTTTGTTCCTCTTAGATCCATACTGTTTTGGTCCTTCATGTGTCTATCTTTGCATGTAATGTTCCCTTGGTATCTCTAATTTTCTTGAAGAGATCCCTGGTCTTTCCTTTTATATTGGTTTCCTCTATTTCTTTGAACTGTTCGCTTAAGAAGCCTTTCTTATCTCTCCTCGCTGTTCTTTGGAACTTTACATTCATTTGAGTATATCTTTCCCTTTTTCCCTTGCCTTTCACTGCTCTTCTTTTCTGTTATTTGTAAGGCCTTCTCAGACAACCATTTTGCCTTGTTGCATTTCTTTCTGGGGTGTGGTGGGTGGTGGGGATAGTTTTGGTCATCACTTCCTGTACAATGTTACAAACCTCTGTCCATAGTCCTTCAGGCAATCTGTCTATCAGATCTAATCCCTTGAATCTATTTGTCACTTTCCTTTTATAATCATGAGAGATTTGATTTAGGTCATACCTGAATAGCCTAGCCGTTTTCCCTACTTTCTTCAAATTAAGCCTGAATTTTGCAATAAGGGGCTCCTTATTTGAGCCAGTCAGATCCCTGTATTGTTTTTGTTGACTCCATAGAGTTTCTCCATTTTGGGGGGCAAATAATATATTCAATCTTATTTTGGTATTGACCATCTGGTGATGTCCAGTTGTCTTTTGTGTTGTTGGAAGAGGATGTTTGCTATGACAGTGCCGTTCTCTTGGCAAAAGTCTGTTATCCTTGACCTGTTTTATTCTGTACTGCAAGGCCAAACTTGACTGTTACTCGAGGTATTTCTTGACTTCCTACTTTTGCATTCCAGTCCCGTATGATGAAAAGGACATCTCTTTTTGGTGTTACTTCTAGAAGGTTTTGTAGGTCTTCATTGACCCATTCAATTTCACATTAGTGATTGGGGCATAGACTTGGATTACTGTGATGTTGAATATTTTGCCTTGGAAATGAATCAAAATCATTCTGTCATTTTTGAGATACCCAAGTACCCAAGTACTACATTTTGAAAAATGACTATGAGGGCTACTCCATTTCTTCCAAGGTATTCTTGCCCACAGTATTAGATGTAATGGTCATCTGAATCAAATTCACCCATTCTGGTCCATTTATTTCACTGATTCCTAAAATGTTAATGTTTATTCTTGCCGTCTCCTATTTGGCCACATCCAATTTACCTTGTGAAGAAGGAAATGGCAAGCCACTGCAGTATTCTTGTCTGGAAAATTCCATAGACAGAAGAGCCTGGCTGCTTATAGTCTGTGGGTTGCAAATACAACTTAGCAACTGAACAACAATTTACTATTCATGGACTTAACATTCCAGGTTCCTATGCAATACTATTCTTTGCAGCATCAGACTTTACTTTTAGCATCAGACACATCCACAACTGGTGTCATTTCTACTTTGATTCACTTCTTCATTCTTTCTAGAGCTATTTCTCCACTCTTCCCTAGTTGCATATTGGACACGTATTGACCTGGGAGGTCTCATCTTTCAGTGTCATATCTTATTGCCTTTTCAAAGATCAATAAACATAAAAATAAATTTAATGTCTATAATCATATATATGTATATTACAGCAAAAAGTAGGTCCTTTTTTTCACTTGTAAAAATTATGATAAAATTGATTGAGAGTAGGAGAATTCTCATGAATGACATGAGAAGAATTAATACAGTTTTTCTGAAATCAATTTAGCAATATACACACAGTCTTGAAAGTGTTCTACCCTTTGAACTAGTAATTCCACTTTTAGAAATCTGTTCTTAGAGAATAATAGGCAATGGACTCAGAGATTTATGTACTTGAACACAGTTGTGTTTGTAATGATGAAAATTGTAAATAATCTAAGTGTTCAACATTCGGAGACTATTTTAAGAAATTATGGCACACATGTTATACAGCTCCTAAATTCTTGTTTATGAAGATTATTTGACATGAAAAATTACAAGATATACTTTTCAGTTAAAAATCTTGAATAAAGAGATATACAAGCTATTATAAATACCAGATGTTTTCATATATGTAAAAAGAATAAAAATATTCTAGCTATTACATTCTGTTGTGTATGATATATTTTAAATTTTATCTGCATTATTTTTCTCATTTTTCTATAATTGATTTTTATATGTATGTGTATATAAAAATATATATACAGATATTCATTAATTAATGGAAAATCAGGAAGTGAACAGAAGTATAATACAAAAATTATTTGTTTTATTTCCTGGGGCTTGTGATTTTTGTGTTAAAATTCTTAAAAGATAGTAATTTCTCTACCAAAATAATTGGTGATCTAAAGAAAAGAAATGGCCTCTTAGTCAAGCACAAACTTCAGAAGTTTGTTCTTCAATACTTGATTTTTCTTTCCTGTGATCCCATTATCTACCAGGCTCTGCTTTCACTTATTTCCCTATCTAAACTGGTCCCTACGATCACGAATGTCAAATTTCTTACTAACATCTTCAATTTACTCTTCATCTTTCTACCATAATCATCAAGGCACTCTCCAAACATTGGTATATAAAGCTATTTCATCTACCTCTTTCCTTTTCTTGGGACACTGAAAATGCCCCCCAAAATGTATAAAAAATGGTTAAGTACTTTTCAAATTTCCATTTAACCCCTCTTCTCAAATGAAAGGAGATCCTTCTTTCTTTCCTGGACATTCTCCCTTTTTTCTCTCCTATAGCCCAGTCTGTCCTGTCTTAAATCTTCTCTCCTTTCTTTCCAGCTACAAGGAGCTGGATCACAGAGCACATCTGATGAGCTCTCAGCTATGAAGCCTATAGAACCAGGTGACAGGCAAGGGTTCAGGGATGGCAAGGCTGAGCATGTGACCTGCTAATGGGGCTGCAAACTGCTCCTCCTCAGAAGACTGGAAGTTCTGTTCAGTTCAGTCCAGTCACGCAGTCGTGTCCAACTCTTTGCGACCCATGAATCGTAGCATGCCAGGCCTCCCTGTCCATCACCAACTCCCGGAGTTCACTCAGACTTGTGTCCATCGAGTCCGTGATGCCATCCAGCCATCTCATCCTCGGTCGCCCCCTTCTCCTCCTGCCCCCAATCCCTCCCAGCATCAGAGTCTTTTCCAATGAGTCAACTCTTCGCATGAGGTGGCCAAAGTACTGGAGTTTCAGCTTTAGCATCAGTCCTTCCAAAGAAATCCCAGGGCTGATCTCCTTCAGAATGGACTGGTTGGATCTCCTTGCAGTCCAAGGGACTCTCAAGAGTCTCCAACACCACAGTTCAAAAGCATCAATTCTTTGGTGCTCTGCCTTCTTCACAGTCCAACTCTCACATCCATACATGACTACTGGAAAAACCATAGCCTTGACTTAGATGGACCTTAGTTGGCAAAGTAATGTCTCTGCTTTTGAATATGCTATCTAGGTTGCTCATAACTTTTCTTCCAAGGAGTAAACATCTTTTAATTTCATGGCTGCAGTTACCATCTGCAGTGATTTTTGAGCCCCAAAAAATAAAGTCTGACACTGTTTCCACTGTTTCCCCATTTCCCATAAAGTGATGGGACCGGATGCCATGATCTTCATTTTCTGAATGTTGAGCTTTAAGGCAACTTTTTCACTCTCCTCTTTCACTTTCGTCAAGAGGTTACCAGAGTGCAAACAGATGGGGGAGGTTAATATTCCATCAAAAGGCAGTGTACCAACACACACTAACTCAGGAGGAAGATGATTGAGGTTTAAATCAAGGCTCTGCCACTTGATAGATTCATGACTTTGTCACAGTTACTTAATCCTGGGGCCTCAGTTTCCTCCTGTGTAAAATGGGGCTCATACGATTTATATCAGTATTAGCACAGGAAGTCAGTGTGCAAATCAAAAGTATAATCAAATAATTCTAACAAGTAATTTGTTAGAATGCTTCACACAGTACATAAGCATTAAAATTAGTAGTTATCATTGACTCTATTCTTCTCATAATTTAGGTGATTGGTGGTTTCTATAACCAAATTTGTATGGTCAGACACAAAGTAATTATATAGTCCTGTGCTTTCCCTCTGATATGAAGCCAGAATTCAATGAAACAGCCAGAATACTTCATAGTTAAATACAGCTCCAGGAGTCTTAAAAAACCCACTAGCTTGACTGAAATAACTCTGGGTGAGCCTGCCAATTTGAGAGAGTTTGTGAGTTCATAATGAGGCAACTAGTATGGAGTGGACAACCTCAGAAAGCTTCCCTGAAGAAAAAACATTTAAGGTTTGAATGGAAGCAGGCAGATGAAAATGGAGAATGGAAGAGAAAAAGGTAGTTGCAAAGACAGTGTGCGGAAAGGAGTCTATCACAGAGAAATCAAATCCAGTGGGGTCAGTGTATGGTTTGCATGGGAATAAGTGGCTCAGGATGAGACTGAAGTGAATGATGAAAACCAAATCATTCAGACCCGATAAGCCATGCTGAGGGAGTCAAGGCAAAATCTGAGGAGTAAGGAAGATGACTTCTAAGATGACTTCTGCATTCCCATTTACTTCAAATTCCTATTGATTCTTACAGATAGTCATTCCCTGGGGCCAAATCAACCCTGATCAGTATTGAAAAATGAAACTCACACACACACATGCCACATATGCAAAAACAACAACAAAAAACCAGATCCTCAGAGGATATTTAGAACAGGCAAGTTAGAGATGAATGACTTCCTTGTCACCCTTTGTTGACAGGTATCCCCCTATATTCCTCAGTGGCACAGATGTGAAGACATAGAAGTTCTTGATTATAATATCTGGGCAGCTGAGGAGTGGGACTGCGGCTCAGAGGAGCTGCCAGTTTAATAGAATGTAAAGATGTAAGAAAGGCTTCCTCAGTGGCTCAGCGGTAAAGAATCCACCTACAGAGCAGGAGCCATAGGAGACGCGGGTTTGATCCCTGGGTTGGGAAGATGCCCTGGAGGAGGGCATAGCAACCACTCCAGCATTCTTGTCTGGAGAATCCTACAGACACAGGAGAATGGTGACTACAGTTCAGGGGGCTGTAAACAGTCAGACATGACTGAAGTGACTGAGCAAGCACACAAAGATGTAAGAGGGCAGGAAATGTGGATTTGCAGAGATGCATATTATAGTAGTTGTGTTAGTCACTCAGTCGTGTCTGACTCTTTGTGACCCCATGGACTGTAGCCTGCCAGGCTCCTCTGTCCATGGAATTCTCCAGGCAAGAATACTGGAGTGGGTAGCCATTTCCTCTCCCAGGGAATTTTCCTGACCCAGGGTTCAAACCCAGGTCTCCAGCATTGTGGCTCTAGAAATCTATATGAGAGAATTAAGTAAATTTACTTCTCCAGTTTCTTGATCAGACAAAGCAAGATAAAACCCAGCCATAGTTATCTTATGACTTTCACAGGAGTCATGCACACCCTGAGAGCCCTGAGGAATGGCCTATTGATTAACAGCCTTCCCTGTTGGATTGGAGACCTACAAGAAGACTCAGTAGAATCTGAAACGTTTAGGCACACCTCACACATCAAATCCTTGGAATCACTTCCTATCAACTTACCCCACACTTAGCTTGATAACCAAGATTAAGCTGAAGTTACATATGTAGTAGGATATTAATCTGATTTAGGTTTAAGATTATGACAAAAGCAAAGTGACTAACAGGGGTGTTACTAAAAGGAACAAGGATAACTCAAAAAATTGCTGTTGCATGAGTCACAGTAATTTATTTAATAAATATTTACTGGGTACTTTCTATGGGTCAGACTCCATTCTAAAGCACTGGGTAAAAGAGCAGTGACGAAAATCAAAATCTTGATTAACATATATTTTAGTTAGAAATAGTAATGCTGCTTCCTGGTGAGGCTTTGATGTTTGACTAAGGCTGTTACATAAGCAGCCCAATAAGTTTCTGTTTAATAATCTGTGTGGTCAGAGGAACCTGAAGGCCTTGGTTTCAGTCCATGTGGTTTGCATGCCATCACAGACATACAGTGAAATGAACTGTGCTCTAATAAATACATTGGACTGACCTGATCAATCACAGACAATTCAGTCTACTTGTTACTCTCCCTCTCTAGAATAAACCTCACAGTGTGACTATATTTGTGGAAAATTTTCCATATTTCCAGAGCTTATCATCGGAGAAGGCAATGGCATCCCACTCCAGCACTCTTGCCTGGGAAATCCCATGGACGGAGGAGCCTGGTGGGTCGCAGTCCACGAGGTCGTGAAGAGTCGGACACGACTGAGCGACTTCACTTTCACTTTTCACTTTCCTGCATTGGAGAAGGAAATGGCAACCCACTCCAGTGTTCTTGCCTGGAGAATCCCAGGGACGGGGGAGCCTGGCGGGCTGCCGTCTATGGGGTCACACAGAGTCGGACACGACTGACGTGCCTTAGCAGCAGCAGCAGAGCTTATCATACATGTGCTGTGCTTAGTGGCTCAGCTGTGTCTGACTCTTTGGAACCCACGTCCTGTACAGCCCGACAGGCTTCCCTGCCAATGGGGTTTCTCCAGGCAAGAATACTGGAGTGGGTTGCCATGCCTTCCTCCAGGGGATCTTTCCAACCCAAGGATGGAATCCAGGTATCTCACACTGCAGGGCTATCTGAGCCACCAGGGTTCTTATTGAAAATAGCAAGCTGTGAGAATAAAACAATAACTGAGTTTTGGTTTACATTTGCTTTAAAATAAGTATAAGGAAGCCTCCAAATTTCTCTAATTATTTTTCTAACTATGGAATATATAATTGGTGTAGATAGGCTTGGTGGAGACTCAAAGAATTACTATATACCCTAGAGATTATTAGTCTATTTAGACAAAACAAATGAATATTATTGGAACTTTCTTGCCTACTATTTTTTTTTTTAAAAATAAGGATTATTTTAATATATTGGAGTGAGTTTCTGTGTTCATTAAAGGTTTGTTAGAGATCAGAGTGTTTTTGGTAAATTACACAGTTTGACAAGTTGAAAAGATAGAGGAGACATAGATAATGACTATTAATTAATAAGTCACTAATAAATCATGAAATAGCTCCCTATATATACTACTTTTTCACAAACCTTCATTGACAGCTGACAGTGTTTCAGGCTCTTGTCCTCATAGAATGTATAACCTAGACTAGCATTAAAAAATAAGTATATATTTCTACTTATATATTTATAAGTATATAAGTAAAACTATATTTGCAAATTATATTGAATATTGTGAAGAAAAGTTTAGGGCACATTATATATATATATATATATATATATATATGTGATAAGAAGTCCCATTAATTGGGATGCAGAAGTCTGGAAACTTGGCAGATTTTGGAGGGTCATGAATTCAGTTTTAGATGTATTAAGAAGATGCCTGTGAGACTTGTAGCAGCAGAGATGTTACACTGAAATCCACAGGTATAATTTTCGAGCTATATTTTTTTCACAAAAAGAAGACTTCTATATCATAGTAACTGATGCTGCTGCTGTTGTTTAGCCACTAAATTGTATTCTACTCTGTGACCTTAGCCTGGCAGACTCCTCTGTCCATGGGATGCTCCAGGCAAGAATACTGGAGTGGGTCGCCATTCCTTCTCCAGGGGATCTTCCTGACCTAGGAATCAAACCTGCGTCTCCTGCTTGACAGATAGGTTCTTTACCACTGTGCCACCTGGGAAGCCTCATAATAATAACTAGAAAGCAATTAATCTAATAAAGCTATCCTTAAAATAATGTGAAAACAATGTTGAATATGTGTTAATTTGGCCTGGAAGTAGTGGAATAGAAACAACAAAAGCCATGACTCGACTCTATACATTCCAATTTGGCAAAGGTTCTACAGATTAACAAATTGTGTTTGGCAAACAAAATATGTTTACTCTTTTTCCAGGGGAACAAAACACAAAGATAAATATCAAAGGATGTTTTTTTTGATACTGCTTCATCACCACCACACTTCTATCCTACAAAATATTACCCCCAGGGCCATAGATCTCTCTGAAAAATTACCTACATTACACAGAAAGATCAACTTTTGAAAGTGGAAGTGGAAGAGGGTGGACAACTAGTCAGTAGTTCTAGGGAAATCAACAGCAAGCCTGTGATCTGAGTCAAAATTAAGTAGCCCAGACTAAAAGTGGCTGCTGAGAAGTGAAAAGCAAAGCATATTGGCAAAAAAAAAGGAAAGAAGTCAGAGTGTTTTCTGAACTTCCACCAATTTGGTTGAAAGTCGACTTCTAAAATAGGAGCTCTTCGATAAACAGGTTTTATACCGGCTCTATAATGGGAAGCTTAAAAGATGATTTACTAATTTGAATTTCTATGAGGACAGGGCAAGTGCTTCCCAGACCATGAAAGATTATAAGTTAACTGCTCATACTTTCAACTGTGATGAGGTGATGAATGCTGACGTCAAAACCTCAGCCCCAAGGTCCTGGAAGATGTTTGACAGCCATAGAGTTCAAAAACTGATAAGATTTCTTCCACTGGCTATACACATTGAAACTAAGTAAAAATCTTGAAAGTGAAATATCTTGAGAATAGAATCATTCAATATATAAACTTGTTTTTACTTCTTGAGAAAAACAAGGGGGAGAATGAAAAAGGAAAGAAAAAGAGATTCAACCGTTACATTTTTCTGCTGATCCTGAAGGCATGTGTGTTATTTTTTGATATGATTTAATTACAAACAATTTGATTCATTTAAAAAATATGATAGAAAAGAAAAAAAAAAGGAGAGAAGGGAGGGACAGAGAGAAAGGTGGGACAGAAGGAAAAAGAAAAATCTTAAAATGAAATCATTAAAATCTGGAAACTGTAAGGAGCCTGAGAAGTGTTCTAAATCAGATCACATTTTGGTAATCTCTTCTTTCCCTCTGACTACTGTTCACCCACTTTCTTCTTGATCAATCACACTGAAAGGAAACCTGGCCCATTCTCTTGTTAGATGCATCTAATGTATTCTTCAGTTTTTCCTTATGCTGAATTTTAATCTGCATTCTTCTTCTTTTCTCCTCTAAGTTAAGCAAGTTATGTCCACTTCCTTTTTCTCACACAAGCCCTTCAGTACATGAAGACCTATAGTTTCAGCCACCTCAGACCCCTGATCTCTGAGAAATCCAGTCTAAGCAGAAGCATAGCAAGCAGAAGCAGACCATCCCTCAAAGGAAATGCAGCTTCGGGAGCAGGCTATGACATCATTGTGATTAGAGAAGATGTTGTAGCTGGACCCCTGGGTTGTCGAGCATTTGTTAAACATTAAGCAGTGAAGCTCATCTCCACAGGGAAACTGGAAACAACTGCAAATGGGGTCAGACTTGCCCAGGGGAGCCTGAGGCAAAAGTATTCTGACATGAACAGAAAGGATTGATGTCTCTGATGTAGTTAGTAAGGCAGTTCTTACATTGCAGTTTGGTTCAGTAACATGGGAATTATTTGATTCTACTGAAGCTAAAGCAGAAAGCCTCTTCATAAAGGCATTGTTTTGTCCCATGCAGGGAGACCACAGGGAACTAAAGAATCTATGAAGGAGGATAGAAGATGGTGAACACAGTGGAGCATCCAGCTCCAGGAAGACTAACAGGAAGTTCCACAGCCGCTCAAACACAGGGCCCTCAAGATGATAGATGAGCCCTGTGTAGGGAGAGCGATTGCAATAAACTGTGTAAATTCAAAACTCAGTCAGGAAGGAAAGCAAGACAGAAGAGAGCACGCTCTTTATAGAAAAGGGATATCTTTTCTTCAAAATTTCGATTGCAGATTTTCTGCAGATACACTTGAAGTTGTGACACAAGAAATGGGACAGAGAGTGATGTTTAAAATGTGGTAGCTAACAAATTTAGAATAAAATTTCTTTGTTCTTGTAGAAAAATTCTTCACATTCAAACCCACTGCATAAAAGAGAGGGGATTAAATATCTGAGAAATAAATCTTAGATACAAAAGCAAAACAACATAAGAACCAGTCAAATAGGACTAAACACACTGAGGTCAAGAGACAAGTTACATTAATGGAAATAAATCAGTGGATTATAGGCCCTCTGACCATTAAGACAATCCTTATCCATGATCCTAATGAAAGGAATGGATAGTAATTGTTTGGACCCAAATATCAGATCTTGATTGGACCCAAAAATCAATAGCTCACTAGCATCTTGACAGCGCTAATAGTAGGAAAAGTGATATTTCCTATAACTGAATGACTATAAGTAAAATGTTAGAATTAAAGAAATTTGCAAGTGATTCCAAACAAAACAAAACAAAACAAAATTTGCTTTTGTGTTTCTTTATGTTATTAAATTAGGCAACATTATTCTTAGAAATTACATCTTTTGGGTAGTTTCTCAACTCACAGTGAACTCTCTTTTTGACCCATTTACCTTCTGAAACAAGCCCTTGATGACTTTATTTATATTTATTTGTTCCCAAGTTAGAGCAATTGTATTTTCCATAGAAATTATGCAGAAGGAATTCTAGCTCAGTTTGGTTCCATGTTTTTAACAGGGTGTTATAGACTCAATGTCTGCCATGTGGTCTGAAAAGCAGAAGAAAAGCCTACAGAGGAAGAATTCTGCAATGCAAAGGCAAACAGGCAAATATGAGGCATACAGAGTCTTTTCTAATTTATGATTCTAACTTTACTTCCTAATTCCAATTTTCTTCTGGACTGAAGGTCAATATACACTTTCCAATATTTTTCAAGAGGTACCTATATATATGTCTCTCTTTTGCTTTAACTGGTTTAATTATTTTTATTTGTTTTTACTGATGCTCAGAGTGCTAGGTATTATAGAATAGGACTGTGTTTCTGTTTTGAGCAAGATTTTCCACAGACTTAAGTTCAGGCATAAAATTATGTTTTTTACTAATGCTTTCCTGAGTCAATCTGAACAGCCTAGCATAAACCCGGGTACTGCAAGCTTCTCAGAGAAGGCCTCTGGCAGAACTGAACTCACCTTAGCTAACATATCCATACCTGAGGTACCTGTCACATGTCTGTACACTGATCTTGGTGCAGGAGTTTCACTAGTGGACAAGATGCAGTCCTAACTTACAAGAAGACTGTAAAGTCTATAGAGGAGTCCAGAAAGGAAATTTCAGTGCAAAGTTGTAAGTCCTAAAATAGGAATAAACCTGGATGATATGAGAACAGATATAAGAACAGATTTCCATTTTATAGAGACCCAGAAAGGATTTCCAAGGGAAATGAGGCAAAAGGCAATATCCAAAAGATAAGTAAAAATTAAGCCAGATTAAACAGTTAGGATAAAGAGAGCAGACTCCTATGTCAAAAGTCAAGCATGTCCCAAGCCTTATAGGCAAGAGTTAGAGTAAGTAACTCTTCACTGTATCTGGCACCTAAAATTCAGAATAAGAATAAAATGAAAAAGAGTAAAGTCCAGATCCAAAGTGAGGAACTTGGATTTGATGCTAAAGGAAATGGAAAATATTTAATAGATTCCAAACAGGGGAGTTCCAAGATCAAAAATGTATGTTTTGAAGATCATTCTCTCCTAAACAGTTTGGAGGATGGTAAGCCTGCCTTCAAAGAGACCTGGAGAAGTAAACTGGTTCAGTGATCCATGCCAAACATAATGCCTAAGATTAACAGAGTAAGTGTAGGGATTGAGAAAATGGGAAAATATAGTGAGCTAATGACCAAAGTATTCAGCGGGGAAATTGTATCTAAAAAATATGAGCTGAAGGATCATGTCACTTCTTACCATGATCCAAAAACAAAAGTCCCTGATGATAAATATAATCACATCAGAATATTTCGAGAATAGCTTTTTGTTCCAGAAGAAAACTTATTAGTAATTTGTAGTTATCTTAGCCTCAAAGGGCTCCAAGATTGGATTGAAAACTTTACTTAACCACTTTACTGCCGCATAAGTTACAAAGTCTGGGGCCGGCCATAAAGATGTTAATTTAATGAATATTCATAATCAATAAATATTCATTAAACAACATTTCCGTTACAGGCATGCTGTTGCTTCTGGCAGGTCCCGCCTGCATGGCAGAGTGCACTTGTTAAATGAGTGTTGCTCATCGCAGAAACACCTTATGGGATTTCATGAAAGAAGCTGTGTTCATCTACAATACATACAGATATGTAGAGACAAGTTTGAACAAATTCTGTACAAAAGAAAAAAAACGGTTTTTATCTTTGGTAAAACGCTTGTGTTTCA
>SJXQ01004875.1:235768-272081 GCA_006408695.1 Aepyceros melampus | reverse complement strand
CTGAGTTTTCCAAATGTGCTGGCGTATTAAGTGCAGCACTTTCACAGCATCGTCTTTCAGGATTTGAAATAGCTTTACTGGAATTCCATCACCTCCACTAGCTTTGTTTGTAGTGATGCTTTCTAAGGCCCACTTGACTTCATATTCCAGGATGTCTGGTTCTAGATGAGTGATCACACCATCGTGATTATCCGGGTCGTGAAGATCTTTTTGTACAGTTCCTCTGTGTATTCTTGCCACCTCTTCTTAATATCTTCTGCTTCTGTTAGGTCCATACCGTTTTTGTCCTTTATCGAGCCCATCTTTGCATGAAATGTTCCCTTGGTATCTCTAATTTTCTTGAAGAGATCTCTAGTCTTTCCCATTCTAAGTGTCAAAAACAGACACTTCCTGGTAGACTCAGATATTTGAATGGATATAGATATTTCTAGAAGAAAATATTCTTGGATCCTTACTTATTTTTCATATTTAGATATTCTTATGTTTCCTAAAAAGTTACAGTGACTGTAGCCATGAAATTAAAACTTACTTGTCCTTGGAAGAAAAGCAATGTCAAACCTAGACAGTGTATTAAAAAGCAGAGACATTACTTTGCTGACAAAGGTCTGTATAGTCAGTACTATGGTTTTTCCAGTAGTCATGTATGGTTGTGAGAGCTGGACAATAAAAAAGGCTGAGAGCACTGAAGAACGGATGCCCTCAAACTGTGGTGCTAGAGAAGACTCTTGAGAGTCCCTTGGACTGCAAGGAGATCAAACCAGTGAATCCTAACAGAAATCAATCCTGAATATTCATTGGAAGGACTGACACTGAAGCTCCAATATTTTGGCCACCTGATGCAAAGAGCCGACTCACTGGAAAAGACCCTGATGCTGGGAAAGATTGAAGGCAGAAGGGGATGACAGAGGAAGAGATGGTTGGATGGCATCGCCAACTCAACGGACATGAGTTTGAGCAAACTCCAGGAGATGATGAAGGACAGGGAAGCCTGGCATCCTGCAGTCCATGGAGTTGCAAAGAGGACACGACTGAGCGACTGAACAATAAAATTCACCTCCCGTATTACAGATTTTCCCTGCCATTTCCTTTTAGTTTAGCAAATACTTGTTGAATACTTAGGCATAATTCCAAAAACTGGAAGGAGGAGAATTCCTAATAGTTTCCTGATGATTTCATATCATCAAGAAACTTGCAATGTAACTGGAAAGATAAAATAGATACAAAATTAGCAAATAAACAAGCCAGCTTCTGCGAGCAGTTGCCACGGAAGGGTTACATGTCCATATTGACTGAAAAGGGAAAAATTACATTGCAGACCCTCTATTCTACTTTTTTAAAAAACATAAGGAGCAGTCATTGAGATATAACTATCATGGTTCAGACTATGAAGAATCCGCCTGCGGTGCAGGAGACCCAGGTTCAATCCCTGGGTTGGGAAGATCCCTGGAGAAGAGAATGGCAACCCACTCCAGTATTCTTGCCTGGAGAATTCCATGGACAGAGGAGCCTGGCAGGCTACAGTCCATGGGGTCGCAAAGAGTTGAACATAACTGAGTGACTAACACAGCAACAACCATAAAGTTTACCCTTTCAAAATGTAGAATTCAGTGGCTTTTAGTATATGCACAGATTTCTGGCTCCATGACTACTGTCTAATACCAGATCGTTTCCACTACCCCTAAGAGAGACCCCATATGTGGACTTCCCTGGTGACTGAACGGTAAAGAAGCTGTCTGCCATTGTAGGAGATGAGGGTTCAGTCCCTGGGTCAGGAAGATCCCCTGGAGAAGGGAATGGCCACTCACTCCAGTATTCTTGCCTGGGAAATTCCATGGACAAAGGAGGTTGGCAGGCTACAGTCCATGAGGTTGCAAAGAGTTGAACACAATTTAGTAACTAAACAACAACAATGGGTCAGCAGTAAGCAGTAATTCCCCTTCTAATCCACTTCTCCCCAGACTTTAATCATTTGCATATATCTTCACAATTTTGCAGTTTCCTCAAACCACTTATACTGTTATCTATTGTGTGTTTTTATTTAAATAAATTTATCCATGCTTTCACAGTGATATCGTGGATATCACAAGTGTGGTATTCTAATCTTTTCTAATGTACATTGGAAAAATGGATGTGCATTATCAACTGATTAATGTTCACCTGTATGCTACCTGAAATTAGTAAACGACTACACTTCAAGGAGCATTGATTTATACAGTTGCTCATTTAAAATTGAATACCTGAAGCCTAATAAAATTGGACCATTATTATAAGTCTACACAACTCACTGGGAACAAGCTCAGCTTGCCCCGCTGTGCAGCCTGCTGCCATTCTACAGCCCTGCCACCTGAAGCAGTTAGAGCAGAGTGATCGGGTCAGGAGAGGCTCTGAAAGGGAAGTGGAGTTCCAGCAGGACCCGGGAGGACAGGCAGGACTTGCATCATGGAAATGGCATCCTAAACCGAGACCACAGCGCACATGTGCGTCTCAGCCCTGGCGTCTTCTGCCGAGATGGGTCAGAAGAGACCCAGTGGGGCTCTCAGCCCCCATTCCTACCTTCACCAGATCTTTTAACTGTTTTATGTATTAGGGTTCCACTTGAGGTTTTATTTTCAAAGGGTTTCATTGCTTAAATAATGAAAAACCAGAACATCCAGCGCACAAGGTGAGGGAAGGCTGAACTATGAAGGGCCCAGTACAAGTTGCAGAAGGAAATAACAGCTCAGGAGCTTTGGGGATGTTTTGAGTAGAAGGAATGATCACAGCTCTCGTTTGATTTTCTTTGAGAATATCTTCTACTTTAGATTGAGAGTGAAGACAGTAGAATTAGGGAAATGTTATAACGATAGTCTAGACATGACAAAGATTTGAATTTAACTCAAATATTTACTGGGGGATTTGGGAGGATATAAAAAAGAATAGGACTTGGTTTCTACCCTCAGGATGCTTATTGGGAGAGTCAGACAGAAAATATTACCTCTAATTAACTGTAAAAGTATGGAGTAATACTATTAATTGCTGTCTTTCATTGAACTCTCACTCAGGCAGCTTTGTGAGTGCTATACATGGAGTCTCATTTAATTCACATTGCATGTTTTGTAAAACAGAATTTGTGTTCCCTTATTTTACAGAAGAAAGAATAGACTTTCAGATTTAGGAACTCTCTCTGGAATTTAGCCCCAAAGTGCTGAAATGGCGACTTGAGTTTGGTGGCATGACCTCAGGGCCCATTCTTGTAACCCTTTATTTTCTGACTTGGAAGTAAGGAGAGACATTGGATGGGAGAATTGAAGGGAGAGAAAAGTCAGTGGTGGCAAGGCCTTGAGACTGGGCAGGTGTGTGTGTAATGATGACTTTAGCAGAGGAAGGAATGCTAGGAGGAATGGTAGGTTATTTCTCTTTACAGTGTGTTGAGATTGAGAAATACCCAAAACAGAAGATCTAGCAGGAAGCCTGAAATGCAGTTTTGGAGATGAAGATGTTGGTAATAGTAGTAAGCACTATGGATACTTCCTGAGCAGTTACCAGGTAGCAAGAACCACTCCCAAATACCTTACATCTGTTATCTCACTTAATCCCCTCCTTGCTGCAGATGCTGTTAGTACTGTCTGTTACAGGCACAGCATAGAAAGCAACTTGCCCCTTTCAGTGAGTGGGATAGCCAGGTTCTGAACCCAGCTGTCTGAAGCCCAGAGCTCCTTCTCTGACGGACTCTGCTACACTGCCTTCTAGGTCACATACCTTCACAGTACTCCTAGTTGAAGCAGATTATACAAGAGCTTGGCAGCCGTATTTGCAGCAAGCAATCTTATTTCTTATCTCTTTGAATCATAGAGATAACAAATGGTAGGAATTCTAGGAGAGGTTAAATTTTAAAAAGAACAGAAAAGTGGTATCAACCTGTCAAAAAGCTACATATGTGGAGAATTTGTGTGTGTGTGCTTATATTAAACATTAACGTGTAGAATTCTCATGGTTATCACATTTGAGCTATATTTTTGGAGTTCATGAGAAAAATAACTTTTACATTCATGACCTCTACAAATCTTGCCAGCAGTTCTCCACAATAGGTGAGGCCTTTTTTTAATATTTTTAAGTGTAGGGTTGTTTCCATCCCCCCGCCCCAGCCCCCACTCTTTCTAAGTGACCAACCCAGGGTCTCACAGAGGATTCAACGGGTTAGAAATATAGATAGGAAACCTGGAATGTATTGAGTTACCAAAGCAGAAACCTTCCATTTCTGCTGCAAGTTTCCTGAAACTGCCCTAGACTCAGAGAGCCATGTGAGGAAGTACCCAGGGCCGGAGGGAGCCTCTCGAGTGTGATACAGGCCGCAACCTCCTCCTCTCATGCTCTTCCTTTCAGGGCATGGTGGCTGTGTCCGGCAGTCTGTCTGTGCTTCTGGACTCCATCATCTGTGCACTTGGCCCCTTGGCGTGTCTGACCACACAACTACCTGAGTTGAACGGCTGTCCCAAACAGGTCCTGGTAAGTTTCCTTGTTTCCTAGAATTTAGGAGGGGCCAGACCCTTGGGAGCCCTGTCAGGCACAAGCTCTTAAAGCTTCCTGGATACCGCACTGCTGTCAGCCGACGGAACATGACACTGACTGTTAAATGTGCACTGGACCCTCAGTGAAACCGCAGACACGCCATTTCCTAAGATTTCTCTCTGGAGGGAAGCAGTGTAGCCTCTAAGACACTGCACCGCCTGTGTTTCCTATTTACTCTTCCAGAGTCGAAGAGAGTGCGAGTCTGCTGCCACTGCTTTACTAGGATTAATGGGAGACGTCAGCAGAAAAGCTCCCCACATAACAGACAACAGAGTACCATCTTCTCTCCCCGTTTTCTCTAACTCCAGACTCCTTTTCTGATCTCTCTCCCCTTAACAAAGAAATATGTCTCAGGGAACTAAGGTAAAGTACTCTTCAACTGAAACTTTTCCCCTTGTTTTGCAGTCAAACACACTAGACAACATTGCTTACATCATGCCTGGACTGTGACAGCAAAGACTCTTGGGACAGAAACCTTATCCTGCCCTGTTGCTGGCTTGTGTGTATGTGACTGTTCCAGATCCCTTCACTGGCCTCTGGGTGTAGGTTTTAAATTTTTATATATATGCACATATATATATATATATGTAAAATGTAAAATATATACATAGGACTGTAAGTACTTTGCTTTTAATAATTTTATGAAATGGCAAAGGTTTAGCCAGGAGGAAACCTTGGCATGAATATGGGCTTGGAATTCTTTCTTCTCCTGTGGTGGATAAATCTGCCTTAAAAATCAATGTAACTTGGGGGCTGGGGGCTAGTTTTGGATGCTAGTGCATCGCGGTAAGGTTGGCTAAAATGTGATTTTTTTTCCAAACTCAGTTGTACCTCCAGACCCATCACTGACCATTTGCCTTACCTGTCTTACAGTCTGAAATGTAATGGGAAAGATTATGGGAAGACGTCAGTTAACTGAAAATACAAAGCTTTGCAACTTGAAGTGACCTAGGTGGGAGGCGATAACGTCGTTCCCATCTGAAAGTTATTGTGATGGCCTAAGTGAACTTAGTAGAGGGTTCATTCCAATTCCTGCTCTATCGGTGTCCATGTCTCAGTACTTATTATAATCAGTGGTACCATTGGCAGCCTCTGTCTGGGCCAAGGAGTTTTGTGAGCCCTGGAGTGGGTAAAGCCATCAGTGTCACCAGTGGCACAGTCTGTACTGTGAACTGACCCAAAGCATTTGGTCTGCAGCACCAAGAGCTGGTATCTTCCATGGGCAGCATCAGCTCAGCTCATAGTTCTCCCTCTTGGTTGTTGGGAAGGTGAGCTTTGCCCAGCCTAATTCCTGGGATCTTCTCTTTGGCTCCCCTGTTGGCCAGATACATGGCGTTTCGCATTCCACACATAAGCGAATTGCAAAAAAAAAAAAGTACTGTGTTCTCATGTAGGTTTATTTATGTGCGAGTATGAATGTGTTTTAATTATGTGTATTTAACTCTTTAAACTCCCTTAGATTTTAATTTATCCTGTAAATTTCTGTGTATATATAATTTAAAAAACAAGAGCCTCCACCAGCAACAGCATGTGGAAGAGACTAGATTTGTCCTTTCTTCCTCCCCTCCTTCCTCTGGCCTCCTCTGCAAACTCCAGATCACCCACTTTAAGGTATCATGCCTCAAGACGGAATCATTATGTTGGGATTCTAGTTCTTTACAGTTAAATAATGTCAAGAAAGTGAAATAAAAAGGAATGTTACCATTCCCAGCTGCCCTCATTTCCAAAGAACCAGATTTTGCTTCCCAGTTCCAAAGAAAACAGTTGAGCCATTCAGGGTTGTTTTTAAATTTTGTCAAGAGTCCACATCAAAACCAAGCTCTGAGGTGACTGCTTGCTTCCCTTGGCCTTCATGGAGCACTGAGGCATCAGAGTCGATCTTTGAGGATAGTGCCCCCAGCCTGCGTACTGTGTAACTCCTTCCATCCTTCCTTCCCATCCATGTGGCCACGGGGCTATGTTCCTTAAAGGTATTCTGGCTGCTGAATGCCATTCTCACCTCAGAGCAGTTTTGAGATTGAACTGGGGAAACAGAAGGGAACAGGAATGTCTGGGAACCAAAATTACAAAGAGCAGAAATCCTGGTTTGGTTTCGTGTGTCAGCGCTTGTCACACACCTCCTCTCTACCCACGCCAGTTTCCTGTTGGACACAGGGCATCAAGGAAGGGGCCTCGGAGACATGGATTAGTACAGACAGAAGTCAGTCCCACCATTGTCATCTGTACGCATTAACGAAGTCTTGACGAGAGCCTGCTTTTTGTTTGTTTGTTTTCCTTTAAAGTCCAACCCTATTGTATTTGTATTTAAAATTTGTACACATTTGTATAATAATCTGTTCCTTGTGGTATTTGGTACTATTAGAGGAAAAACTTTGGATTCAGACCTTCTTGCAGTTTTTATATCATTGTTTTATTTTGTTTTTTAAATAAATTCTAGCAGTTTGATCCAGATCCCATTACAGTTGTATAAAGAAATAAAATTTTGTACTTATATTATTAAAAATCACATTTTTAATATTTGTAGTCCAGTGTCAGCTATCTTTTTCCTGTGGCTAACCAAAGTTCCTATGAAATTTTAAACCTTTCACATTAAAAAAAAAAAAGCCCATCTGGAATAGAGGTCAAGTTTCTGATCAAAGCTATCTTCCTACAAACATCTTGGTCTGTTTCTATTAACTTTTACATCGAGGACTTTCATCTTCTCTTTTGCTAATTGCAAAGCCAGTGGCTCTGTAAGAGTAGCTATATTCACTGACAAATGAAATTGTATGCACATTACATTGTTGGCCTAAGTCAGGTATCTATCAATCTTGTATAAAGTCGCATTCAAATTGTGTGCTAAATCATGTGTTTCAGCACTGTTCTGATTTGTTGAGTTACACTGGATTGGATAAATAACTTAATTTTTATAGGTATCTATAGTCCTGTCTATAAAAATATTAATGTCACTTCCCTGTCTCCAAGCCTTGTAGCCAGCCAGCCTGACATGTATGTTTAGTGATACTGTGAACATCTAATATATGAGATTAGACCTTTCAAGGTAAAATTTGCAATGCAAACACAAGGTATTAATAGTCATAAATAGCAAAATATTATGATTGGCTGTAAGACTCACTTCGTACAGAGAGGCAGCAAGAGAGAGATCACCATATTGCTGAATGAAGAGAGTGCTTTGCATATTTTATTGCACTTAATCCTCCCCCAAATCTTTTTCAATATTATCCCCTTTTACAAATGAGGAGACAGGTATAGGAAAGCACTTTCCCTGAGTTTAAACAGCTAAGTAAATGGCAAAGCCAGAATAAGCACACTGGAACAACAAACCCCAAAGCCAAAGCTCTCTTCTACCCCAGTTCAGTTCAGTTCAGTCGCTCAGTCGTGTCCGACTCTTGCGACCCCATGAATCGCAGCAGGCCAGGCCTCCCTGTCCATCACCAGCTCCCGGAGTTCACTCAGACTCACGTCCATCGAGTCAGTGATGCCATCCAGCCATCTCATCCTCTGTCGTCCCCTTCTCCTGACCCCAATCCCTCCCAGCATCAGAGCCTTTTCCAATGAGTCAACTCTTCGCATGAGGTGGCCAAAGTACTAGAGTTTCAGCTTTAGCATCATTCCCTTCAAAGAAATCCCAGGGCTGATCTCCTTCAGAATGGACGGGTTGGCTCTCCTTGCAATCCAAGGGACTCTCAAGAATCTTCTCCAACACCACAGTTCAAATGCATCAATTCTTCTACCCCAAGCCACCTTCAAGTTTAAATTGTATATGTAATTCATCGGAATCCTTCTCCATTATCTGCAGTCCTGAGCAAATGTGATTGCAGGAAAACTATCAGAACTTTTACTGTCCAAATGTTCTTTTGTCCTAGCTGGACTTTACTATAGGGATCTCACTTTTCTTGTCATACTATGGTCTTTAAATTTTGGAAGCAAAGTATCTTAATTTTTTTTGTTTAAATGTACTTAAAGGTTATAATCAATTATATTACATTTATGCATTGTCAGTCTTAAGGGACTTCAACATTTTTATCCATAGTAAGGCATTTGATATTGATATTGCTAAAACGGAAAAATTGAAACAGACTATTTACTAAATGAGTTTGTTCCCTGTTAGGAAATAGTTTGAAGACATAGTTTTGTACTGCACTTAATGTTTGCCATTTACATTACTATTTATTGTATTGACAAAATCTACACACTTCCATTTCTAATTTAATAGCTGTACAACTTTCTGTCTGCATGAAGTTAATATAATTTCACTCCCTGTTTGGGGGTATGGGGGTTGTTTCTGCTTTCTTACCATGAAGGATAAAACTTATGGCTGTTCTATTCTCTGTAGTAATGCCAAGATCTGCCTATAATCACTTCAAACCAGAGTGATGCAAGATGGCAAGAACTTTCAGTCATCCAATGTAGGGATATTAAAGGTTAATGGAAAATACAAAGGAAAATCATGCTAAATACTTGCACTAACAAGCAATATGCTTAAATGAAAAAAAACATGGAAGGTACCTACCCTACATGAAAATGGTCATAAGTGCACATCCCCCGTTTATAGGCTAAATGTCACTGCTAATTTAAATTTTCAAGCATTAGTCATCATGCTGGACAACTGTGAGAGAAACAGACATAACATCCCAGCCTCAAGGAGCATCTATACTACTGGGGGACTAGGCATATATTAACATGTCTCATGAGCATTATTAAAACACTTCAAAGCACAGGAGTACATGGTTTCAATAAAGCTTTTATATCATACAATAAAGATGTCAGACCCTATTGACTGCTCAGTTAACATACAGAAGTGATAAAGTTGTAATTCAGGTTTTCTATCATCCTAAATTTGTGAAATTTACTAGCCTTTCAATTAAAAATTCACAAATATGTTCGATAAATACTAAAGCACCTCGAAGTAGCTCAGACTACCGAAGCAGTGGTTATTTTATCATTTGGAGTGAATGTCATTAGAAGCAAAAACTATAACCAATAGATAAGATATCTAATGAGTAAGTGACACAGCTGAAACATGGCACACGGGAACATGGAAGAAGATATTTGAATTACAAAGCTGGAGAAAGCCTTTGAGATTCTTAGCTTGCAGTCCACTGGTGTACCTCAGGGACCCCAGAACCACCCTGAGGTACAATTCTATCTTGCCTTTTTTCTTCAGAAACGCTCCAATGCTTTGTACAATTTCTCAAAGGATCCTGTGACCTAAGAAAATAAAGGTTAGAAGTCCTTGATCTAATTCCAGAATTCAGAGAAAACGGAAGCCTGCTGTTTGAATCACACCGTAAATGAATGGCAGAGATGTGTCCTAGGACCCACTCAACATTTGTATGCTTTCTGCCACCCTGAGCTCTAGCCCATCACTAGCTGCAATTCATTGAGTTGTCTCTCAGTGTCAAGGTCTCGAAAAGCCTTGGCCCTTGCCTCCTATTTGACGTAAGGGAATCTGGGCTGCAAACATGACGCATTTTGCAGCCAGGAGAACTCAGCCTCAAACAGGAAGCGTCCTCTCTGGGTAGGGAGGCAACAGGCCAGAAAGGCTATCAACCCCAGTCATACTGAGGTCCCGGGGTAGCTTAGACTAAGAGCTAGAGCTTTGGTCTCGGCTTGCTGGGTAACCTTACCCAAGTCATTTCCCGGGTCTGAGACTGGATTTTCCAGATGTTAAGAGCTCAAAGACCACGCCCCTAAAATCCTTAAGGACGCAAGGAGGCCGTGGCTTAGCGAAACCCACGCCCCCTGGTTGCCCTACGTACTGCGTGACGTCCGCCGACGCCGAGTTAACTGCAGTGAGGTCATCGCCCTCAGCCTCGGGGAGCCGACACTCCACGTCCGAGGCGGGGCCTGCGTCTGGGCTCCTGATTGCCTCTGCCCCGCCCAGCCGCGCCTCCTCGAGGACGGTCCAGCGCGTCACGTGACGGGTCCGCGGCGCTGGCGGTTGCTGTCAGCTGATTCCCCGGCTTGGTGGCAGCGGCAGCAGTGGCGATGGACTTTCTCCTGGGGAACCCGTTCAGCTCTCCGGTGGGACAGCGCATCGGTGAGTCCCCGGGGCCCCGCGCAGCCTCAACGCAGCACTCCGCATTCGACCCTGGCCCCCAAGGGTACCTCCAGGTCCCGAGTCACACACCAGAGGGAGGCAGGGAGGGGAGTGAGGCTGGCGTGTCTCTCCCAGACCTGGCCCCGCCCTGCCTCCCGCCTGCTTTGATTGACAAAAGCAGCTGTCCATTAGGAAGCCTTGGATTGTGATGGATGCCCACGGAAGCCAATAAATAAAGAAAGGAGGCGGACCCCGGACGGCCGCGGCTCAGCCAATGTGCAGCTGCTGGGGTCGCGAATCCAGGCAGAAAGTTTTAGGGGTTAAAGGGACTGCGTGGTCTTTGCAGTCCTTGGGTCCCTCAATGGTTTCTGTCGTCGCCTCCCCCGCACGGGTTGCGCCACCTGGGCTCTTGCCATTTCCTTCCTGGCTCGTTTGGAGCTGCCAACATGGATACCTGAGAAGGGTTGGAAGTCCATTCTCAATGACCAGGAGGTTGGGGCTTGGCGGCCTGGCAGACAGGCGGCTGGGAGCCCTTCCTCCGCCAAGCCGGGGCTAGACGCTGGGGAGCCCACCCCACGAGAAGGCCAGGCCAAAGCCTCAGGAACTGCTGGCCGTAGCCGCCTCACCAGCCGGCACTGAATGGACCGCGTGGAGTCGCAGACTCGGAGCTGGAAGGGATCTTTGAAACTACCTGATTCGGCCTCCCTCATTTCTCAGGAGATGGGAGGGCCAAGCCCTCTGGGCGAGACACAGGCTCACTCAGAGCCCAGGTCTCCTGACTCTGTTGGCGCCTGTTGACCGGAGACTTACTAATGGTGCGGCGTTGGCTGTCTGTAGAGAGGATCCCTCCCCAGTGATTAGGGGTAATAATGATCCCTGCCTCCTTGGGGTTGTTGTTTAGGTTAAACTCGTTCATAAGTGTGAAGGATTTAGTGCTTTCCACGTGGCAGATGCTCTGTAAAAGAAGGTGGTAATATTTATTATTGTTACTGAGACACCACCAAGTGAGAGTTCCAAAATCCTGAGAATGACTGGACAATTGGTCTCACAGACACTCATTCCTGACCACCAACTCAGAGAGGACCCACAGGCCATGGCCCGAACACTTCTCCAGAACAGTCTGGTTGTGTTTCCTCGCCTGAATAAATCGAGGGAAGTACTGTGAAAGGCTCTCTCTATCTTTTTGATGATTTTTAGCCTTAAGTCCAGACTGGGAAAACTGGATCTTTTAGACAAGACATTCTTTTCATTCTTGCTGTCTTAGAAGCCAAACCTCACTAAGTCTGTTAACCCAGCTCTGTGTTGAAATTGCCCCTGCAGCTGTTTGTGGCTCTTTGAGGTTTTGTAATCAAATGTATTCAAGAGGATGGTGTCAGTAGAGAATTTACACACCAGGAAGCTCCTGGACCGGAGAAGGGCAGCTGCTCTCTCAGGACCCTCACCCACCTGCTACACAAACACACACACTCATGAGTCATTGTTTGGGAGCTGAAAAGAGAAGGCAGCTCATCGCTTGTCTGTATTTCTCCAACTGCAGAAACCTCTGCTTTTATCACATGTCAAGTTTGAGACTTCCTACCCACCCACCCCCCAAAAAAGAAAAAAATTCTGGTTCACAGTCAGCCAAATATGCCTGAAGCTTTCTAGAAAAGCTCTTTGGGACTCCAGGCTTGAGGTAGTCAAACAAAAGAGCTTCTCTTCTTACCCTGAAGGGTTACCTGTCTTGGGCAAGAAATATTCAATCCAAAGAGCATGCTACTAAACTCTTAGTCCCTTAGAGAACAGACCATGTTTTACTGCAGAAACAATCCTTATCCTGGGGCTCTTCTAATCCAGGGCTATCATCAGAATCCCTTGGAAGACTTGTTAAAGCATCAAAGGCTGACCCCACCCCCAGAGTTTGTGACTGTAGACCTGAGGTGACCACCAGATTGAAAACCTCCATTGTAGCCCATCCCCTTCATTCTACACTGGAGACTGAGGCCAAGAGAGGAAGGTGGAAAATAGGACTCACCCAAGACCCCAGTGACATGGCTGGAAAGCTGAGATGAACCCCTCTGAGTCCCTGAAATCTGAACCAAAGCTGAAGAGGCTCTAAAAGTACGATTAAATGAATAATGTCTGCTATTTGAGTTAATACCCTCAGTATTCCTTTTCTTCACCCCTGGGGTGTGGGGGAGCAACAGCGTTGATCAGCTGTAATTACTAATGACCTAGTATGCGCTGCTTGCATTTCTATAAACTGCAGGATTGAAATAATCTCTTCTCAAGCCTGCCAGCTTCATCCCCAGTTGAGCATAGAGCCCTGTCCAGTTGGCAGCACTGAGCACAGTAGGTCGTGATGGTGTAAATCAGAGCTCAGTGTCTCTTGACTCAGAAAGTTTCCAGTCACCCATCCACACCCCTTTCTGCTTGCTGCTCCCTCTGCCTAGAATGCCTGCTGCCAGTGCCTCTTTCAAAGCTCCAGGCATCATCACCTACTCCAGGAGGCCTTCGCTGACCCTTTCAGATCCAGCCATTGTTTTTGTGCCCTCCCATCACCCTAGCTCCTCAGGCCCACTCCCTGTCTGCCTTTGGGCTCTGCTTCCTGGGTGGAATGGTGGTTATGGCAGCATCCATTGCTCAGAGTGGTTGTGAGAGTGAAGTGAGATGTTCTCTGGAGAGGGCCTAGCACATTGTTAGTTTGCAGGATACATCGTCATCATTTTTATTATTTTCACCAATGTCACACTAATAAAGCACCGTGGCATTCTGTTAGTAGTTGTGCATGTGTTTCCCCTGTTGGACTAGGCTTTGTGAGAGCAGATGCTGAATCTTAACTTATCCAGACCCTAGGTACTTAGCATAATGCTGACGCATGACTGGAGGGAAGAAAGGAAAAAAGGAAAGTAACAGTTTGTGGGCAAAACCAGGTACCATACTTGTATCGCAGTCCTATTGTCAAGCCCAAGTTTGTGTGCTGGATGTGTGGTGAGGCCAAACAAACCAAAGCGGGAGTGTGGAGCAGAGAAAAGTGTATTACAAGGGCCAAGGAAGGAGATTGGGCTGTGCATGCTCAAAGACCCAAAATCCCATTGGTTTTCAGGGAGGAGTTTCTAAAGGCAAAATTAGGAGGAGGGTGGAACTCCAGGGTTTGTAAATTTCTTCTGATTGGTTGTTGGAAGGTAACAAGGTGGGGCTCCAGGAATCTTAGGCATCAACCTTCTGGTTCCATGCAGTCTGTGGTCTCGGTGCTTGTGCAGACCTGAAGTCACCATCATCCACCTGGGTGGGGCCCCAGCTTCTACAGTAGAACTCAGAGATGTGTATCAGATTGTCAAGTAAATCCCTCAAGAAGGAACTAGGACTCTTTTTATTGCTGCACTATTGTTTCTTGACTGCTTTTCCTTTGTTTCTGGGTTCTCTCCTTCCCCTAATCAGTAACTGAATCTGCCCTTTGGAACTCAGGGAAGATTTAGGAGATAGAAGCCTTTTCCGCAAAAACAAGAAACGGGGGACACTGAAAAGCTTTCGTACTCAGAAGGGCCCTGCAGGATACCAGTGGGTTTCAAAGCCCCCTTTTCTTTGATACTCTTCAGTCTTGTGGGGAACAGGTGTGAGACAAGAAAGGGAATAAAGTTTTGAATAAAGAAATTAATACGAAGTTGACAGAGGAACTCAGTTTTAGGGGGAAGTCTGTTTCAAGCCTACAAGGTTCTGCTGTTTTTTCCAATCACCAAAAGTAAGTCTGAAGGAAGGTGTCACTTCCCAAGGTTTCCCAGCTTCCTAGAGTCGAGACCCAGACCCAGGTCTCTCTGCCCGAAGAACTCAGGTCCTCTCTTGCACCCTCACTACCCTGCCTCTGGCTGGTCAACACCTGTTTGGAATTTGGAGCAACCCAGCCCTCCAGCAGCCACA
The DNA here is from genome assembly GCA_006408695.1 of Aepyceros melampus. Lineage (NCBI taxonomy): Eukaryota > Metazoa > Chordata > Mammalia > Artiodactyla > Bovidae > Aepyceros > Aepyceros melampus. The sequence goes on along the minus strand of SJXQ01004875.1, from coordinate 257,593 downwards.
GTTATTGTTTGACCCACAGACAGCTTTTCTGCTGTGATGCTTGCTGGGCCCTGAATATTTCCAGGTCACTCGTGCTCAGTCAGTCAGTCATGTCCAACTCTTCATGACCTCGTGGACTGTAGCCCACCAGATTCCTCTGTCCCTGAGATTTCCCAGGCAAGAATACTGGAGTGGGGTGCCATTTCCTCCTCCAGATCACTAAAGAATCCACTGTCAACTAAAGAATATGCACAACCAAAAGCTGAGGATTGTGTTTTCTCTGGAGCCCTCACTGAGAACTACAGCCCGGGAGGCAGTCTCTCAGATGGCTCTGAGGAACTGTTCCAAAGAGATCAGGGAGGAGCCAGGAGATATAGGAGTTTTTGCTGGGGGAAGGCGGATGGAGGGGCGTGGGGGGACACACAGTCAGACATCAAAAGATGACTGCTAATCACAAAAAGCAGACACCACAAATGAATGTTTTAGTGCTTTTCTCTGTGTGGGAAGCTGCAAGAGTCTGGGCTTTTTGAAGTCATTCCTTTGGTGTGCGTCTTCACTATCTAGGCCCAGTATACTCTTTTTCTCCATCCTGAACTCTGCTCAAGGTGCACTTCGGTGAAGGGAGGGTGCCGCTGTAACCAAAGGCTTGATGGCCACAAGTGCTTTTGTTTACTGAAATGGTGGGTGATGCTTTATCTATCAGGAAAGCTTCCAGTGGGCAGCAGCCTGTGACTGAAAGGACCCCAGATAGTACTAGCTGGTGTTGACACAGCCCTCTTCTTCCAAGGATTTAAAAACCCATCTCAGGTATTCTCTGAGGACAGCCCTGGCTGGCCGTGTTTTAAAAACCCAATTTTCCACCTCCAGCTGTCAGCTCACCCAGCACTTTGACTGGAGGCGCAGCTGACCCAGGAGAGCCAGCTGCAAACAGCAAAGACTCTAGACACAGGCAGTGCCTGGGGACCACCCCCTAGTCGTAGGGCAGGAGGAAAGCTCAGAGCCTAAGACTGAGCCCTGGGGTGGATGGGAGAGGTGAAAGGTCAGGGAGAGCCGCTCTTTGCCCCACAAAGACCAACCAGGGGGCTACCAGAAGGCATCATAGGTGGGAGACCACAGGCATTAGGAGGAAGAGAGCCCCACAGGCCCTCAGGGCTGACCTTTGGGGAGCAATGAGTGGAAACTAAACTGAACATTCAGGCGTGTTGTCAAGGGGACGCCAGGCTAGGGGGCAGGAGAACTTGGTCCGGCTCACGTTCGCTCCTGACTGTGTCTCGTTCCTTCTCACCACTTTCTGTTAGAGGCCATCACTCTCCCTCATTCGCAGAGGACTGAACAATTGAGGGGACAGTGAGGACGGGGTAGGTTGATACTAGAGAGAAGAAAGAAATGGATGGGTACTGGGGGAGGAGTGATGGAACCGATTCCATCACTCCAAGGAGCCCAGGACCAGCATGGTTCACAGCGGGACTGGGTGAGCTCCCCACCACTGGAGGTATGGAGGGGAGGGAGGCTGTAAGCAGGATGTTGCATGGCTGGCAGGGTAGACTAGACCAGGATTTGCAAACTTTTTCTATAAAGGGCCAGAGAGTAAATATTTTCAATTTTGTGGGCCATATGGCTTCTGCTGCATCCGTTGGCCTCTGCCCTCAGAGCACAAAAGCAGACAGACAATGTCAATGAAGGGACATGGCTGTGTTCCAATCAAACTTCATTTATGGACACTGAAATGGGAATTTCATGTAATTTTCATGTTATGAAATGATTTTTGGAATTTTTTTTTCAACCATTTGAAACTGTAGAGACTATGCTTAGCTTGTGGGCCATGCAAAAGCAGACTCCTTTTGGCACATGAGTTTATAGTTTGCTGACCTCTTGGCCAGAGGCAGAATGATGGGACGCAGTGTGCTTCAAAATGGGGTCCCAAGGCATCCCTTTTAGAGATACTTGAGAACGCTCCAATTCTGGACCCCTGAGTCAGAATCTCTACCACTTCCCACTCTTTGCTGTGGGGAGCCCTTGCAACTTGAAGCTCTGATTCCTTGATCTGTAAGTGCTGGCACCAGGTTAGAACCCAAAATTTGTGCCTTAAGGATAACAAGACTAATATCTAGAAAGGGCTTTGAGTCAGATGGCCGCATGGGGTGTGTTCCTGAGTCAGACCAGGTGGTCCAAATCCTGGTTTATCCTTCGTCTGCTTTGTTACCTGAAGCAAGTTACTTAACCTCTCTGTTCTCCAATTTCCTGTCTTATTTTAAAAATAAGGACAATAATAGCAGGGATCAGTCAGGATTGGGAGGTTGAGCCATGTAGGGAGGTTCTCATATGGTCACATTGTGAAGCACTTGGCCCAGTGCCCACCAGACAGTAATTGTCCATAATTGTCAGCTATTATGATTTTCCCTAGGTGTTATCATCATTGCTGGGGCAGAGACTAAGGTCGCCGGGGAGTCAGGGTACCCACCTAGGGCTGTGGCCCCAGCACAGCCTCTGTCTGGTCTTGGTGTTACTGGGAATGAGCAGTCGCAGGCTGGGTGGCAGCCACAGTCACAGACAGGTCAGGTTTCAGGCTGTGGGGTGGAGATGGTTTTCACTTGGGAATTAAAGCCTTTGCCTGACCCTACAGATGGAACTGGTGAATAGGTTTTGTTCCCTCCCTGAGCTCAAAGAAATAAGAGTAAAGTCCCAGATTTCCGCCCTTCTGGTTTCAGAAAAAAACAAAAACCCTCAGTCTTCTAATTAGCCTGGGGCCATCAAGTTAACTCTTTACCTCCTTATCTAAGTCTCTGCCTAAGCTAGCTCTCTCCAGACTTCTGCCCTTTGTGTCCCACTTTTAGTTTTATTTTCATAGTGTTTTCCTTTTGTTCACTTAACTTTTTAAAGTTGGCCTTATCCTGTGTAATTACATCCTGAAATGTGACTTTGACAAGCTACTGGACATTAAATAGGCAACTCTAAAAATGTCTTTATGTTTGCTCATGAGCCCACCTGATCCCAGGTTTGCTCGTGATCGCAGGTGGCACATTTCAGCCACTTGAACGTAAGCAGTCTGAACAGGCTCAGAACATAGACCCTGCATCAAAAGATTTGGGTTCAAGTACCAGGTCCTCCCCTCCCCAGCCTGTCCCCAGGCAAGTGACAGAACCTCCAAGGGGATTGTGCCTCCACGGACATGGAAGACTTGAGAACTGGTAGAGACCCAAGGGTGCCATGAAGAGCCAAGCAGCTCTGCAGGACCCACGGGAGGAATTGGGCTTTACAGCTGTGGGGAAAGCAGAGAAGGGAAGGAGGGAGTTGGGAGGGAGGAGCCAGCCAGGTCACAGAGATTAAGACCAAGAGAACTGAAGGACAGGCAGAGATGTTCTCTGTTCACCTGGAACTTGAATACACTGATGCAGGATAAACCCTGGGTTGGTTCCCTTCATGTGTCAGTTTTGGCCAGGTCATGGTACCCAGATATTTGTTGTTGTTGTTTAGTCACTAAGTTGTGTCAACTCTTTTGCAACCCCATGGACTGTAGCCCACTAGGCTCCTCTGTTCAAGTGATTCTGCAAGCAAGAATTTTGGAGTGGGTTGCCATGCCCTCTTCCAGGGGATCTTCCCAACCCAGGGATCAAACCTGCATCTCCTGCACCGGCTGAGCCACCAGGAAAGCCCACATAGATATTTAGCCAAACATTAATCTAGATGTTTCTGTGAAAGTATTTTTTTAGATGGAATTAACATTTAAGTCCATCTTTGAGAAGAGCAGATTACCCTCTATAATGTGGGTGGGGCTCATCTGACCAGTTGCATAGAAGAAAGACTGGCCTCCCCAGAAGATGGGATGCTGCCAGCAGATGACCTCTGTACTTGAACTGCATCTGTCTCCTGCTAGTCTGTCCTGCAGATTTTGAAAGGTTCGATGCTGTAAAGAGCAAAATTGCATCGGAATCTGGAATGTCGGGTCCATGAATCAAGGCAAATTGGAAGTGGTCAAACAGGAGATGACAAGAGTGAACATCGACATTCTAGTAATCAGCGAACTAAGATGGACTGGAATGGGTGAAGCAGAGACATTACTTTGCCAACAAAGGTCCGTCTAGTCAAGGCTATGGTGTTTCCAGTAGTCATGTATGGATGTGAGAGTTGGACTATAAAGAAACTGAGCGCCTGAAAATTGATGCTTTTGAACTGTGGTGTTGGAGAAGACTCTTGGGAGTCCCTTGGACTGCAAGGAGATCCAGTCAGTCCTGGGTGTTCATTGGAAGGACTGATGTTGAAGCTGAAATTCCAATACTTTGGCCACCTGATGCAAAGAGCTGACTCATTTGAAAAGACCCTGATTCTGGGAAAGATTGAGGTCAGGAGGAGAAGGGGACAAGAGAGGATGAGATGGTTGGATGGCATCACCGACTCAATGGACATGGGTTTGGGTGGACTCCAGGAGTTGGTGATGGACAGGGAGGCCTGGCGTGCTGCGGTTCATGGAATCACAAAGAGTCAGACATGACTGAGTGACTGAACTGATACTGAAGCCTCCACAATAACGCAAGCAATCCCTTAAATCTCTCTGTAGACAGATAGGTACATAAATACATACATGCCTACATACATCAGTAACATCTTTTGCATTCATGAGTTGGGGAAAGAAAAAAAGAATGTCATCTATGCCTTGGCCAGCCCCTTCAAACTTCTGTTTTCACAGTTTTGCTCCTTCTGACCTGGATAGTTTTTCAAAAGCCCTCTTTGAGCAAACTGGAATTTTCAGTTTAGGTGCTATAGTTAGCTCTATCAACTTTAAAATTGCAGGTTGCCAAAGTTACGCCTTCTGTGAGGTATTTTCGAGTTCCTGTGGTTTGTGGCCTGTGGCTACAAAATGGCAGGGGAGAGGTAGCCAAGGTTTTGGGGAAGGATGGCTCAGCAACTTAGGAGAATGATAGAAATTTCCATGCTGAATCTGGAAAGGGCTATTCACTGGAGAGTGGGCTTCAGGACAGTTTGCTGGCTGGGGGAAAAAAGAATGGTTTCTGCATGTATCTGATTTTAAAAGCTATTTTGGGGGGATGCTTGAAATTTTCAAGCAATGATTTGGGGATTGATATTTCCAGTTGGTAACGTTTGTTTGGGGGTTGGGGGTTGGCTGTTGTGCTGAGTGGGACTTGGAGCACATGAAGTGCCTTCTCATTCCTCTCTCATTTCCTCCCCACATAATCCTGAGGGTCCATGCTTTAGTTATCCTTTTCCCTATTCTGCAGAGGGGGATCTCGGCAAGGGGAGGTTAAGGAATTCAGTCAGGTCACAGTCAGCGAGTGCTACCGTCAGGACTTGAACTGGGGTTTGTCTGTGTCCAGATCCCACTCTCCTAACTTTCCCACCTCATTGCTTCCCCTTAGAATTGACAGAGACCTGGCGGGTTTCCTTTACAGTGGAAGTGTGTGGGCCCTGAATCCGTGTAGTTTGAGTTTGCTCATACTTCTTCTTTCTGCATTTCTGCACCCGCCCACCCCCAACCTCTAGCGTATCAGTGTCCTCCTCTTGCTGGACTGCATGTGGCAGAGCACGGTTAGCCCCTGCCAGCACTGCCTCTGTTATCAGGGGAGGAAAACCTTCCCTGGGAGCCACCAGAAAGTTCCAGTAATCTCAGAGGCCAGCACTGGGTCACAGGGCCTCTTCTGACTGCAAGGGAGGTTAGAATACCTAAATAGCGTACACCAGTGGAGAGTCTTTCACAGCAACAGACTCTGTAGGGGTCAGGTCCATACAGCAGAGTGAGTAAACATCTCATGTAGTCCCAGGGTGAGTTAACACGGATACCGCCTCCCATGTGGACAGGTGCGTGAGTCCCCACACTGCATTTCCAGGAGGACAGCACAGCTGGCCAGTGTCCCAGGAGGATGATGGGAACGGTGCAGGCTCTGGAGGCCACGTCCAGAGTGGGGTGGTCGCAGGAACTGAGGATGTAGCTCGGAGGTCAGATTAAAGAGGGACGTGGTACTTTTTAGGGCTTCCCAGGTGGCACTAGTGGTAAAGAACCTACCTGTCAAGGCAGGAGACATAAGAGACACAGGTTCGATCCCTGGGTCAGGAAGATCCCCTGGAGGAGGGCATGGCAACCCACTCCAATACCCTTGCCTGGAGAATCCCATGGACAGAGGAGCCTGGCGGCCTACAGTCCATGGGGTCACAAAGAGTCAACACGACTGAAGGACTCAGCACGCACGCAAGGCAGTTTTTAAAAATATTTGTAGGACTGGGACTCCCTGGCAGTCCAGTGGTTAGGACTCCACACTTCAATGCAGCAGGCAGAGAAAACTAAGATCCTACATGCCACGTGGCATGGCAAAAAAGTTAAAAAAATAAAAGTTCATAGGACTGTCAAGTGGAAGGAAGATTAGGATTTCTACACAGCCGCTACTAAAGGGTCTCCGAGGGCCAAGGGTGGGAGTAGTTCATTTAAAGTTCTCTAAGGGCTTATTGTCCTGGTGAGTATGGCCTCATCCTTCATTCAGTCATTCATCAAACACGTCCTGCAGGTTTTTCACAGGCCTGGTCATCCGGTCTGGTGTAGAGAATTCCATGACTCACAGTCTCCACCCTGGAGCTCACAGCCTAATGGAAGAGACGGAGAAACAAAGCAGTAAATACTTCAAAGTTACCGTAACACTGAACAGAGCTTGTAGTTTTGTCTGCACAGAGTCCCATTGGCCCAGCATGGAGGGCAAGGCCCTCTGTGGGTCCAGGCAGGCCCCGTAGGAAGCAGGGCCCAGGCAGAAGCCCCGGGCAGTGGGAGAAGGAAGTAGGGAGAAGACCAGCCTCCACACCACATCCTGCCACCAAGCTTTGGGGTACCCTGGCTGCAAGTGACAGATAGATACCCAGCCAACACAGCCAAGCCAGCCCCACATGCTGGGCTTACTTGGCAAGAAGTCGGAAGGTGGGAGGTTTCAGGGTTGGTCTGACAGCTCAGAGATGTCTTTCAACACCCAGACTCTTAGTCCTGGACATGTCGGCTTTGTCTCCTGAGTGTGTCCCCCTCTCAGCCTGAGTTCCAGGTGCCATGCTCCCATGCTGGCTCCCAGAAGTGAAGGAAGGAATGAGCGAGACAAAACTCTCCCCTCCCCAGTGCAGCCCCGCAGACACTTCATGCTCCCCAGGGATCAAGACTGGGTGGCTTGCCCACTCCTGAACTGCGCACTGCCAATGGGTAGTGGGGTTGTTGTTTTGGGTAGGACGAGGGAGGAGTTGCTAGCGGGCAGGCTAGGGGTGTCCATGCCTGATTCCTCTGTCCTTCTAAAAGGACTGGTCTTCCGGGCCGTTGGCATCACTGCCGTTCTCCTCTGGCTGCCTTGCTCCCTCAAGGACCCTCAGCCTACCTCCAGGTCCTGGATCTTTCCTGGTCTCAGAATAGCCTTGTCTCCCTCCTTTGGGCCCTTCAGACTGACCCTCAAGCCCCTTGTCGCTCCTTTTCTCCTCTTCACCCCTGAGGTTTCATCTTGGAGTCTTTCATTCAGCTCATGCTCTTCCTCTCCCAGGAACGTCCCTCCTCATCTCCTCCAGCCCAGCAGCTCATGCCTTATGCTCAGCCCAGAAGGTACCTCCTCACTGGAACTTTCCCGGTTCTTCCTGCAGGTGCTGACCCCTCCCTGCGGCTCCCCAGTGCCCTGGACTGATCTCAGTCACATCACTTGTCCTTTTCCTCTAAACACATTTCTCCAGCTGTTTTCACTGACTGCTGTTGGGCCTCCCCAAGGGCAGGGATTCTGTTCATCTTTGCCCCTCTGGCACCTGGTGCAGGGCTGGACGAACAGGAGCTGCTCAGAGTGTGTCATGGGAGGGAGAAGAGAAGGGCAGAAAGAGGGCACCTGGGAGGCAGTGGGGAGGTGGGCAGAGGGGGCAAAAGGACGCTGGGCCAGCTATGGAGGCAGACTTGGGTGGGGAGAGGGGCAGGGAGCAGAGGGAGGGGTGGGTACTGCTGCTGCTGCTGCTGCTAAGTCGCTTCAGTCGTGTCCGACTCTGTGCGATCCCATAGACGGTAGCCGACCAGGCTCCCCCGTCCCTGGGATTCTCCAGGCAAGAACACTGGAGTGGGTTGCCATTTCCTTCTCCAATGCATGAAAGTGAGAAGTAAAAGTGAAGTCGCTCAGTCGTGTCCGACTCTTAGCGACCCCATGGACTGCAGCCTAGCAGGCTCCTCCGCCCATGGGATTTTCCAGGCAAGAGTACTGGAGTGGGGTGCCATTGCCTTCTCCTGTCCAACTGCCCATTTCTAATCTTATTAACTGTGGGCAGTGTGGCAAGGTCATAAACAAGGCCCCAGGAGCTGACCACTGGGAATTGAGTTCACAATGAAAGGGATTCATTCATATGGCTAACTGCATCCATCATCAGAAACTGGTAGAAATACATACACGCAGTGGAACATTGCTGCTGCTGCTGCTGCTAAGTCGCTTCAGTCGTGTCCGACTCTGTGCGACCCCATAGACGGTAGCCCACCAGGCTCCCCCGTCCCTGGGATTCTCCAGGCAAGAACACTGGAGTGGGTTGCCATTTCCTTCTCCAATGCATGAAAGTGAGAAGTAAAGTGAAGTCGCTCAGTCGTGTCCGACTCTTAGCGACCCCATGGACTGCAGCCTAGCAGGCTCCTCCGCCCATGGGATTTTCCAGGCAAGAGTACTGGAGTGGGGTGCCATTGCCTTCTCCGGGGGTGGGTACTACTTACAGTGAATTCCAAACAGCATATCATTTCACTCATAAATATTTCTATGTCTTTTAAGGGTATGGAACAGGAATTGTAGTTAGAAACAAATGAGCCATAGTCACAGTACCATTACACATCTTTAAAAAAATTATGCTGATGTGTTTTTTAAACCCTGAAAACAGTGAAGACTAGAAGGGAACTCTCAAGGGTTCACCATGGCTCCTTTGAGCGATACGAGTAGGTAGCCATAAACACTGGAAAGGTGACAGTTCCTGAGGATCTGGTGGCCTGTGGGCACCCTCACAGGGAGCTGGTCACAGGAGGAGGATCTGGAAAGAGAGCCCGTGGGAGCTCTGGGTCGAGCCGACGCCTCATGTCACTGCTGGCTTGATCATGGTCAGCTACCTCACCTTCTATCCCAGGTCGGTGAGCCCTGCCCCAGGCCTGGTCACGGTCAAGGCGAGACTTGAGCTGTCGGCATCGCCCTTTAAGACACTTCATTACTGTTTGCAAACCATATTTCATTGAATCTACAAAGAAAAATCTACCAACTGAGTTCCGACAGGTCATTATTTGTAAGCCACATCCCAGCAGCAGAGGGGCTTAAGAGTGGACAAGGGAGCTTAGGTCAGTGAAGCACGAGGACTCCTCCCCGGAACAGAGTGGGGATGGGGGCTCAGCAGCGAGGCGCCCTGGAGCCTCGGCTGGTCCTGCCACAAACATTGGCTGAACCACTACTCTGCGTCCCACCAGAGGGTGGGCCTGGAGAGACAGAGATGTCTCCAGAGCTCGGCATCCAGCCAAGGCAGGCGGGAGCAGAGCAGAGGGGGAGCGCACAGGTCCAGACGCCCCCTAGACGGACTGGGCATCCCCGCCCTCCACTTCTGAGTGTGGGTGTGAGCTGTCCTGCACGTGGCATGGGCTGTAGGGTGGTGACAGGGAAGGCCGGTCATCTGGTTGCTGTTGTCCACAGTGCCAGTGCCGAGGGGCAGGATGAGCCTGGCACGGTTCACCTGGCTGGAGGCACGCTGCGGGGCTAACACTGGGGTCGGGCCTTACAGGTCTTGCCATTGGCACATCTGAATCGCACACCCCTGTGCTTGTCTCAGCACCTGCTCTTTTCTATCCAGGTGTTTTTCCCTTCTGTGATGCCACTGTGGCTCCCCGCCAGGCTGCAGACTTCCTGAAGGCAGGACCTGGCCAGCTCTGCTCACCAGTGTCTCCCGGGGCCCAGATGACACGTGTTCAGTATGTTTGAGAGGCACGCAACCTAGTAGCTAAGAAACTCTTGGGGTTCAAACCTCTGCTCTGCCACACGCACGCTGCATGACCACGGGCAAGCCACTGGCTTCTCTGCTCCTCATTGTCTCCACCCTCTGCCTTAAGGGCTGTGGTGAGCGCAGTGGGGTTGACAAGAAGTGCAGGGCCCGGGGCTTGATTGTGCTGAGAAGCTGACAAGTGTTGGGTGAGGGGTGAGTTCTCACCATCTCCTGTGACCTGGTGCCTGCCTGGAGGGGAGCCAGGCACCCCAAGCAGAAGCCCTGATGCGTGAAAGAACAAGGGCAGCTGAGGGAGGGAGGGAGACCACAGCGGATCGTGGCCAAGCTTGGCCTCAGATGTCCCTCTCAGCCCCTGAAGAGATCTGGTTTTCGACCCTCGGGCAGTGGGGTGTCATGGAAAATATTTAGACAGAGAAGAGTACTGGTTGGATTTATGTTGGGAGAGGAGAGTGTGAAGGTGATGGTACAGGGCTGGGTGGGAGACAGGCCCGGAACCAGAGCTGCGACCGTGATGGCGTAGGTGGGCACCTCTGAGACAGCCGGGCCCCTGGGGACCTGGTGACGGAACGTGCAGGGTGGTGGAGAGGTGGCTCTAGGCTGCTACCCTTGCGCTGACCTGGCAGGAGGCAGTCAGGGGAACGGGCACCACAATGGTGACCCACAGGTCCCCTGAGCCCCACAGAAATGGCCCCCTATGAAGCAGGGCTTCCCCCATGGCTGAGAGGGTGGGCTCTCCAGAAACTCAGGGTGCCCCCAGGCCAAGCAGGCTGGCTCCAGGGGCCTGCAGCTGAAGACCGCGGTGGCCGCCGTCTGCTGCTCCCATCCTGGGCCATGGTCCTGGGGCTCAGCATTGACCCGCTGCTGCTCTTCAGCTGACGCACTGTACACTGTCAGGCTGAAAAGTCCCATCGCCGGTAGGGGCGGCCGTCTTCTTCCAGCTTCACAGATGAGGAAACCAAGACTCCGAGGCTCAGACCTTTGCCCGGAGTCTCTGAGTTCAGAGGTGAGGCCAGGCTTGTCCCACTCCAAAGCCGTGCCGCCACTCTGACTGTACCGGCACCAGCCCCACACGGAGAGGACAGACTGCTGAGCAGACAGACAGACGCCCCAAGATCCCAACCTCCACCTGCCCGCCCGGATGACAGCAGGTGATTCACAGGGCCTGGCTTCCTCGGGAGCTGGGGACAAAGGTAGGATCGCCCCAGGGCCTCCAGAGGTCACAGCCAACAGCAGAGAGCTCGAGAAGTCAGCTGTCATTCTTTTGGAACTAGTAACCATTGTTGGTGTTTTTATTCCGCCTTCTTAAAATAGCCAGCTGAGTTACTTCTGCGGTTAAAACCAAAAACAAAACACACATCCCCAGATTCCTGTGGGTTTAAATTTCTGCCCTTAATAGAGCATACCCCTTGGACCTTTTTGCACCATTTTTTCTTTTCTTTTTTTTCTTCTTTTTCTTAAATCTTCTGGTCAAGCTGCTCAACTTATGGGATCTTAGCTCCCTAACCAGGAATAGAACCCGCAACCCCTGCATTGGCAGCACAGAATCTTAACCACAGGACCACCCCACCAGGGAAGTCTCTGGACATCTTTATTGAGGAAGTCCTAGAACTGTCCCAGCCCTGAAGGGAGGGGTCTGGGCACACCTCCCTTCTGCTGGAATTGCTCAGATTCTCTTGTCTCCCTTCAGCCTCTTCCTCACCTCTTACCTGCTCAGACTGACTGCAACGCCCTCTTTACCCTAAACTCCCTACAAAAAGCTCCATCCTCTGAGTGGCTCCGCCCACGGCTGGCACTCAGGACTAAAGAGCTTGGCCCTGTGCTCAGGTTGGCATCAGACTCATGCTCCAGGGGTCCCACTGCACCCACGCTGGTTCCTCAGGATGGCTTTCTGTCTCTCATAAACGTCCCATCTGCCCCCTCAACAGCGCTTGTCTTTCCAAAATGATCATAATCCCTTCTGAGACCTTGCCACTCTCTCCCCACCAGAGGAGGGAGGTGCCATGGTTTTCAGCAGTCCCTGGGGAGGTCATAGGGAGGAACCAGTGGAGGAACCACCGAGGGCTGCTGGTGGAGCCAGGGTCCGGAAGGAGGGAGCAGACGGCCTGAGTGTTCTGGGCGCTTCCTTCTGGAAAAGCAGAGTGCCTGACGCCCGATGAGAGAGAAGGGCAGAGGCAGCCATAACCACCCTCCCTCACCCCTGTGTGACCTCTCCATGCCTCAGCTTCCCCGTTAGTTAGACAAGGGCAGTAGTGACACATAGGTGCCAGGGCCCAGTCACCTTCTTTATGTAAACAGCTGGGTGTTATCTAGCAATAGAACTTGGGAAGTGAAAATATCACCATTGTGGAAGAGCCTTGTAGGTCCAGCGGGGGCTAAGGCACCTTTGAAGGATTTGGGAATGGACGGACACAATCACTTTCAAGTTCTAGAAAGTTCACTCTGGGTTAGCATGGAGGATGGGTGAGGGGAGCAAGGCGGGGAGGTGGCCTGGCTGGCAGAGAGCAGGGCGGGGAAGGGAGAGGCTGGGATGGAGACAGCGTCCAGGGCTGGAACTGGCAGAACTCAGTGGATCATTAGAGGCAGTCAGGACTTGGGTTGATGAGTCCTTCCCACCATGGGACTGGGGGTCACTGAGACGTGGCTTCTGAAGGAGGTGCTATTCTGCATGGTTGATCAGCCACTGCCCCCCAGCTCTCGAAAGTAAGACCTGGCCCTCCTCTGCCTGGGAGTCACTTGTCAGCTCTTTCGGTTCTTCATATGTGGTTCAGTAGGCGTGTAAGTCTCAGGGGTCGGGAGTGTGGCCCAGGGAAGCCACACCCAGGACATACTTGTGGGATGAGTAAGTCCCTCTTCCACCCTTTTAAAGGGAGCCCTTTGTCATCCCCTCCCGCAGCCCTAACCTAGGAGCCAAGCAGCCTGCCTGCCGCCAGGTCCATACCTGGATGCCCAACTGCCTGGCCCATGTCCTGAGCTACCCAGGCCCCCGTCTAGCCTGCAGGACCCAAGGGGGCCCCAGGGTGGAGCTGAAGTCAGGCTAGTTTCCAAACGAAGAGCGTGGAAGCCACTGTTCTAGGGATCTGACTATGCCAGCCCAGCCCAGGCTCTGCCCCAAAGGATAGGACCGCCTGCCGGCTGGAAGACAGCCCTGACCAATCTCACAGAGCCTACTCATCTGTCCTGAGAGCTCGGCCTCTTTGAGCGCCGCAAGGCAGGGACCATGTCCCTCTGTCCACATTGCACCCCCGGCGCCTAGAGCGGGCCTGGCATGTCACCCCATGAGCAGGGTGGTGCGGGACCCTCCCCTGCGCCATCGTGTGTAATAAGCTCTGGGTGCCTGGTCCACTGGGGCTCCTGGGAGATACCCTGCTGCGCAGTGCCCGGGGGAGCACCGAGGCTACAGGCAGGAGCGCTCCTAGCCTGGAGCCAGGCTCTCAAGCTTGAGAACTCAACCATGACGGGGGCTCCTGACTAGTGTCCTAACCACTGATCCAACCAGTGGTAAACACTCATGTGCGTGCTTGACAGACGCACAGGGCAGACTCTTGCCTGAGATGAACAGGGTATATGCACTTTGCTGGAGCTTCTTTTAAAGCTAGATCTGTGTGGATGGAACCTAGAGGTTGCAGAGGTCAGACAAAACAGGCAGTGTGAACGCAGGTTGGCACTTTGCTCTTCACGTTTTTGAATGTCCTAGAATTTTCTCTTCTTGTTCATGTCCACCCACCACCTCTGACACTAGAGCACATTGAGCAGATCTTACAGTAAAGGACCTCTAAACACAGCCTCTCCAGGCCTGGAGAAGCTCGTAGCCGGCTGCCTGGAGACCTCACCCTAAGATCCAGACAGACAGAGTGGTCGCACATCTTTGTGAATATGCTAAATGCCACTGAAATGATGAATTTTACTTTGTGCGACTTTTGCCTCAATTTTAATAAGAAAAAGACCCATCACCACTTATAAGCACCCGTTTGGCACCGAGTATCCTGTCGATGCTGGTTTGCATTACCAGATTCTCCTGGGCGGCTCTGCAGGGCGGCTCAGGGTCCACCTCTCTGTGGATGAGCTGACTCAAAGGGGAAGGCTGTGGCCAGGCCTTGTGGTGACAGAGTCGGGATTTAAAACCCCGTGTCCCTGTCTCTGGAGGTAAAGAACATCACTGGGAGATTTTAGAGGAAACTGAGGAAAAGGGAGCTAGGGGCAGGGGAGGCAGGTAGATTGACTCTCCATTTGATGTCTTTTTGGAACTTTTTATACTTTGAACGTCAGAAGGGCTTCCAAGTCCAAAGATAATTAAAAAGTCAAGAAAGAACACTTATTTGCAGTATAAAACCAAACCCTGTCTCAATATTGTCATGTCAGAAACTAGCACGCCGAGGCCAGGCCTCTGAATCCATCCGCTGCCCCCATGGTAGACTCAGCCAGGGCTTCCCGCCTGGCCTCACATGGCTACTATAGGAATTAAGAGACGAAATGGGACGATGAAGGTGACACCATATACATGGTGCTGGCCCACCTCAGTGCCCAGAGAGCAGGCGCTGTCCTCCCCACTCCCGTTCTCTGAATTTGTCCGTCCGGCCCCTGCACACCTCTGTGACCTATGATTTCTTGTCCTCAGAGAAAGCCACGGATGGCTCCCTGCAGAGTGAGGACTGGGCGCTCAACATGGAGATCTGTGACATCATCAACGAGACCGAGGAAGGGTGAGGACGGCGGGGGGAGAGGGAGGCAGGCGGGGAGCCACTGCAGCTCATCTTAAACATTTCAGAGCCGTGATCTAGTCTGACCATCTCATCAGGTGGGTGAGAGGCCCAGAGATACCGGGTGTGCAGCTGGCCAGCTGGCCCCTGGATGCTTCCCACCCAGCAGCCACAGCACAGCCTACTGGCTCTTCCAGGGCCATCACCTGTGCGGCATCTCCACAGGACAAAGCCAGCCAGAGGCTCCTAGAAGCCAGAGGTGGCCCCGAGCCCCCTCTGCATGCCGTGGGAGGGACTATGCATCAGGAATGCTAGCTTCCCCCACGAGCAGGGACAGACTTTCATTTCCTTAAGATCTTAAAGCAGCACGGAGGGTCGGGATCACAGGGAGGCCAGTGAACATGCAGCAGGGGAACCGAGAGAGGCTGGGCAGAGTTAGTGTTTCTGGACAGGGCACGGCCTCCTGCTCGGGGACAGGGCATTCCGCTGAAACACGTGGTGTGGCGGAGGCGCTGTGGTCCCAGTTCCTGGGCTCTGACTAGCATTGCTCACCGGCATGTGACCTTGGGCAAATCACTGTAACTCCCCAGGTCTCTATTCTCAGAGACAAAGCTCTTTTCTGTCCAAGGCCCTGAAGGGAGCAGAGAAGGGTACAGGGTCACTGTCTTTCTCATGAAAAACCAGGCATGAGGTGGGAGGGGTGTGATGACCACCGCCAGCCGGAGGAGCTACCAGAGGAGGCCTCTGTCTGGAAAATGAGGCTCAGCAGTTGGAACAGGCTCTCAGCACTCCCCCTGTTCCTCCCTGCGGTGGTCCAGTTGCCCTGCAAGGGCTCCCTCACCATGTGAAGGGAGCAGACAGGCAGCACCAACCTCAGAGCCAAGGAGGCTGTGGGCGTCTGCGGCACACAGTCAGGGCCAGTCAGGAGCGCTCAGTGGCTCCCAGAGCCTTCCAGTTCCCCGGCCATGTGCCCTGGGCTTGCCAAGCTGCTGGGTGGGGACACGACCTCCTGTGTCTGGACTCCTGAGTGTGGTGGAGTGGTTGGGCAGGTGGTGGGGCCCCGAGAGGACTGAGGCAGAAAACCTCACGGAGCCCAGTCGTGAATGTCGAGGCTGGAGGTCACTGCGTGTCCTTAGAGAAGGAAGTCCCCATCTCGCTGTAGACATTGGCAGAACTGGGGTCATACTTGTTCAGGTGCTGTTGATGTGAGTACCTCCTGAGTTCCAGGCTCTGCGCAAGGCCCAGGGCATCCAGCAGTGAGTGGGCAGACATGACCCTTGACCTCACTGAACCTGTCATTTACGCCTTTGTCTCTTGTCTGCTGCCACCGTGGGTGCGGCCTTCTTGTCATCCACTTTGTGCCCCGGCAGAGAACTAGACCCGCAGGCCCGTAGACCAGAACTAGACTCATAGACCCGTAGCCACAGGACACGGGCCAGAAACGCTGGTTCCCAGTTCTGCACCCCTTCTCTGGTCACTCGGTAAGAAGTGGAGACTCGTCCCTTCAGAGCACTGACGTGGCCACAGGTGAGCCGCCAAGCCAGGAACAGAAACCAGCTTCTCCCAGGTTGGAGCCCCGAGGGCTGCTGAGGAGCTGCCCCAGGGCATTGGATTGAAAACTGCCCTCACACCCCAGGGGCAGAGTCCCTCCCCGGCCAGGGCCCTGTGGTCCTTCACCCCTCGTATCACCTATGTCCCCACCGCCGTCCATGCAGGTCTGTTCCCAGGAATCCTTGGCTGCCTCCGTCACTCCTGTCAAGGAGCCCCCGTCTGGGTTCCCGACTCTCCTACATTGCCTTTGATGGATTTGGCACTGACAGCCCAACACGTCCAGCCAACAGCAGGACAGCCCCCTCCCCGCTCTCTCCAGCCTAGAAGTATTGCTTGAGCTCCTGCAGTGCACCGGGCTCTGGGAAGGCAAAGTGTCAGAGGAGAATGCTGCCCCCAGCCTCTAGGGGTTGTCCTCTCTAGCCGGGCAGCCCCCGGGGGTGAATGCAGCCAGGAGATGAGGACTGGGAAAGGGTCATGAATCAGCAGGATTTCAGCTGGGCTTTTACTCGGTAGATGTGCAAGTTGTGGGCCCAGAGGCTTTTAGGCTGGAGCAGTCCAAGCAGTGTGGATATCCCCTGCACAGGGCTGAGGGACAAGGACGCAGGGTGAGGCGTGCAGACGGCCGTGGGGTTACAGGTGGAGCGGGGAGAGCAGCTGCCGCGCTCCCCTCCCCGCTGTGACCATAGGCCTTGCCAGCCCCTCCCTCACCTGCCACCACATGTGTGGCCTCCTTTCATTTCCTCTCCACCTGGACCTGGTCCAGACTCCTGCCTCTACTACCTGAACCACTTTCCCTGCTCCTTCCAGCTGAAACCATCTCAGGACCTTCACGCTCAGCTGCAGGCCTTGGAGAAGGAGGAGGCTTCCCTGGCTCCCACACCTACCCACCCCCCTCCCCCTGGGTGGATGAGGGCCGTTCCCATCTCCCAGCACCTCCTGATCTCAGGCACGCAGCCTCCCTGTTGGATAAGGAGGTTCTGATCCTCCGCCTATCCTTCCTTTTGTCCTTCTACCCAGTCCCAAAGATGCCTTCCGAGCCGTGAAGAAGAGAATCGTGGGGAACAAGAACTTCCACGAGGTGATGTTAGCTCTCACGGTGAGTGCCCCGTCCCTCCATCCATGGGTGACCACAGTCCACCACGGGCCTGGCGGGACTCCCAGCCACCCTGGGGCCCCTCTTCCAGGTGGTAGCAGTTCAGTCACTAAGTCACCTTTTATGACCCCATCCACTGTAGCCTACCAGGCTTCTCTGTCCGTGGGATTCTCCAGGCAAGAATACTGGAGTGGGTTGCCATTTCCTTCTCCAGGGGATCTTCCCGACCCAGGAATTGAACCCAGGTTTCCTGCACTGCAGGCAAATTCTTTACCAGCCAAGCTACAGGGCTGTGAGCAAAGCCCTGGCCTGTCTATACAGCTGGCCAACACGGAGTGACAAGAGGCTATTTGGAAAAGTTCTCTCCAGCCTACTGGTGTGGGGAACAGACACATGGAGGCCCACAGCCCTCCAGGGCCCATCATGGGACACCTCGGCTGAAGACCTGCCTGGTGACACAAAGCTCAGTGCACACAGGCCTCAGGGGCACAGTACCCAAGTTGAGTTCCAGTTGACACTTGGACTGATTGGCCCTGAGAAATGAACATAATGCAAATCTCAGAGGCCAAGGCCAGTCCTTGCCCACAGCAGGGCGGGACAGATATGGGCTGGCAGCCTGGCAGTCAGGATGGGTTTGGCTGGGGAGTGGGGTTGGGAGGACTCTGGCTCTGCCTTCCCCAGGCAGTACTTATATTTGGATTAGTCCACTAAACTGAAAGTCAAAGGCAGCTCCTGCCAGGAAGTGGGGACAGGAGTAGGGAAGGAAGTTTCCCAGGCCACAGGGTCACCATTTCAGTGAAAGTTCTCTGCTTTCTACCTGAACAGCCACCTCCCTGTAGATTGTGCTCAGCTCAGAGGCAGCCTCAGGACAGGATTCTGTGGGCACCAAGGCCACTCAGCCAGGGACTTCCAGCCAATACTCAGCCCTCTGCTCACCCCAGGCTCACCCCAAGCCACCCAGCCCCTGAATCCAGCCTCGTCCCTGCTCCTCCATGTCTGAGTCTCACTTGAGAAAGCCACGCCCTCTGTGGGATCTCTATGCTGGGACGTGGGTGGGGGGTGAGGGTGGGGTCCTGGGTGCCCGCCTCCTCTGCCAGGTGCTCACGGGCCCCACATGGCACCCAGGTCTTGGAAACCTGCGTCAAGAACTGTGGGCACCGCTTCCACGTGCTGGTGGCCAGCCAGGACTTTGTGGAGGGTGTGCTAGTGAGGACCATCCTGCCCAAAAACAACCCACCCACCATCGTGCACGACAAGGTGCTCACCCTCATCCAGGTGAGTGCGGGCAGCCCGGGGCAGGTGGGGGAGAAGGCGCCTCTGTCAGTGCTGCTTTTTGTCTGTCTACTTCGGTTTCTCTGATTGGGACCGTCTTGCTCATCTGCAGATGGGACTTCTGAATGAGGGAGCCTAGTTGGCAGAGGCCTGGCTGTCTGGGTGATGCTGCCAAAGGACCAGCGAGTCCAGGAGGGAATTTCTGCTCCCGAGGGTGGCAGGCAGGCTTGCAGAAGAGCCACTGAGGAGTGGTTATCAGCCCTGTCCCTTTGTCCCCTCTCAGTCCTGGGCTGACGCGTTCCGCAGCTCACCCGACTTGACAGGTGTGGTGGCCGTCTACGAGGACCTGCGGAGGAAGGGCCTGGAGTTCCCTATGACTGACCTGGACATGCTGTCACCCATCCACACGCCCCAGAGGGTGAGGAGCAGTTGCAGGGGTGGCGGGGGTCACTCCAGAGGGGATTCTGTGGCTGTTTCCTAGGGGGTCCTGACCTTCCAGCCTTGCTGATTCAGCCTGTTGCCTTCTAGACCGTGTTCAACTCAGAGACACAGACAGGACAGAATTCCGTTGGCACTGATACCAGCCACCGAGGGGACTCCAACCAACACACCACACCCCTGCCCACCTCGGCCCTACCCCCCAGTGACACACCCATAACGCCGACCGCTGAGCAGGTAATCAAACCTGGGTCACAGCCATGCAGGTCAGGCCATAGGCCCGGCACCTCCCTGCACATTAGGGAGGGGCCCCTGTCAGTGTGGAAGTACTACAGCCAGTCCTCAGGCAGCCCCACAGGGGCTCACTCTTTGGGAGATGAGGCTCAGAGAAGTCAGTTAACTTGCCCAGAGCCACACAGCCCAGTAAGACAGGGCCAGGATTCAAGCTCAAGTCTGTGGATCCAGGCAGGCTCTGTCCTGCACCTGGACCCTTCTCCAGACTGTCTCCTCTGTGGAGCCTTCTGGGCAATGCCAGGAAGAGGAATGACTCAGCAGATGGCCCCTCATCCACAGCAGCTCCACTCCCTGCAAGGGTTTGCTCAGGCACTCACGTAAGATTTCATTTGAATAGAGGTTCTTGCTAAAATAATGGTTCTCAAACATCTGCACAGAAAAAATGTTAAACCCTTATCTCACACTATGATACTTCCCATCAAGCGCGAAGAAGAAGATTGGGGTTGTATGTAGTGTAAGATCCTGGAGGCCAGTCCTGGGCACGGTTTTCTGGCGCCCCAGAGTACTTTGCAGGACTTCCTTCTTCAGACCATGCCACTTGTCCCTCCTGCCCCTGAGGCCAGCACCATTGCTTCTGTCCTACAAGGGACATCCACAGCCATGCCCAGCGTGTCTGGGTGTTCGGTCAGTTTACTTGTGGATGGGAGTCGTTCATGGCCTGTGCACCATGGGTATCACTTCTGAGGTGTTTTACAAATGTCTACATATTGTTTAGCCTCAGAAACAAATAAGCTTACCAACAGCCTTCACACTCAAACCTATTTAATTCTGTACTTCTAGCAAGTTATGAAGTCAATCCCCAGAGTTACAAATATTACTAGAAAAGTTTTCCTAATAAATAATAGGCCCAATAATAAAAGGTGCATAAATGTTGTAAAATCACCCTGTGATCCAAAACTGATCTCAGTTCAGTTCAGTCGCTCAGTCATGTCCAACTCTTTGCAACCCCATGGACTGCAGCATGCCAGGCCTCCCTATCCATCACCAACTCCTGGAGTTTACTCAAACTCATGTCCATTGAGTCGGTGATGCCATCCAACCATCTCATCCTCTGTCATCCCCTTCTCCTCCAGCTTTCAATCTTTCCCAGCATCAGGGTCTTTTCAGATGAGTCAGTTCTTTGAATCAGATGGCCAAAGTATTGGAGTTTCAGCTTCAGCATCAGTCCTTCCAGTGAATATTCAGGACTGATTTCCTTTAGGATGGACTGACTGGATCTCCTTGCTGTCCAAGGGACTCTCAGGAGTCTTCTCCAACACCACAGTTCAAAAGTGTCAATTCTTCGGTGCTCAGCTTTCTTTATAGTCCAACTCTCACATCCATATATGACTTCTGGAAACACCATAGCCTTGACTAGATGGACCTTTGTTGACAAAGTAATGTCTCTGCTTTTTAATATGCTGTCTAGGTTGGTCATAACTTTCCTTCCAAGGAGTAAGCATCTTTTAATTTCATGGCTGCAATCACCATCTGCAGTGATTTTGGAGCCCCCCAAAATAAAGTCAGCCACTGTTTCCACTGTTCCCCATCTATTTGCCATGAAGTGATGGGACTAGATGCCATGATCTTAGTTTTCTGAATGTTGAGCTTTAAGCCAACTATTTCACTCTCCTCTTTCACTTTACTCAAGAGTCTCTTTAGTTCTTCTTTGCTTTCTGCTGTAACGGTGGTGTCATCTGCATATCAGAGGTTATTAATATTTCTCCTGGCAATTTTGATTCCAGCTTGTGCTTCCTCCAACCTAGCATTTCTCATGATATACTCTGCATATAAATTAAATAAGCAGGGTGACAAAACTAACCTGGTTATAATTTTAACCAGTTTGCCTGAAGTCTAGCCTCTGTGTAGATTAAGACTGACTATGTCCAGTGGAAGAAAGTTCTTGCCAAACAAGACTGAGTAGTCTGAGTAGTTTAATTTCAGAGGGCCCTTCTGTCTTTTGGGACATGTTGATGTAACTCCCAGACTCCTTGTAATTAGGTCCCATCTGACCCAGACACGCGGGGTTTGTGATCAGTCGTTTTTCCACTCGCTTCTACCAAGAGCCTTCATTAAACAGGCCAAATGTACCAAACATTTCACAGGTCTGGAAGGTGCTGGCAGACTGCAGTAGACTGTCTGCAGGCCCACTTCTTCATCTGTAAGGGGTTTGGGTAGTGATATCTGTCTCATGAGACTGTGGTCAGGGTTGACTAGCAACATACGGTAAGTGCTTGTCACTTAGAGGTGATGGGAATGGCAGCTGCCTTCACAGGCACTGTGAATTTATATGGTAACACTTGTATTCTGAAATAACTGGGTCACCCAATTTAGAATACATCCAGCATTTCCCAGAATGTAGGCCACTAAATCTTAGACTCAGGAGACAGCCCGTGATCAAAGGGTTCATCAACCAAGTCCTGTTTGGCAACGTCCACAAGGGTCCCTTCCTGGACGTTCACGGTGTCCACGTTGTCCAGGAGGACACAAGACACCCCGCAGAGCCCATGGTGTGAGATGCTATACCAGGGCACTTCCATCACCTCACCTGGGTGCTAAGACCTG
>SJXQ01004875.1:204120-224167 GCA_006408695.1 Aepyceros melampus | reverse complement strand
ACACACACACACACACACACACACACGCTCTTGAGGCAGTAGCAGGCCTGTGCTGGAGGAGGTTCCCAGTATACTAGAGGCCTGGCCTCCCCACCACCTTCAGCGCGACTCTCTCTCACCCAGATGGGAGGCGGCGGTGAGAAGAGCCTCAGTGACTGGATGGTGAGGCTAGGCATGGTGAGGATGGGCCAGGTGCACTCGCGGGGGCCTGCCCAGGTGGCGCTGGCATCACAACCAGAGGAGCGTGGGGTCAGCCGAGGGCCTGCGGGCCCCACCCAGCACCCAGCACGGTCCCGCTCCCTCTGCTCTCACTTCCACGGCCCCTCTGTACTGCCTCGGAGCAAGGCCTGGGCAGCACCTCTGGCAACTGGGAGGTGCCTGGGGCACGTCTGCGTCTGGGCCAAGTGCCGGCAGAGGGAGCTGGAGGGTGCAGCCCAGAGAACTTGCTGCTGCTGTTGGTGCTGCTGGGAAGTCAGCTCTGCCGCTTCTCTGGTGCCCTCGCCCACTCTGGGGTCTCAGTGCTGAGGACGGGGCTTCGGGCCTGAACTGGCTTTGGTTGGAGGAGGGCTCGCTCTCCCTCTGTTTCTCAGAGTAGCTGAGTGGTAGCTCGCATTTCCTGAGCGTCTGCCCTGTGCTGGGCGCGGAGCTGCACTCTATCTC
This sequence comes from Aepyceros melampus, assembly GCA_006408695.1. Lineage (NCBI taxonomy): Eukaryota > Metazoa > Chordata > Mammalia > Artiodactyla > Bovidae > Aepyceros > Aepyceros melampus. The sequence continues at coordinate 223,507 of SJXQ01004875.1, read as the reverse complement.
TCTCGTCTCTTTAATCCTCACAATGACCTGGACCTAGACGGTAGGTACTGTCATCCTCTCTTAACGATGAGCAGTGAGGGTGAGAGGAGCTAAGTCACCTGCTCCAGGTGCAGGGGCCCAGCCAGCTTCCGGTCTCTGACCCGGAGTCTGTGCCCATAACCTCCAGCTGGATTCTTCAGATGCTTTTTGAATGGGAAGACCCCACACCAGCCCCCAGCCCCGGCCCTGTGCAGGGCTGTGTGGCAGAGTCACAGTGACACATTGCCTCTGGTCGTCTCGGCCCCTGCCTCCTCACTGGCACTCCTCTGCCCACTTCCACCAGGAACTCCCGAGTCTGTGGAGGCTTGTGGGGACAGCCCCGGCCATGCCCCTGCCCCAGCCTTTCTGGCTGGCTGCCCACTCCCTGGGCTTTGAATAATGTTGTGCCAGTTGTCAGGAGCCCCTCTCCATCCCCTGCTCGGCCTGCTGGCCCACGTCCCCCTCACCCACAGCCTGGCACAGCGGGCAGAGCTCGGGGAGACCTCAGCGTCCCAGGCAGCTGGGCCGGAGCGGTCTTGGAGGGGCTGTCATGCGGGGGCCAGGCAGGTCAACTGGCCCCGTCCCGTGAGTGAGGGGCTCAGGTTGGGCAACTCCCCCGGGGCTGTAGCCAGTGGACTCAGGCTGGTGAGGGGCACTGCCCTCCCGCCTCAGCTCTGCCCTCCCCTCCAGGTCCCCGCCACCCAGGCCCGCCTCATGGAGGACATCGAGAAGTGGCTGTCCACGGACGTGGTGAGTGGGCCCGCCCCTCACCCACCGCACCCGGGGCTCCCGCTTTCCCATGAGGAGGTGGCCAGTGCGGAGCAGGGCGAGCCGCTGGTGGGGGCGCCAGCAGGGCCAGCGTCCCCTCCCCTGCCGCTTCCCAGTGTTTCGCCTCACACCCCTCGCAGCCTCTGGGGCCTCCCCTTGACCCAGCCTGCTGCCCGTGTGAGGGCCCACTGTGGGCAAGACGGGCCGCCCGAGGGCAGCAGGCATGTGAGAGCCCTGAGCTCGGCACCTGGGGTAGCTCGGGGAGTGGTGCCAGAGGGAGCCCCATTGTGCAGAGCAGAGACTGATGGGCAACTGTCAGGGGTGCTGTGCCAGGAGAAGGGGGCCCCGCACCCTCCAGAGCCCCCAGGGTGCGGGAGGGGCAGTCAGTCCAGGCCCCCTTCCAGGTTTCTTCCCCAGCCTCTGCCAGCCCACCCCTCATTCTGAGCACCAAGGACCAGGTGCCTGGGCACTTCCTAGCTCCAAGGCCACCTTCTGCAAGTGGCCAAGACCGTGTTTCTGCCCACAGTCCATCCGTTTTGCCTAGTGGGTGCAGGCTCACCCCCGGCCTGGCCCCTAGTTGAGCGTGTGTCGCTGGCCAGGCTTGGGTGTTAGCCTCTCCACCATGAGCGAGTCTGCGCATCCCTTTGGACACTGGAAAGGGTGGAACTAGTGCCCTCAGGGGCACCACACCCTGCTCCTGGCACTCTTTTCCGCAAGTCCTCTGCTTTAGCTTGCCAACAGCCCCTTGAGTGTCACCAAGCAGAGACTGAGGCTCGGAGAAGCCAGGTGACACCCAAGGCCCTGTGGCTCAGAAAGTGGTGGGGCCGAGGTCTGGACCCTCCGGGTCAGCAGCCGAGCCCGCCGTGCCCGCAGCTAACCTGCCTCCTTCTGCCTTGTCAGGGGAATGACGTGGAGGAGCCCAAGGGCGTCACCAGTGAAGGTAGTAGACCCTGGCCCTGCCCACCCTTCCCCGACTCCAGCCTCGGAGCCCAGCCCCAGCCTCCCTCTCGTTGCTCTAGAATTCGACAAGTTCCTGGAAGAACGTGCCAAAGTGGCCGATCGTTTGCCCAACCTCTCCAGTCCCTCAACCGAGGGGCCCCCAGGCCCCCCACCTGGCACTGCCCTGAGAAAGAAGACCCAGGAGAAAGACGACGACATGCTGTTTGCCTTATGAGTGTGGGGCCTGGCGCCCTGCTGCCCGAGCCCTGGTTGTTCCCACACCCCGTGGCGGGGGCCTGTCCCTCCTTTGGTGTTAAGGCTGCTTGGGGGTGGCTTGTCACATAAGTCCTTCTCTTCCCCTTGAGGTTGGGGCCATGCTGCCTGGGAGTGTGGGAGACAGCTGGATGAACTGGGGGAGTGAGTCAGTTCTACTTTCGGGCCCTGGACACTCATGCCTCCCCTCCCACCCCCACCAACCACTGCGATTTTGCTGAGGACAGGAAGGCCCCAGGCTGGAGAGGCTGGTCGCTTGGTGGCCCAGCGTGACTCCCCTTGTCCTGGGTGATCCCCTCCCGGGACCCGCCCCCAGAGGAGCTGTCTTCAGAGCCCACACTGCCAGTCGAAGCCTGGCCAGAGGCTGGAGACAGCAGAAGTCTCTGTCACAGCCTCAGGCCCGTTCCCAGTGCCTGCCATGGAGCCCGAAGGGTTGGCCAGCTGTTGAGGGTAGGGCCTGTGGCTCCGCTGAGAGTGCCCTGTCCAGATAAGCTACATGTGATGGGGGGAGACCTCGCCAGCCTGAGGCCGCCAGGGGGCTTCCAGCGATGCTTGTGGCTGCTGGGACCCCCCATGACCTCCACTGCCTTGCCCTCCTTCCTCTGTTACTCCCTTGCAGGGCTCCACCGGGCACTGGGCCCCCACCTGTCGGTTGATCCTCTTGACTGGGAGAGGTGCCTTTTGTATCCCCAATAAAGGTAGAAGAGCACCCTAAAAGTGTTCAGTCTCTAGGAGGAAGCTACTTGACCTAACCAGGGCTGGGCTGGGCTGGGCTGAGCTGAGGACCGCCCACAAGACAGACATCTGCAGATGGGGTAGGTGCAGTGGCAAGACTGGGCACTCAGCCACACCATACCAGCACAGGCTCCGCCACCAGTTGCCTGCCAGGCGGCCCTGTTGCTCTCTGTGGGTGACCTGTCCACATCCTCAGGCCAGCCCCTGCCCTTCAGCAGGAGCTCTGTGATCACAGAGATGGAGCAGGTGTGGGTGTGGCAGGCCACTGAGCCTGCAGGGAGGACGCAGCCATCCTGTCCAAGGCCCAGGTGCCAGGCTCTCCGTGAGCTCATGGCATCGAATCCACAACCCTGGGTGGAGCAAAGTTGCATCTCGTTTTCCAGAGGCTGGCTCTCTGACTCAGTGGGTTGTGTGAGCCGCCCCAGATGCACTTGTTTATCAGGTGCTGGGCACTTCCTCATGCATCAGTACATCATCCCCATTTTTCAGATGGCAACGCTGAGGCTCAGTGTGGAGGCCTTGGCACACGGCTCGGGGCTGGGCCACAAGTCAAGTGCTGGTATCAGTTCTCATCTCCATGGTAGCTCAGGTGCCCTGGTCTCAGAGTACAGCCTTTTCTGGTCTGGAGTCTTCACACCAGGCTCCCCGAGAGTCACTGCTTGAGGCACGTGGGAGCCCCCAACCCAGCAACCCTCGGTGGTAGAAGGGCAGGGGGCTGGTGTGGGACCAGAATAATTGACCTGCCTGAAAGGTCAGCCTGTGGAGGAGAGCAGAAGTCGGAATACCTGGGCCTGGAAGCTGAGTGACCGGAGTAGGTCCAGGGGCCTCAGCAGCCCCCATGTCCCGTGAGCAACAGGTGGGCTGTGTGTTCCGAGGCGTGGCCTGGAGCCGGGCGCACAGGAGACCAGGCCCAGCCAGCCCTCCATGAGGAGCTGGGGCAAGGGGAGTAGCTGCAGAGCAGGTACGTGGGACCAAAGGCTTGTCCATCCTCCAGGCAGGGAGGAGGGGGCTTGTTGTCCAGGCCACGGTTCGGAGCGTGAAGAGAAGCCAGCCTGGAGAAAGACGGCTGAAAGTGACCTCTGACCTGTCTCTCCAGCCTGAACCACCTTTCTCTCCCCACCACCCCCGGGGAGCAGCTGTGTCCCTGTCCCTGGGCAACCAGTGTCAGCCTGGTCTGACAACTTTTCAGGAGATGGAGGCGCCCACCCTTCAGTCACACCAAGCTCAACTGGTCTAAAGGTTACCTCCTGCATCCTGCATAAATTGGCTGTGTCCACTCAGGTAGTGGGAAGGCTCTGGTTCTCACAAGATTAATAAGCATCTCCCGGATGCGGTCCAGCCTTGCCTGGCTACTTGGCAGTGACCCCCATGCCAGGCCTGCCCGAGGATACTCAGATTCAAAATGGGGAAGAAGCCAGAGTTGGTGTACCATGCTGGCACACTGTCCCTGGTGCCTCTCCATCTTCTCCTGCCTCAGGTCACGCAGAGGTGGCCCACACCCCGACTCACCAGGCTGCCACCCCCCGACAGCACGCAGGATAGCAGAGAGCTTCCAGAGGCCCCTTGCTGGGCTGTTGTGGCCAGTGGTCAGCAGCAGTGCGCCAGACCACCAGCCTCGGGTGGTAGCTGAATTGTGTGTGGAAGGAAGGTCCCAAAGCACCTGCGTTTTGTGACCTTCTTTTTCATAATACCCACCTGTATCATGAGGTCGGGAGCTCTGGTGGTCAGATAAGAGGACTATGGTGATAATAGGTGGGTTACCCCCCACCCCTTGGCCTGATGAGACTGCTGCCGGGCACGCTCACACAAGGTGGGGGCACGCTCACACACGGTGGGGTCGGGGGCTGGGCAAGCTATGCTGCTGGGCTCCGGCAGGTGTCCTACTTGCTCACTGAGCCTCCAGGCCTTTGATCCGGGTCCCCGGAGGCTGGGGCCCTTCCTCAGCCCCTCAGCTCTCACCACCCCACATTCCTGCTGCGGGCCCTCCCCTGGCCTGGGCCTTTCCACACCTCACAATGGTCCTGTGGAGTCAGTGGTTTTGACCGCTGCTCTCGAGTGGGAAACGGGCTGGGGCGGAGGGCAGGAGCGAAGGTTAGGACCGGGTGCTCTGGGCGCTTCTGCCCCCGCTGCTCCAGGTGAGTGACGGCGAGCCAAGAAACCCTCAGTGGGAGCTCCAGGGGCTCGTGGCCTGTGCATGGCTAAAGTCGCCTGTTCTTTCCTGCATGTGGGTACCCCAGTGGCACACCAGATGTGGCTCTGTGTACTGGGAACTCAAGAGGTGAATGTGCCAGGTCAGGTGGGCCCCATGGGAGGGCAGGGGGTAGTAGACACAGGTGTAAGTTCCACACGAACCACTTACTCTGATGTGAAGAAAACGGAGGCTGATGCCAAGGAACAGAGCCTGGAGGTCATACAGGGCCCAAGGCCAGTGAGGTGGGGCCTGCCCCAGAGAGCCTGGCCTCGAAGGTGTCCAGGCTTCCCCTAGAGGGGGCAGCACAGGGCAGCCCCGCCTTAAGGGCCCCTCCAGAGGGGCCTCTGGGGCTGCGATGGGTGAAGGAACCCTGGCAGAAGCCACCAGCACTGGCCAGGCTGGGTCTCCTGGCACCAGGAGGTGTTTGAGGCCACAGACCCCAGGTCAATCCCAGCATCAGGAAGCCACAGGGCCCCACTTAAAGGAGGACCAACTGCAGGGGGAGCCTTGGCCCACAGGCGGGGGCAGGATTATTCAGGCGCCAGCGCTCCTGGTGGGCCCAACTGCCTCAGAAATGGTATCCAGCCAGGGGCCTAGGGAGGTTGAGTGGAGCCAGTTAGGTGGGCAGGGAGCGGGGCAGTACCGACCAGAGCTGCCTTCAAAGCCCCCTGGCAGAGCCTCCACCCCCTTTGCGCCCTCCTGGCTTCCCTGACCCACCAGACCCAACCCTGAGCCTGATGGTGACCCCACCTCCCCCTCCCAGTGTCAACATCTAACCTCTCCAATTGTTACACAATAGCCAGTCACACGCAGCCCTTCTGAGCTGTGTGGCTTTAGGCAAATGACTTAACTTCCCTGTGCCTCCAGTTCGCTCATTTGTAAATGGGCTAAAGGCAGTTAGTTGCTCCTTCACAGGGCTGTTAGGAGGGTTAATTAAGAGGACCAGTAGCATAACACCTGTCAAGGAAATGGTCCAACATGTCATGGATGGTACCACCTCCATCCAGAATGGCCTCTGCATCAGACACTCAACCAGGCGCACTGCCCTGTAATTTCAGAGACCCCAGTTCAGCCTCCAGTATTGCCTTTCCAGCTCTCAAAGGTGCTGGCTGCCTCCCAGACAACCTGGGTTCCACAACAGGGCCCTCGGGCCCCTCTCTTGGGTCTGAGCTGCTGCCCCTGAGTGGGGCCATATGCCTTGATCCCAGCAGTGGGAGAGAAGCAGGATCTGCCCACTGATCTTGGATGGTCCTGCTGACTCAGGCCGGCACTTCGGAAAGCCCTCCCCTCATCTCATCCCCGCCCCCCACACCCCGCCCTCTCCAGGGGTGACTCTGGATCAGGGCAGTGTCCCACAGCGACCACTAGGTGGCAGCAGTACTCCATGTCCCAGGGCCAGTGGGGCCAGCGCCTCTGAGTTGACAAGAGGAGGGACCCACAAAAGAGAGCCCTGAGTGGGCAACACGGAGCCTTGGCCCTCTGAACTCCCCAAAGCTGCGCGTGCCTCCTACAAAGTTACAGGGTGCACTCATTCCGGTGGGGACGCTCAGTGGACGCAGCATGCGGATTACTTGTATTTCTAGTTCTACCTGTATTTGCATAATAGCACAAGTTTATACAGTCACAACCCAACACCACAGATCCCCTCCAGTTTTCTATTCCCTGTGCCCCGCCTTTAACTGCAGAGCCTGGTTCCCGCTGCCCTTCATGTACAGACCTATTTACTCAGGCCCGTCGGTAGCCAATCACCCTCTGCCCACACCAGCCCAGCCCTGAAGGTGTCCTCACCTTCCTTGGGTCCCGACGTTCCTGGATGGACCACCGGAACCCCTGCTCAGACCTCACCCTACCTGGGGCCACTGCAGCACAGCCCCACCCCAAGGCTGCTTCCTGCCTTGCCTTGTACTGTCTAATGACTTTGGACCAATTACTCAGAATGGAAGAGGAAGAGGGGATTTCACTTTAAGAAGCATGGTCAGGGACTTCTCTGGCAGTCCAGTGGTTAAGACTCCCTGCTTCCACTGCAAGGGGCTCGCGTTTGATCCCGGGTTGGGAGCTACGATCCTGCATGCCACGTAGAACAGCCCAAAAGTGTTTTTTTTTTTTAAAGATGGTCAGAGAAAGCCTCTCCAAGGTGATGTGTGAGTCCCATTGTCCCCACAAACCATCCAAAGGTTTGCACAAATCTAGAATTTACATCTCCAAACTACCATTGCCTGCCTCTTATATCACAAAACACAAAAATCCTTAGTGGGTTTGTGTGCTAGGACTGTCATAACAAAGTTCCACAGAATGGGGGCTTAAACAGCAGAAGTTTTTTATCACATAGTTCCAGGCCATGGGGATTACAGTGCCAACAGGCTGTTTGTCTGGAGGCTTCTCTCGTTGATTTGCAGACAGCCATCTTCCCTCTGTGTGTATCTGTGACCTCATCTCCTCTTACACCAGTCATACTGGGTTAGGGCCATGAGGGCTACAGTCCGTGAGGTCGCAAAAAGTCAGGCACGAATCTGTCACACTTCACTAGTGACCTCATTTTGTTTTAATTACCTTTTTGAAGACCCTGTCTGCAAATGCAGTCACATTTTGAGTCTTAGGGGCTAGGACTTCAACAGATGAATTTGAGGGAGACACAATTCAGTCCACATGCTCAGATATACAGAGTCCCTCTGGCCATCTTCCTAGGACATGCCTGCTCTGCTTTGACCCCTGTCCCAGAACAGGATCACCATGACCCACACCAGCTCTGCAGAGGGGTGACCATGTGTCACGCCCACCTCCACCTTCTCCATGTCCCCTCCCCTGGTAGGGGTTCGAGGGTAGTTTAATCCATCCTTGGACCAGTCTGGCCTTGGGGGTCGGAGAAAGCAGCCATGGGGGCCAGGGGCAGAGCAGAGCGGGAAGGAGGTGAAAGCAAGGAGACCACAGACACCCAGAGCCTAGGCCAGGGGCTGTCCTGGGCCCCATTGCCACCTGCTGTGTTTTAGAGCAGATCCAAGGGAGTGACCTGGTGGGGTTCCCGTCCACCCACCCTGGGGCACCAGGACCAGGCCCCTTCGTCTCCCTTTGCCTCTGACTCAGGACTCATGGCCTCTCCCAGCCCCTGCCTGAGGCCAGCCTGCGCCTCTTTCCCCTGTAGTCCAGCTGGCTTCATGCCAAGTTACAGCTGGCTGGGCCACTGTGTTATCACAGACAGGGAAACAGCAGCCTAGAGAGGGGAAGCGGCCTGTCTGGGCAGGTCCCTATACTGCCTCCCTGTCCCAGCCCACCCCAGGAGCTCAGGAAGGCCAGGGCTGGGGGCCTTATTTGTCAGGCTAGAGGCTGTGCAGGCCTAGCACTGGCAGGGGGTCAGCAGACACAGTGGATGGCTCACACAGCCACTGGTTTACGGTGTGGTTTGAGGCAAGCCCTTCCCTCCCAGGGCCCCAGTATCCCCAGCTGTCAACCCAAGAGGTTGACTAAGTGATCCTGGGTCTCCTTCCCACTCTGCTTTTCTGCTCCCTCAACTCCCAAACTCCATAATCCTCTCTCTGAAAGAAAAAAATATACATATGTGAGGCTGCTGCTGTTGCTGCTAAGTCGCTTCAGTCATGTCTGACTCTGTGAGACCCCTAGACGGCAGCCCACCAGGCTCCCTTGTCCCTGGGATTCTCCAGGCAAGAACACGAGTGGGTTGCCATTTCTTTCTCCAATGCATGAAAGGGAAAAGTGAAAGTGAAGTCGCTGAGTCGTGTCCGACTCGTAGCAACCCCATGGGCTGCAGCCTGCCAGGCTCCTCCGTCCATGGGGTTTTCCAGGCAAGAGCACTGGAGTGGGGTGCCATTGCCTTCTCCAAAATATATGAGGCTAGAAATCCTAATAACAGAGGTAGCGACATGGGGTCTCAGGGTTCTTCTGCTCCAGGACACACAGGAGTGGGGAAATGCCTGCCGGCCAGGACAGCAGAGCAGGTAGGGGAAGCCCTGGGCCACAGTAGCTGCCCCTCTGGTGAGCTGGCCGCCCCGGGGGCAGAAAGGAAGTGAACCCAAGCTGCGAACCTCTTTGCACTCACCACCCCCGCCCCAGCCCTGGGATAGCCCCTGAAAAGAGAAAGCTAGTGGTGCAACAGGAGAGCAACCTGCCCTTGGGCTGCACAGGGCAGGGGTGGGAGCAGCCCAGTCCCAAGGCTCCTGAGATGGAAAGGAATCAAGGCTTCCCTGGCAACCCAGTGGTAAAGAATCCAGCTGCTGATGCAGGAGACACGGGTTCAATCCCTGATCCAGGCAACTGAGCCCGTGCACCACAACTGTTAAGCCTGTGCTCTGGAGCCCAGGAGCCACGACTACTGAGCCCACATGCTGCTACCGAAGCCCTCGGACCCGGGAGCCCAAGCTCTGCGACAAGAGAAGCTACCTCAATGAGAAGCCCGCGCACCATAGTGAAGACCCAGCACAGGCAAAAATAAATATTAAAAAAGAATGTCCATCTTGTGGAGGAGAGAAGTGGGCTCAGAAAGGTCAACTACTCAATCCAGGGTTAGACTGCTGGGAAGTGGACTGGCCCCACTGAGTCCTCTTCGTGGAGGAGAAAGTCCTACGGGGGGGTCAGATGAGGTGCATTTTATTCTGATACTGGGGCAATGCCTAGGGCTGCTTGGGGCTAGAAGAGTCACCATGTGTGCAAGTCTGTGTGCACACATGTGTGTGCACATATGTGCTTGCTTGCACAAATAAGTGTGTATGTCCCTGAAGTGGGCTGGATGCACCATTTAGTCTGCGGGAGCGTCCTGGTCACCTGTGGGAAGGGGGCTGCCAGGCTGAGGCAGAGTCTCTTGGGCCCAGAGTGATGCAGAAACTTGGCCAAAGTCACAAAGCAAATCTGTGCTACAGCCAGAATTAGAAATCAGGTCGCCCACAGATCCGGCCCAGCAAGAAGTGGGGACAGGACAGCAGCTGGGAGTCCCTCCGTGGAAACACCTCCTGGCCCCTCCCTGCACCCCAGCTCCCAGAGAATGTTAAACCTCAGAGACCAACTGATCCGCAGGTTGTAAACCTATCACCAAGGACTTCTTCCTTTATCATGGCTTCTCTAGGACCTGACTTACAAGTTTTTTTGGTCTCAGTTTTTTGCCTACAAAACACTTTGCAATGCATTGAGGAGTAAATGCTTTGCCATTTGTGTGTCATAATCAGACTGCATCACATAGCGAGGCAATTTCATTCCAGTCAGAAATAGCCTCACTGGTCCCATCCACTGTTTGGGGCAGCCCCAGCACCCGAAGGCAGGAGCCAAGGACTACTGCACCGTGCCAGGCGCCCACAGGTCTTGGCCTTCACCTTTGCCACACGTGACCATCCTTGACCCCTGGCTTCTGCACTGGCCCCTCGTGGACACAGTCTGCTCCCCTCGTCCCTCCTCGACTCTGTTGCTGAGTCTAAGCTCATACTGCTCACCGCGCAACAGGCTGATGAATTGAAAGAGGAGTTGTCGGACAGAGAATAGTGACTTTATTTGTAAAACCAGCAGACCAAGAAGGTGGTGACTAGTGTCCCAAAGAACCATCTTACCTGAGCTAGAATTCAGACTTCTTTTTTCGTGAAAGAGAAGGGGGTGTGGTTGAGTGTTGCAAACTTGTTGGTACTGGAATCTTTTGTCCTACCTTATGCATCTGGTCATGTGTTCCCATAAACTTCCAACAAAACAAATGTGCTTTTTTGTTTGTTTTGTGTGTGTTTTATATTTTGGGGGAAGTACTCCTTCACCTGCCTCCAGACCCAGCCATCAGACACTATGTTCCTGACCCTTTTTCTAGGCCTATCTCTTACTAATAATTTTTTTTTTAATATCTATTATCTGTTTGGCTTTGCTGGTCTTTGTTGCAGCATGCAAACTCTTGGTTGTGGCATGTGGGATCTAGTTCCCTGACTATGTATCAAACCCAGGCCACCTACCTACATTGGGATTGAGGAGTGTTAGCCACTGGATCACCAGGGAAGTCCCAAGACAAATGTATTCTCTGTTCTGCAGCTTTTTATCTCTATATGAATGGGAAAGTGTTATACCTTTAAAGGTCAGATTCTTGAGAATGGATTATCCCATATTTCAGGCTACAGGCAGCATTCTTTTAGTGACTAATTTGTAGCAAAAGCAATAGAATACACAGGTTAAATTGAAGAAACAGATCCAGTATGGAGGCAGATTTGTTCTTCTCTGTGACACCTGCAGGGGCTTCCCAGGTGGCGCTAGGGGTAAAGAACCCTCCTGCCAATGCAGGAGACGTAAGAGACTTTGATTCAATCCCTGGGTCAGGAAGATTCTCCAGAGCAGGGCATGGCCACTCACTCCAGTATTTTTGTGTGGAGAGTCCCATAAACAGGGGAGCCTGGCAGGCTACAGTCCATAGACTCGCAAAGAGTCGGACAAGCAGCTTAACACGTGCACACATGACACCTGCAACCCAGGCTATCAGATTGTTAGAGTCTCGTTTGTCTACCCTCCGTGACATGTGGGAATCTTGGCGTTTAGACCCAGACTTGTGGTGAGAAGCCCCACCCATTCTGCTCCTCCCCCCTCCCCAGTTACTCTCCCACCAAGAGCTCCACCCATTGCCCACCCACTGAGGATCCAGAGTGACACTCCTGAGCCTTCTCAGACGCTGCCAAGGTGCTTGAGGACCAGGCAGGGTGGTCAGAGACCTCCGGTGCGAACACCCAATGCCGTCCAGCCTCGCCTCCATCTCTCTAGCCATGCGTCACCAGCCCGTCCACCATCCCTCCATTTGTTCATCCCAAACAAATGCCAGTATAGCCTCCTTCCTTCCATCACCATCTATCCAGACTGCATAGATGCCTGCCACACAGGGGACATCGAGGGCCCCCAGGGAGGGCCGCAGACACAGGGACATCACACAGTAAGGACCCGGCAGCCGCCACTGACCAGAGACGAGGACCTTTCTGTCTTTCTCAGCTCCACTGTAGGCCACCAGAGAAGAAGGGGATCCAGAGAACAGAGGAGAGCGGGGGTGAAGGAGCAGCCACCTCACCCCTTCCAAATCTCTTCAGCAAGGACCTCGGAGCTGAGGAATGAGCAGGAGCGGAGTGGAAATCGGATGAGAAATTTAACTTTGAACGATTTCATGCTTGAAAGTAACAAGAGGAACTTCTCTGGGGGTCCAGTAGTTAAGACTCCGAGCTCCCACTGTAAGGGGGGCGGGTTCCATCCCTGGTTGGGGAACTAAGCTCCCACATGCTACAGAGGCTTGGCCAAAAAATAAACAGTAAAAAGAAAGTTAACAAAACTGCTGAAAGTGTGGAAAAGGCTGCAAATGGGAGGCTGGGCACTGTCAAAGGCAGGGGTTGGAGAAAATGAGCAAAGGTCACAGAGGTTTGTGAACTGTGACGGGATCTGCAAGCTTGCAGGGCGGCCTGGGTAGAGCAGAACTGCTCTGTGTATCAGAGAAGATGAATCCCGCATTCCAATGCCCACAGCCCGCTCCCGCTCCCGCTCCCGCAGAAGGGGGAGCCCAGAGTGATGTGGGGGAGTCCAGAGTGAAGGGAGGGGAGCCCAGAGTGAGGGGAGGGGAGCCCAGTGAGGGGGAGGGGAGCCCAGAGTGAGGGGAAGGGAGCCCAGAGTGAGAGGGAGGAGAGCCCAGAGTGAGGGGAAGGGAGCCCAGAGTGAGAGGGAGGAGAGCCCAGAGTGAGGGGAGGGGAGCCCAGAGTGAGTGGTTGGAGAAAATGAGCAAAGGTCACAGAGGTTTGTGAACTGTGACGGGATCTGCAAGCTTGCAGGGCGGCCTGGGTAGAGCAGAACTGCTCTGTGTATCAGAGAAGATGAATCCCGCATTCCAATGCCCACAGCCCGCTCCCGCTCCCGCTCCCGCAGAAGGGGGAGCCCAGAGTGATGTGGGGGAGTCCAGAGTGAAGGGAGGGGAGCCCAGAGTGAGGGGAGGGGAGCCCAGAGTGAGGGGGGGAGCCCAGAGTGAGGGGGGAGGAGGGGGAAGAGCCAGAGTGACCTGATAAAGGGCTGAGGAGGGTCGAGAGGAACTACTGGGCTGGGGGAGGGGAGGGGGCAGTGCCCCTGAAAGTTCCAGAACAGACCTATCTGAGATGCCCTGTGCAGTGCCTTCTGTGTGGCACGTCACCCCTTTCTGTGACCCCAAGATCTTTATGTTCCGCTCACAAGTGTTTGTCAAGATGGGAGTTTTTATGGAAATGGAGAAGGGACCAAGTTTCATGTCTGAGTCAGCACTGTACCGAGGAGAAATCATTCAGGGAGAAGCGAGAGTGACAGGGGAAGTGGTGAAAACATGAGCGTCCAAGAATCTCTGAAACTTCGGAGGATTTTGAACTTTTACTGGACATGCTCTGCCTTCTGCCCAGTGAATACCTCATATGCAGCCAGAATAAACTGTAAAAGGCAAATCTGTCCATGTTTTATAACACCTGCACCCCCAAACCCCAAAACACAAACACAAAACTCTCCACTCGCTCTCAGGTTAGGGCCCACTTCCTGGCCTGACCTGCAAGGCCCCTGGGGCTGGGCCCTGCCACACTCTCCAGATCCTCTGCACTCTTGACACCCAGGCTGGTTTTCTCATCTCAGCAGTTTCACACCCTACTGACCACAGGGCCTTTGTACATGCTGTCCTCTCTAGAACTGCCCCACCCCACCCCAACCGCCAGTTAACTCACTCACCCTTCAGCGCTCAACTCAGACAAGCCACTCCTGACCAAGTCATCCATTCATTGTGGAATTTACCACACCGATTATACTGGCAAAGAGGAATGGAATAATCACAAGATGGCTTGGAATCCATACCTTAGAATAATCATGATTCATGTCCTGCTGCTAGGCACACCTTCCCTGAGTATGTTTTCATTTGAATCCCAAAGTGGAGGTCTGTAATTGAGGTGATGGCGGGGGATGGCTGTTGAATAGACAGTCAATAGTGTCTGCCGTATTACCATACACTGCACCCTCTTGCAAGGTGGAGGGGGCTAGCATCTATTTCTCAAAGGGTAGGGAATGGGCAGGCGTCCCAGGTGGCACAGTGATAAAGAATCTGCCTGCCAATGCAGGAGACACAAGGGACTCAGATTCAATCCCTGGGTCGGGAAGGTCCCTTGGCTTAGGAAATGGCCCAATCCAATACAAGAGCATGAATGGACTCACCATGTCTGAGGGCTGGACTCAGACTGACTCAGGAGACTGTGGGCTGTGTGAGGTATAACGGAGCCTTACTGGACAGCTTGTTTTTCATATGGGTACGCTGCAGGTCTTCTTGGGCTCCAGAATCACTGCAGAGGGTGATTGCGACCATGAAATTGAAAAACACTTCTAGGAAGGAAAGCTATGACAAACCTAGAGAGCATATTAAAAAGCAGAGACATCACTTTGCCAAAAAAGTTCTGTATAGTCAAGCTACGATTCTTCCAGTTCAGTTCAGTTCAGTTCAGTCGCTCAGTCGTGTCCGACTCTTTGCGATCCCATGAATCACAGCACGCCAGGCCTCCCTGTCCATCACCAACTCCCAGAGTTCACTCAGACTAGCTCATGTCATCGAGTCCATGATGCCATCCAGCCATCTCATCCTCGGTCGTCCCTTTCTCCTCCTGTCCCCAATTCCTCCCAGCATCAGGGTCTTTTCCAATGAGTCAACTCTTCGCATGAGGTGGCCAAAGTACTGGAGTTTCAGCTTTAGCATCATTCCTTCCGAAGAAATCCCAGGGTTGATCTCCTTCAGAATGGACTGGTTGGATCTCCTTGCAGTAGTAGGGTACAAATGTGAGAGTTGAACTATAAAGAAGACTGAGTAGCGAAGAACTGATGCTTTTGAACTGTGGTGTTGGAGAAGACTCTTGAGAATTAATTGGACAGCAAGAAGATCAAACCAGTCAATCCTAAAGGAAATCAGTCCTGAATATTCATTGCAAATATTGATGCTGAAGCTCAAGCTCCAATACTTTGGCTATCTGATGCAAAGATCTGGCTCACTGGAAAAGATGCTGATGCTGGAAAATACTGAAGAAAGGAGGAGAAGTGGGCAGCAGAGGATGAGATGGTTAAATAACATCACCAACTCAGTGGACATGAAATCAAGCAAACTCCAGGAGACAGTGAAGGACAGGGGAGCCTGGCATGCTGCAGTCCTTGGAGTCTCAACGGGTCGGACACAACTTAGCTACTGAACAACAACAAAACTGCAGGTGAAATCATGTTCCCTGGAGCACACAAAAACCCCACACAAGAAAACCTCCCAACTCAGCAACAAGTAAGATTTTTCATCCCATCCTCCGACAGATCCTGGTAAAGACCAGTATGGAGTCATAGACCACTGCCATCAACTAAGCCCTAATCTGACACCCAGTCTTTGCTTGCTCACCCTAGTAAGGGGAAAGTTGCCACTTCCCGTAGAAGCCCATGTCACCTGGCCAGACCTCCAACATTGACCCACCATTAAGCCATAAAATCTGATTGGCTTATTGTTTAATGGGAACAAAGTTTCAGTTTAAGATGATCAAAATGTTCCAGAGATGGATGGTAGTTGATCGTTGCTCTAGAATGTGAAGGTACTTAATGCACTAAAAGCTACACTTAAAATTGGTTGAAAGGGACTTCCCTGGTGGTCCAATGGCTAAGGCTCCTCGCTCCCAATGCAGGGGGCCTGGGTTCAGTCCTTGGCCAGGGAGTTAGATCCCACACGCCACTACGAAGATCCTCCCATGCTGCAACTAAGACCCAAAACAGACAAATAAGTTAATATATTTTTAAATGGTTTAAATGGTAAATTTTATGTTATGTATTTTTATCAGAATTTTTTAAAGTGCATTGCCTCTGGGCTTCACAATTTATAAGTTTGTGTGACTTTGAGTACTTTTAAAGTAATCATTTAAAGGTTACTCTAAAAAGTCTAATTAATAGTTAAGGCAAACCCTTAGGTGCACCTCACCCTCTTTGATCCTGATTGGTTTTCGTTCAGTCTTGTCCCCCTAGCTAAGAAATCTGGGCTTAATAATTCCAGTTTCAAGTCCTGCCTCTGCCCTGAAGGGACTGCAGTCACTGTGACCCTCCCCTGCAAGGAGCTTACTATGTGCTAGGCTCTGAGGCTTTGAAGATGCCTCAAGGAATAAGTCAGAGCCCTTGTCATCCCAGACACACAGAGAACACTAGGACTTTCTTTTTCCTTTTTTTTTCAGTACAAAGCTACAGGCCTCCAGTCTACTTGAAACCTGGCCCAGCCCTAAAGCCCTGCAGGGCTGGCCCACGATGATTCGTCCCTGAAGACGTCACCTAGCTGAAATGATGACAGAGACACCGGACGATTCTGGTTCCTGAACTCTCCACACCTGGAATGTTTGTGGGGTGTAGCCTGCGGCCTCCTGGAAATGTTCAGTGACACAGGACAGCCTGGGGATGTGCCAAAGGACAGGAGGCAGGAATTGCCATCTCTGAAATCTTATCTAGGTTCAACCCCACCTGATCCCCCAGGAATCACAGACCCACCAAACAATCAAAACACTGGATGGAGACCAGAAAGAAATGAAACACCCAGCTAACTCAGGGGGTTCACACTGGCAGTTTGTAGGCCTTGTCAACCCTTATGGGGGATTTTCTTTTCAGCTGGGTTTTTTGTCAATGTTCCCCACACACACACATGAAAAAGTGAAAATTCTCATTCATCTTTGAAAAATTAATACATGAATGAGGCTGTCTCTCATGATGAGCTGGCTGGAGCTGAATTCCAGTCTCACTTTGGGCGAGGCAATCATCCCAACCCCTTCGCTTCCCTTACTCACACTGCCTACCGGGCCCCTGGAGGCCTCTGAGTTCAGGTTTTCTCATCTAATCCAAAATCTCTGTGTCACAGAGGAGTTCAGTGAAGCCCAAAAGGTGAGTGACTTTCCCAGTAAGATCTAGAAACTCAGGGGTGCCGCCCAGGGCCCACCCCAGTCCTCTAAAGAACCTCCCTACAGGCTCTGCTGATGCTCAGCACCATGGACCCACCTGTGTGGGGAGGGGAGCAGGTGGTTCATGGGAAGACTCAGGAGATGGCCCGTCGGGTGGCTTGTCCAGTCAGAGTCGTGCCCCTCTGCACGGGACACGGACGAATGCCTTGCCCCTCACCACAACCCCTGTCTCCCCTGATCTCCTGTCTCCATCTCTCCTCACCAGTCCTGAGCCCTGGTTCTTCCTCTGTAAAATGGGAGCCCTCCTTGTGGCAGGCAGAACTGAGGTCCCATCCCCTGAGTGTGTGGGAAGCAGCAGGTGTGAAGGTTGAAAGGCACTTGGGGAGGAGCCTGGGAGAGAAGTGGGCTGACGAGGACAAAGAGGAAGGAGAGACGAGGCGGCTGCCAGGAGGAGAGGCCCTTGGGAAGAGTGTCGATGGTTATGGGGTATCAGGATGGACCAGGGGACGCTGAGGTAAGGAACAATCCCTCCTCTCAGCCACTCCACTGTTTTACTTATTTTCCCCCAATTTTATTTAGATATAATTGACATAGACATTTGTATTAAAGGTGTACAATGTGATCATTTTATATATATATACACACACACACACATATATATATAGAATGAATAAACAACAAGGTCCTACTCTATAACACAGAGAATTATATTCAATACCTATGATAAACCATAATGGAAAGCAATATTTAAAAAAGAATGTGTATTTATATATATTAATATATATCTGAATCACTTTGATATGTAGCAGAAATTAACCCAAAACTGTAAGTCTCTTGCAATTAAAAATATTAAAACTAAAAAAAAATAGCTTAAAGGAATGGGGTGATTTTTTAATTTGTCTTAGCCAGGTCTTAGTTGCAGCACATGGGATCGAATTCCCTGATGAAGGGTCAAACTTGGGCCTTCTGCATTGGAAGCGCAGAGTCTTAGCCACCATACCGCCAGGGAAGTCTTAGAATGAGGTGATTGAGGGAAAAAATAGCTGACCCATCATGTGGAAAAGCTTCTTTTAAAAACTTTTTTAAATGTCATTTTTTATTAAAAAGAAAATAGTTAAAAATTAAAAAAAAAAAAACACATCCACAGAAATAATTACTTTTTACTGAGCAGTTGCAACAAGTCAGCCAAAATGCTGAATACCTGACGGATAACTTCATTTCACACAAGCTAGGAGGTAGACACTATTAGTATCCTCATTTTACGGATTAAAAAATCCCTAGGCCCAGAGACATAAAAGACTTGCCTAGATCACACAGCTTATTACTAATGGAATTCATAGTTGGTAATTTGGTCTAGATGTGTTTAACCACCAGGCTTTATAAAGAAGCAATAGCATCATTTATAGTAATAAATCCTATTTTCCTTTGCTTACTGAGCATCTCCCACTTGACCCAAAGGCACTTTTCCTGAAAGTCCTACGTAATCAATCATAGACCTAATAAAGGCAAATTAAGCATCTGATAATAAGATGTATCTAAACTCTGCCACCAACTAGCCAGGTCACAGTTTCCTTATTTTACCTTATGGGTTTAACAAGACCACATGGTATTTTTGCCAATGCCCAAAATTCTTCAGTTCAGTTCAGTTCAGTCACTCAGGCGTGTCCAACTCTTTGCAACCCCATGAATCACAGCATGCCAGGCCTCCCTGTCCATCACCAACTCCCAGAGTTCACTCAAACTCACATCCATCGAGTCGGTGATGCCATCCAGCCATCTCATCCTCTGTCATCCCCTTCTCCTCCTGCCCCCAATCCCTCCCAGCATTAGAGTCTTTTCCAATGAGTCAGCTCTTCACATGAGGTGGCCAAGGTACTGGAGTTTCAGCTTTAGCATTAGTCCTTCCAAGGAACACCCAGGACTGATCTCCTTCAGAATGGACTTGTTGGATCTCCTTGCAGTCTGAGGGACTCTCAAGAGTTTTCTCCAACACCACAGTTCAAAAGCATTAATTCTTCAGCGCTCAGCCTTCTTCACAGTCCAACTCTCACATCCATACATGACCACTGGAAAAACCATAGCCTTGACTAGATGGACCTTTGTTGGAAAAGTAATGTCTCTGCTTTTCAATATGCTATCTAGGTTGGTCATAACTTTCCTTCCAAGGAGTAAGTGTCTTTTAATTTCATGGCTGCAGTCACCATCTGCAGTGATTTTGGAGCCCAAAAACATAAAGTCTGACACTATTTCCACTGTTTCCCCATCTCTTTCCCATGAAGTGATGGGACCGGATGCCATGATCTTCATTTTCTGAATGTTGAGCTTTAAGCCAACTTTTTCACTCTCCTCTTTCACTTTCATCAAGAGGCTTTTTAGCTTCTCTTCACTATCTGCGATAAGGATGGTGTCATCTGCATATCTGAAGTTATTGATATTTCTCCTGGCAATCTTGATTCCAGCTTGTGCTTCTTCCAGCCCAGTGTTTCTCATGATTTACTCTGCATATAAATTAAATAAGTAGGGTGACAATATACAGCCTTGATGTACTCCTTTTTCTATTTGGAACCAGTCTGTTCCA
>SJXQ01004875.1:50254-204051 GCA_006408695.1 Aepyceros melampus | reverse complement strand
AAATTTGCCTGTTACTCC
The DNA here is from genome assembly GCA_006408695.1 of Aepyceros melampus. Taxonomy (NCBI): domain Eukaryota; kingdom Metazoa; phylum Chordata; class Mammalia; order Artiodactyla; family Bovidae; genus Aepyceros; species Aepyceros melampus. Next base: position 204,033 of record SJXQ01004875.1, on the reverse strand, counting down.
AGGTGTTTCTTGACTTCCTACTTTTGCATTCCAGTCCCCTAGAATGAAAAGGACAACTTTTTTGGGTGTCAGTTCTAAAAGATCTTGTAGGTCTTCATAGAACCATTCAACTTCAGTTTCTTCAGCATTACTGGTTGGGGCATAGACTTGGATAACTGTGCTATTGAATGGTTTGCCTTGGAGACGAACAGAGATCATTCTGTCATTTTTGAGATTGCATCCAAGTACTGCATTTCAGACTCTTTTGTTGACCATGATGGCTACTCCATTTCTTCTGAGGGATTCCTGTCTGCAGTAGTAGATATAATGGTCATCTGAGTTAAATTCACTCATCCCAGTCCATTTTATTTCACTGATTCCTTAGAATGTCGACATTCATCCTTGTCATCTCTTGTTTGACCACTTTCAATTTGCCTTGATTCATGGACCCGACATTCCAGGTTCCTATGCAATATTGCTCTTTACAGCATCGGATCTTGCTTCTATCACCAGTCACATCCACAGCTGGGTATTGTTTTTGCAGTGGCTCCATCTCTTCGTTCTTTCTGGAGTTATTTCTCCACTGATCTCCAGTAGCATATTGGGCACCTAATGACCTGGGAAGTTCCTCTTTTGGTATCCTATCATTTTGCCTTTTCAATGCTGGAGGAGAAAAGAGGTCCAGTCAATTCAGTTCAGTCGCTCAGTTATGTCCAACTCTTTGCGACCCCATGGACTGCAGCACACCAGGCTTCCCTGTCCACCACCAACTCCCAGAGCTTTCTCAAACTCATGTCCATTGAGTCAGGGAAGCCATCCAACCATCTTATCCTCTGTCATTCCCTTCATCTCCTGCCTTAGAAGGCAGCAACAAGAAATAGCTATATCTCTAACACTGAAGGAGTAAAAGGGATTAGAATTTTTAAATCTTAAGAAATTTAGAGTAGGAGTCCTTTAAGCTTTAACTCAGATGTTTGAGTAGAAAGTCCCTCTGCATTGGGTTCTATGATTCTGATTCCATAAATGTTGTGGAGGTTGCTAATAATGGAACAAAGTGGTTTGGAAAACCATCCCTGTGTTCTGCTAAAGTGATGGCAAAAGAACCAGGAAAGAGACCACAGCCAAATGCTGCGTGTTCCTTCTTTCTCTTTCAGCCTTCTAGCTTCCACCGTGCCCTATTGCAAAGACTTAGCAGAGAATTATCTTACCTAAGAAAACATGCTTCACAGAGTCTGAAAGTATAGAAAATATGTTTAAGGAAAATAAGATAGTAACTTAAAACTTGGCAAATAGTTCTACATTGTTCATTGTAGTTATTTTTGCAAGCTTTTATTCATTTGCTTTTTGGATAAATGTTTATTGATAGTTCCCTCTATCAGGTTCTGCAGCTAGAGATAAATAACAATTATGAAATTCTTGTCCTCACAGTGCTTATCATCTGAGTTTTCTGTTCCACTAAACTCCATGCACTTTTATTTAGAGAACATATCTTTGAAACATATCTATTTTAAAAGATAGAATATTTTAAGTATACAGAATTGAACAGGTATCCATGCCTGCATTGACCCTGGTCTCTCTAGAACAATGGTTCTTAGCTGGAGAGATTTTGTACACAGATATTGTTTGACAGCATATGGTAATGATCAGCAAACTATACACTAGTGGCCAAGTCCTGCCCACCATATTATTATAAATAAAATTTTATCAGAACACAGGCAGACTCAATTGTTATTAACTGTTTATGTCTGCTTTTGTGTTCCACTAGCAGAGGCATGATTGTGACAGAGACTGAATGACACACAAAGTATGAAATATTTAGTATTTGACCCACTAGAGAAAAAAAATAATTGCCATTCTTTAGAACACACAACTAAAATTTAGTATAAACACTTAATACCATTAGTACTAGTCATAGCAAATACTCTTTTTAAACAACACAAGATGACTTACACATGGACTTCACCTCAATATCGAAATAAAATTGGTTACTTTCTTTGTAGCTGAAATTGGAGATGCTGTATACAGTCAGCTGGATCTGACTGTGGCTCAGATCATCAGTTTCTCATAGCAAAATTCAGGCTTAAACTAAAGAAAACCAGGAAAAACAATAGGACAGCCAGGTACGACTTAAATCACATCCCATATGAATTCACAGTAGAGATAACAAAGAAGTTCAAGGGGCTAGATCAAGTTAACAGTGTGCTTGAAGAACTATGGACAGAGGTCCATAGTGTTATACAGGAGGCAATGAACAAAATCATCCCAAAGAAAATGAAAAGAAGGCAATCTGGTTATCTGAGGAGGTTTTACAAATAGTGGAAGAAGAAAGAGAGGAAAAAAGCAATGGAGAGAGGGAAAGGTACATCCAATTAAACTCAGAGTTCCAAAAAATACCTAGAAGAGACAAGAAGGACTTTTTCAATGAGCAATACTTAATAATAGAAGAAAAGAACAAAAGGGAAAGACTAGAGATCTCTCCAGGAAAATTGGAAGCATCAAGGGAGCATTCTGCCCAAAAATGGGCACAATAAAGGATAAAAATGGTAGCGAACTAGTAGACGCTGAAGTGATCAAGAAAAGACAGAATAGGTGGGAAAATTGTATTAAAAAAATCTTAATGAATCGATTACTACAATGGTGCAGTTAGTCACCAAGAATCAGACATTATGGAGTGCAAAGTCAAGTGGGCCTTAAAAAGCACTGCTCTTATTAAAGCTAGTGGATGCAATGAAATTCCAGTGGAACTATTTAAATCCCTAAAGGAAGATTCCATCAAGGTGTTGCATTCACTATGTCAGCACATCTGGAAGACTCAGCAGTGGCCACAGGGCTGGAAAATGTCATCCTCATCCCGATCCCCAAGAAGGTTAATATCAAAGAATGTGTTAATTATCAGATAACTGCACTCATCTCCCATGCTAGTAAGGTCTTGCTTAAAATCTTGCATGCTAGGCTTCAACATTATGGGAACCAAGAACTTGCAGATGTGTATCCAGGGTTTAGAAAAGGAAGAGGAACAAGAGATCAAACTGCCAACATTTGCTGGGTTATAGAGAAAGCAAAAGAATTTCAGAAAAATATCTATCTCTTGTTTCATTGACTATTCCAAAGCCTTTGACTGTGTGGATCATGACAAACTGTAGATAACTCTTAGAGAGATGGGAATACCAGACCATCTTACCTGTCTCCTGAGAATCCTGTATTTGGATCAAAAAGCAACAGTTAGAACCTTGCATGGAACAACTAGTTGGTTCAAGGGAAAGGAGTACAACAGTGCAGTCTGTTGTCACCCTGTTTGTTTAACTTATAGGCAGAGCACATCATGAGAAATACCAGGTTGGCTGAGTTACAAGCTGGAATCAATATAGGCAGGAGAAACACCAGCAACCTCAGACATATAGATGATACCACTCTAATGGCAGAAAGAGAAGAACTAAAGAGTCTCTTGATGAATGTGAAGGAGAAGAGTGAAAGAGCCTGCTTAAGACTAAATAGTAAAAACAAAAACAAACAAACAAACAAAAAACCTAAGGTCATAGCATCCAGCTCCATTACTACATGGCGAGTAGTAGGAGAAAATGTGGAGGTAGTGACAGATTTCCTCTTCTTGGGCTCCAAAATCACTGCAGATGGTGACTGCAGCCATAAATCAGAAGAGAGTTGCTTCTTGGCAGGAAAGCAATGAGAAATCTAGACAATGTATTGAAAAGCAGAGACATTACTGTGACAACAAATGTCTGTATAGTCAAGGCTATGGTCTTTCCAGTGGTCACATATGGTTGTGAGAGCTCGACTGGAGGAGGCAAAGGAAGGGAGCCAGAACACCAAAGAACTGATACCTTCAAACAGTGTGCTTTCAAAGACTCCTGAAGGTCCCTTGGACAGCAAGGAGATCAAACCAGTCAATCTTAAGGGTGATCAACCCTGAATGTTTACTGGAAGGACTAATGCTGAAGCTGAAGCTCCAATACTTTGGCCACCTGATGTGAAGAACTGACTCATTGGAAAAGTCTATGACACTGGGAAAAATTGAGGGCAGAAGGAGAAGAGGGCATCAGAGGATGAGATGGCTGGACTGAATCACCAACACAATGAACATGAACTTGGGGAAATCTCCAGGAGATGCTGAGGGACAGTGAGGTATGGTGTGCTGCAGTGCATGGAGTTGCAAAGAGTCCGACATGACTGGGCGACTGAACAAGAACAACAACAAACACTTAGGGCTTCCCTAGTAGTTCAGTTGGTAAAGAATCTGCCTGCAATGCAGGAGACTTCAGTTTGATTCCTTGGTCAGAAAGATCCCCTAAAGAAGGGATTGGCTACCCACTCCAGGATTCATGGGTTTCCTGGTGTCTCATACAGTAAAGAATGCCTCCAATTTGGGAGACCTGGGTTATGAAGAACCCCTGGAGGAGGGCATAGCAACCCATTCCAGGATTCTTGCCTGGAGGATCCCCAAGGACAGAGAAACTGGCAAGCATGCGAGTCCATGGGCTTGCAAAGAGTAAGACATGACTTAGCAACTAAGCATTGCACAGCACAGCACCAATACTTTAGAAATTATTACATAGAGGATTTTTTTAATATAGGTAAATATGCCACCAAAATTAACTAGAGGGAAATTATTAATTTATTCTTGATATTGGAATAAATTTTGTGTAAAACTTCCTTAGAGCACTAAAACATTCAATTTTCCATTTTCAGTCTAATTTAAAGCATTTTCAAGCTGTTTGTTTTTTTTTTTTTTTAAAGGACAGAGAAACTGGCAAGCATGCGAGTCCATGGGCTTGCAAAGAGTAAGACATGACTTAGCAACTAAGCATTGCACAGCACAGCACCAATACTTTAGAAATTATTACATAGAGGATTTTTTTAATATAGGTAAATATGCCACCAAAATTAACTAGAGGGAAATTATTAATTTATTCTTGATATTGGAATAAATTTTGTGTAAAACTTCCTTAGAGCACTAAAACATTCAATTTTCCATTTTCAGTCTAATTTAAAGCATTTTCAAGCTGTTTGTTTTTTTTTTTTTTTAAGGACACTTAAGGGTGGTATAACTGATACAAGTTTTGTTTGTTCATTTGCTTTCCAATTCCCTCTGCTACTCAAAGAGTGTATCTCCTGAAGCTCACTAGATAAGAGACATATGTTTTCCCCAGAGGTAGTTGAACGTAGTAGTATGTGGCAGATTAATTTTCACTGGAGATTTAATGCATAGGTTGTCCGTATGTGCCTGGTATTTCTGCAAGAGCAGTATCTTTTTTGTTTATTAGCACATTGATAATACATCAAAACATACTGCACTAAAATATATATTTAGCAAACATTAAATAGAGTCTCAATCCATCAGTTCAGTTCAGTCACTCAGTTGTGTCTGACTCTTTATGACACCATGAATCACAGCATGCCAGGCTTCCCTGTCCATCACCAACTCCCGGAGTTCACTCAGACTCACGTCCATTGAGTCCATGATGCCATCCAGCCATCTCATCCTCGGTCGTCCCCTTCTCCTCCTGCCCCCAATCCCTCCCAGCATCAGGGTCTTTTCCAATGAGTCAACTCTTCGCATGAGGTGGCCAAAGTACTGGAGCTTCAGTTTTAGCATCATTCCTTCCAAAGAAATCCCAGGGTTGATCTCCTTCAGAATGGACTGGTTGGATCCCCTTGCAATCCAGGGGACCCTCAAGAGTCTTCGCCAACACCAAAGTTCAAAATCATCAATTCTTCAGCACTCAGCTTATTCACAGTCCAACTTTCACAAACATACATGACCATTGGAAAAACCATAACCTTGACTAGATGGACATTTTTGGCAAAGTAATATCTCTGTTTTTCAATATACTATCAATGTTGGTAATAACTTTTCTTACAAGGAGTAAGTGTCTTTTAATTTCATGGCTGCAGTCACCATCTGCAGTGATTTTGGAGCCCTCCAAAAAATAAAGTATGGCATTGTTACCACTATTTCCCCATCTATTTCTCATGAAGTGATGGGGCCAGATGCCATGATCTTCGTTTTCTGAATGTTGAGCTTTAAGCCAACTTTTTCACTCCCCTCTTTTACTTTTATCAAGAGGCTTTTTAGTTCCTCTTCACTTTCTGCCATAAGAGTGGTGGCATGTGCATGTCTGAGGTTATTGATATTTCTCCTAAGAATCTTGATTTCAGCTTGTGCATCTTCCAGTCCAGTGTTTCTCATGATGTACTCTGCATAGAAGTTAAATAAGCAGGGTAACAATATACAGCTTTGACATACTCCTTTTCCTATTTGGAACCAGTCTGTTGTTCCATGTCCAGTTCTAACTGTTGCTTCCTGACCTGCATATAGGTTTCTCAAGAGGCAGGTCAAGTCATCTGGTATTCCCATTTCTTTCAGAATTGTCCAGTTTATTGTGATCCACACAGTCAAAGGCTTTGGCATAGTCAAAAAAGCAGAAATAGATGTTTTTCTGGAACTCTCTTGCTTTTCTGATGATCCAGCAGACATTGCCAATTTGATCTCTGGTTCCTCTGCCTTTTTAAAAACCAGCTTGAACATCTGGAAGTTCATGGTTCACGTAATGCTGAAGCCTGGCTTGGAGAATTTTGAGAATTGCTTTACTAGCATGTGAGATGAGTGCAATTGTGTGGTAATTTGAGCATTCTTTGGCATTGCCTTTCTTTGATATTGGAATGAAAACTGACCTTTTCCAGTCCTGTGGCCACTGCTAAGTTTTCCAAATTTGCTGGCATATTGACTGCACCACTTTCACAGTATCATGTTCAGGATTTGAAATAGCTCAACTGGAATTCCATAATCTCCATTAGCTTTGTTCATAGTGATGCTGTCTAAGGCCCACTTGATTTCACATTTCAGGATGTCTGGCTTTAAGTGAGTGATCACACCATCGTGATTATCTGAGTTGTGAAGCTCTTTTTTGTATAGTTCTTCTGTGTATTCTTGCCACCTCTTCTTAACATCTTCTGCTTCTGTTAGGTCTGTACCATTTCTGTCCTTATCAAGCCCATCTTTGCATGCAATGTTCCCTTGGTATCTCTAATTTTCTTGAAGAGATCTCTAGTCTTTGCCATTCTGCTCTTTTCCTCTATTTCTTTGCACTGATCACTGAGGAAGGCTTCTTATTTCTCCTTGCTATTGTTTGAAACTCAGCATTCAGATGCTTATATCTTTCCTTTTCTCCTTTGCTTTTTGCTGCTCCTCTTTTCACAGCTGTTTGTAAGGCCTCCTCAGACAGCCATTTTGTTTTTTGCATTTCTTTTCCATGGGGATGGTCTTAATCCCTGTCTCCTGTACAATGTCATGAACCTCTCTCCATTATTCATCAGACACTTTATCATATCTTGTCCTTTAATTCTATTTCTCACTTCCACTGTATAATGATAAGAGATTTGATTTAGGTCATATCTGAATGGTCTAGTTGTTTTCCCCCACTTTCTTCAATTTAAGTCTGAACTTGGCAATAAGGAGGTCATGATCTGAGCCACCGTCAGCTCCTGGTCTTGTTTTTGCTGACTGTATAGAGCTTCCCTCTTTGGCTGAAAGGAATATAATCAATCTGATTTCAGTGTTGACCATCTGGTTATGTCCATGTGTAAAGATTGTGTGTGTGTGTGTGTGTGTGTTGTTGGAAGAGAGTGTTATGACCAGTGCATTCTCTTAGCAAAACTCTATTAGCCTTTGCCCTGCTTAATTCCATACTCTAAGGCCCAATTTGTCTGTTACTCCAGATGTTTCTTGACTTCCTACTTTTGCATTCCTTCAATAATGGTATACTTCTGCTTTTAGAAGGTCTGCAAAAAGGCAGCTGCCAAAGGTCTACTTTGGGGGCACATAGTAATAAAGGATCAGCTCTATCCTGGAGACTGTTCTGTGTGCACTTGAGGAAAAGGTGAAATTCATTGTTTGGGGGTGAAATGTCTTATAGATGTCAGTTAGGTCTAACTGGTACATTGTATCATTTAAAGTTTGTGTTTCCTTCCTAATTTTCTGTTTGGTCAATCTATCCATAGGTGTGAGTGGGGTATTAAATTATCCCACTATTGTTGTGTTACTCTTAATTTCCTTTTTCATACTTGTTAGCATTTGCCTTACATATTGAGCTGATTCTATGTTGGATGCACATATATTTATCATTGTTATATCTTCTTCTTGTATTGATCCTTTGATCATTATGTAGTGTCCTTCTTTATCTCTTTAATTCAAAGACTATTTTATCTGATATGAGTATTGCTACTCCTGCTATCTTTTGGTCTCCATTTGCATGAAATATCTTTTCCAGCCCTTCATTTTCAGTCTGTATATGTCCCTTGGTTTCAGGTGTATCTCTTGTAGACAACATATGTAGGTATTTGGGGTCCTGTTTTTGTATCCTGTTGCGGTCCTTTAATGGACCAGAACCTGGTGGTCTAGAGTCGGCAATAAGAAAGTGAAAGAGAGTGAGAGAAAGAGAAAGAGAGAGAGAGAGAAAGAAAGACATGGGGACCCAAGCTCTGATGGAACAAAAGTGCTTAATTAGCAGAAATGCAGGCTTATATATCTTTAGTAAGATGATTACTCAGCTATTACAGGATGAAATTTTATCAATAGCCACAATATTGATGCTTTTGAACTATGATATTGGAGAAGACTCTTGAGAGTCCTTTGGACTGCAAGAAGATTCAACCAGTCCATTCTAAAGATCAGCCCTGGGTGTTCTTTGGAAGGAATGATGCTAAAGCTGAAACTCCAGCACTTTGGCCACTTCATGCGAAGAGTTGACTCATTGGAAAAGACTCTGATGCTGGGAAAGATTGGGGGCAGAAGGAGAGGGGACAACAGAGGATAAGATGGCTGAATGGCATCACCAACTCGATGGACGTGAATTTGAGTGAACTCCCAGAGATGGTGATGGACAGGGAGGCCTGGCGTGCTGTGATTCATGGGGTCACAAAAAGTCAGACACAACTGAGTGACTGAACTGAACTGAACTGAATACATACAAAGTCACTGATGTTTAAAAGAATCACTGCATGTCTCATCCTATGACCTCAGTCCTGAGAACTGCATGCAGCTCTACTCATTCTCAGAATAGGAACTGATAAGTAACAGAGAATCATTGAGAAATAGAAAACAGCGTGCAGGAATCCTCCTGTTAAATGTTCCCTGACAGTATCCATTCAGCCAGTTTCTGTCTTTTGGTTGAGGGCAATCAACTGATTTACATTTAAGGTAATTATTGATATCTTTGATCCTGTTGCCATTTACTTTAGTTTTTTTTTTATTATTATTTTTATTTTTTTAATTAATTTTTATTTTTTAGTTTGTTTTGCTTTACAATACTGTATTCGTTTTGCTATACATTGACATGAATCAGCCACGAGTGTACATGTTTGATTTTATAAACCTTTTCTGTGTTTTCTGTCTAGAGAAGATTCTTTAGCATTTGTTGAAGAGTTGGTTTGGTGGTGTTGAATTCTCTCAGCTTTTGCTTGTCTGTAAAGCTTTTGATTTCTCCTTCATATCTGAATGAGATCCTTGCTGAATAGAGTAATCTGGGTTGTAGGTTTTGCTGTTTCATCACTCTAAGTATGTCCTGCCATTCCCTTCTGGCCTGAAGAGTTTCTATCAAAAAATCAGCTGTTATCCTTATGGGGATCCCCTTGTGTATTATTTGTGTTATTGTTTCTGATTTTAATATTTGCTCTTTGTGTTTGATCTTTGTTAGTTTAATATGCTCATTGGGGTGTTTCATCTTGGGTTTATCCTGTTTGGGACTCTCTGAGTTTCTTGCACTTGGAAGGCTATTTCCTTCCCCATTTTGGGGAAGTTTTCAGATATTACCTCCTCAGTACTTTCTCATGTCCTTTCTTTTTGTCTTCTTCTGGGACTCCTATGATTTGACTGTTGGGGCATTTAACATTGTTCCAGAGGTATCTCATTTCTTTTAAGTGGCTTTTAAGACCTTAAGAAAGACTTCTTTTAAGAAGTCTTCATTTTTTAAGTTCTTTTTTTTTCTTTTTTCCTCTCTGCTTCATTTATTTCCACCATTCTAACTTCCACTCACTTATCCTCTCTTCTGCTTCAGTTATTTTATTGCTGATTCCCTCCAGAGTTCTTTTGATCTCAGTTATTACATTATTCATTATTGATTGACTCTCCTTTATTTCTTCTAGGTCCTTGTTAAACATTTCTTATATCTTCTCAATCCTTGCCTCTAATCTGCTTATCTGTAACTTTGTTTTGTTTTCAAGATTTTGGGTCATCTTCACTATCATTTTTTTTTTTAATTCTTTTTCAGGTGGATTCCCTATCTCCTCCTCTTTTGTTTGGTTTCATGGGTATTTATCATATTCTTTTACCAGCTGAATATTTTTCTCCTTTCATTTTGTTTAGATTGCTGGGTTTGAGGTGCCCATTCTGTAGGTTGGATGTTCATGGTTCTTTATTGTGGAGTCTGCTCCCTGTAGGTGGGATTTGACTAGTTGCTTGTCAAGTTTTCCTGGTTAGGGGAGCTTGCATTGGTGTTCTGGTGGGTGGAGCTGGATCTTTTCTCTCTGGAGTATAAATAAGAGTTCAGTAGTGAGTTTTGAGGTGTCTATGAGCTTGACATGGCTTTAGGCAGCCTCTCTTTTAATGTTCAGAGCTGTGTTCCTTCTTTGCTTGAGAATTAACGTGGCATGTCTTGCTCTGGGAGTTTTTGGCTTTTGGGTGGAGCTTGGTTTCAGTGTAGACATGGAGTCTTTCAGATGAGTTCTTGTCTACTAATGTTCCCTATAGTCAGGAGTTCTCTGACGTTCTCAAGTTTTGAAGTTAAAACTCCTGCATCTGGCTTTCAGTCTTATTCTTACAGTAGCCTCAAGACTGCTCCACTGTCACTTCCAGAGCAGTTCTCTCTTCTTTGTTTATTTTTGCTTCCTCTGTTTGCAAGTCTCTTTGGTGTCTAACTTCCACCCTGACACAAGGGGGTGAAGGCAGTCACTTATTTAGGTTCACTTGTTCAGTTGTGTTGTGAGGAGGGAGGAATACTGGAAATAAATATCACTGGCATGTTTGGGGTGTACCTTCAGTGTATGGACCACACTGGGTTTGCCCCAGTTCATAGTGGTGTGTGCTTTCCAGGTCTACACTGCTCAGGCTCCAGCATTCTCTTCAGGGCACTGTCCAAAGCAGGCCCTGAATTTTGTGCCCTTCCCAGGTCCAAGCAGCTCAGGTGACCAGGTGCTTGTGAGCACACTGTCCCAGGCAGGCTGTGCATCTTAATCACCTCCCCCGTACCGGCCGCTCAGTTTCCTGGTGTGCCACAAGAGCACCAACTCAGGTGTGCCATGTGTCTCTTCTGGGAGCTATTCTCAGACTGCGACCCTCCTGGTGGATGTCAACCATCTAGGATCCCAGGAAGATGTAGTTAGCAATTGGGAGCCTGCTCGCAGTTTGGTGGAAAATGCTGTCTCTGAGGCCAAGATTGGAGCAGCCTGTTGTTCAGGCTCTGGCTGTTGTAAGTCTGCCTCTCTGCCTCCAGCAGTGAGGAGGGCCCTGTATGCATCTGGCTAGCTCTCCTTTGGTATTCACTCAATGCTTTGTGCTGTGAGTGGGCCAGGCTGTTGCATTAGAGCCTTGTGCAGGAAAGTTCTCTCTCTTTTTTTTTTTTTCCTCTCAGCAATCCCAAAGTTTGTATTGCTGTCTCACGATAGCTCCCTCAGATTGGGCATTCAGGGCATTCAGGCCCAGTCCTTACCTTAAGGTCTGATGATGCCACCCTCACCTCCTTGCCCATCCTCCATTCACTGGTGGCAGATGTGAGCTTCTGGGCTACTTCTCGGCTGGCAAAGTGGTTAGGCCCCTATTCTGTGTGTGTTGTTTTGTTCTTTTGTTTGTTTGTTTTTCTCTGGGTATGTTGCTCTCTGAGATTGCAAAACTCCCCACAGACATGCCTGTGAGAGGGTTTCATACAGTTTGGAAATTTCTCCTCCTTCATGACTCCCTCCCCAGGATGGGTCTCCCTCCCTGCTTCTTTTGTCTCTCTGTTTGTTTTTTATATTCTATCCTACCTCCTTTCAAAGAGAATGGACTGACTTTGTGTATGCTAGGTGTCCTCTCCCAGGGTTCAGAAGTTGTTTTGTGAAAGTTGCTCAGTATACAACTGATCTTTAGATGAATTTGTGGATGTGAAACTGGGTTCCCCATCCTATTCCTCCACCATCTTGGGACCATGACCAATGTTAAATTTCTTGAGATTTAGTTTTCTTAATATTTCTATGAAAACTGAGGACATTTGTGATCTATCAGTTTCCTTTTTCTTCTTTTAATCTTTTTTTTTCTTTTGAGATTCATAATATATATTAATAATGACACAAGAGCAGCAGGATAATAACATACCCTCATTCACTGATTCAAAAATTTGCACTAAATTTCTGCCATGTGCCAGAATTTACTAGGAATGAGGGAAAATAAAAGCAAGATGATGTTTATAAATTTAAATATCACAATGTCCTAAAAACTAATCTAAGTTAAATCTTATAATAAACTGTAGGATTTATTGTTATTAGTCTAAGAGAGGAAAAGGAATACACAGCTAGAAAGGAGTAGCTGAAAATAAAAAATAGTAGTATTTTATTTTAAATCTCACTTAAGTTTCATAATGATGCAGAGATTTCTAAATTAAATACTGAGAGAATTAAATGCTTTTCTAGTTTTCAATACATTTTACTACATTCTGTTGTTTTTCTGCAAACTCAAATTTATACAACTAATAGCATATTGTATAATATTTTGACATATATTTTAATGATATTCATGAGTCCACTTGGTATGAAAGATTTGATTAAATATGCATCATTCTTTATACATGCTATCATTCTTAAAAATTTTTAAATCAATGTTAATATCTCTGTTTAGTAACAACATGACTAACAATGAGAAAGGAGTTATGACTGGTGAAGAATAGAATGTTATAGCATGATTATATTCTGGTGGCTTTGATTTCTTCTCAGGATTGGAATTTGTGCCTTAAGTTTTTCCTTTAAAAAACACTAAGCTAGTCCAACTAAATAATTTCTTGAATGAGCTACCAAAAGCACAGGCAACTAGAACTAAACAAACAGATAGGACTATCTTACATAAGAAGAGTATGCACAATAAAGGAAGTAGGCAATAAATTGAAAAAGAACCTATAGAATGAGAAAAACTTATGCACAAAACACACATCTGTTAAAGAATTAACTCCAAAATGTGTAAAGAATACATACAACTCAAAATAAAAAGCAAAAAATCCAAATTAAAAGGAGGCAAAAAATCTGAACAGATTTAATTTTTTCAAAAGCAAACATACAAATAGCCCACACACACACACACACACACACACACACACACACATGTAGTTGAACATCATTATACATTCAGTTCAGTTCAATCATTCAGTTGTGCCCCACTCTGAGACCCCATGAATCACAGCACGCCAAGCCTTCCTGCCCATCACCAACTCCCAGAGCTCACCCAAACCCACGTGCATCAAGTCAGTGATGCCATCCAGCCATCTCATACTCTTTTGTCCTCTTCTCCTCCTGCAACAATCCCTCCCAGCATCAGAGTCTTTTCCTGTGAGTCAATTCTTCACATGAGGTGGCCAAAGTATTGGAGTTTCAACCTCAGCATCAGCAATGAACACCCAGAACTGATCTCCTTTAGGATGGACTGGTTGGATCTCCTTGCAGTCCAAGGGACTCTCAAGAGTCCTCTCCAACATCACGGTTCAAAAGCATCGATTCTTCAGTGCTCAGCTTTCTTCACAGTCCAAGTCTCACATCCATACATAACCACTGGAAAAACAATAGCCTTGACTAGATGGACATTTGTTCAGTTCAGTTCAGTCGCTCCAGTCGTGTCCGACTCTGCAACCCCATGAATCTCAGCACGCCAGGCCTCCCTGTTCATCATCACTCCTGGAGTTCACTCAGACTCACGTCCATCGAGTCCGTGCTTTGTTAAGGAAATGCAAATTAAGACCGTAATGAGCTATCACCTTGTACTTATTCAGTTCAATTCAGTTCAGTCGCTCAGTCGTGTCCGACTCTTTGCGATCCCATGAATCGCAGCACGCCAGGCTTCCCTGTCCATCACCAACTCCCAGAGTTCACTCAGACTCACGTCCATTGAGTCTGTGATGCCATCCAGCCATCTCATCTCCTGTCATCCCTTTCTCCTCCTGCCCCCAATCCCTCCCAGCATCAGGGTCTTTTCCAATCAGTCAACTCTTCACATGAGGTGGCCAAAGTACTGGAGCTTCAGCTTTGGCATCATTCCTTCCAAAGAAATCCCAGGGTTGATCTCCTTCAGAATGGACTGGTTGGATCTCCTTGCAGTCCAAGGGACTCTCAAGAGTCTTCTCCAACACCACAGTTCAAAAGCATGAATTCGTCAGCGCTCAGCCTTCTTCACAGTCCAAATCTCACATCCATACATGACCACAGGAAAAACCATAGCCTTGATTAGTCAGACCTTAGTCGGCAAAGAAATGTCTCTGCTTTTGAATATACTATCTAGGTTGGTCATAACTTTTCTTCCAAAGGAATAAGCGTCTTTTAATTTCATGGCTGCAGTCACCATCAGCAGTGATTTTTGGAGCCCAAAAAAATAAAGTCTGACACTGTTTCTACTGTTTCCCCATCTATTTGCCATGAAGTGATGGGACCAGATGCCATGATCTTCGTTTTCTGAGTGTTGAGCTTTAAGCCAACTTTTCACTCTCCTTTTTCACTTTCAACAAGAGGCTTTTTAGCTCCTCCTCACTTTCTACCATAAGGGTGGTGTAATCTGCATAGCTGAGGTTATTGATATTTCTCCTGGCAAATTTGATTCCGACTTGTGCATTTTCCAGTCCAGCGTTTCTCATGATATACTCTGCATAGAAGTTAAACAAGCAGGGTGACAATATACAGCCTTGACGTACTCCTTTTCCTATTTGGAACCAGTCTGTTGTTCCATGTCCAGTTCGAACTGTTGCTTCCTGACCTGCATACAGATTTCTCAAGAGGCAGATCAGGTGGCCTGGTATTTCCATCTCTTTCAGAATTTTCCACACTTCATTGTGATCCACACAGTCAAAGGCTTTGGCATAGTCAAAAAAGCAGAAATAGATGTTTTTCTGGAACTCTCTTGCTTTTTCTATGATCCAGCAGATGTTGGCAACTTGATCCCTCGTTCCTCTGCCTTTTCTAAAACCAGCTTGAACATCACGGAGTTCACGGTTCACATATTGCTGAAGCCTGGCTTGGAGAATTTTGAGCATTATTTTACTAGCATGTGAGATGAGTGCAATTGTGAAGTAGCTTGAAGGTTCTTTGGCATTGCCTTTCTTTGGATTGGAATGAAAACTGACCTTTTCCAGTCCTGTGGCCACTGCTGAGTTTTCCAAATTTGCTGGCATATTGAGTGTAGCACTTTCACAGCATCATCTTTCAGGATTTGAAACAGCTCAACTGGATTTCCATCACCTCCACTAGCTTTGTTCATAGTGATGCTTTCTAAGGCCCACTTGACTTCACATTCCAAGATGTCTGGCTCTCGATTAGTGATCACACCATCGTGATTATCTGGGTCTTGAAGATCTTTTCTGTACAGTTCTTCTGGGTATTCTTGCCACCTCTTCTTAATATCTTCTGCTTCTGTTAGGTCCACACCATTTCTGTCCTTTATCGAGCCCATCTTTGCATGAAATGTTCCCTTGGTATCTCTAATTTTCTTGAAGAGATCTCTAGTCTTTCCCATTCTGTTAGAGCATTCTTTGGCATTGCCTTTCTTTGGAATTGGGATGAAAACTGACCTTTTCCAGTCCTGTGGCCACTGCTGAGTTTTCCAGATTTGCTGGCAAATTGAGTGCAGCACTTTCACAGCATCATCTTTCAGGATTTGAAACAGCTCAACTGGAATTCCATCACCTCCACTAGCTTTGTTCGTAGTGATGCTTTCTAAGGCCCACTTGACTTCACATTCCAAGATGTCTGGCTCTAGATTAGTCATCACATCATCGTGATTATCTGGGTCATGAAGATCTTTTTTGTACAGTTCTTCCATGTATTCTTGCCACCTCTTCTTAATATCTTCTGCTTCTGTTAGGTCCAGACCATTTCTGTCCTTTATCGAGCCCATCTTTGCATGAAATGTTCCCTTGGTATCTCTAATTTTCTTGAAGAGATATCTAGTCTTTCCCCTTCTGTTCTTTGCATTGATCGCTGAAGAAAGCTTGCTTTATCTTTTCTTGCTATTCTTTGGAACTCTGCATTCAGATGCTTATATCTTTCCTTTTCTCCTTTGCTTTTCGCCTCTCTTTTTTCACAGCTATTTGTAAGGCCTCCTCAGACAGCCATTTTGCTTTTTTGCATTTCCTAAAGACTCCACCAGAAAATTGCTACAGCACTGTGTCTTTACTTAGGACCAAGGGAGAGAAAGAGAGGAGCAGACACTTACTTGTGTAGAGAGCAAGCCTGGTTATGTTAAATGTATAACTTCACACACTCTGTTGTTAAGAACTCTGTCTTACATACAGGAAAACTGAATCTCTGGCTGGAGTACTCACTAAAAACTTGAGGAATTTTATTCTCAAAGGAAAATGGATAAAGAATCCTGAAAAACCGAAGTTTCTTCCCTTGGGCTCTAGCCCCCCAAAATCCATGAACACCAATTTTTTCATGAGGAAAACATAGGGTGTCCCCAGGGAATGCAACTTCAAATTCATTGAGTTATCATTCTCAGTTCAAAACCTAGACTTGCCTAGTAATGTCTGTGTCTTTCTAGCTGGCTAAAGGTGGATCTTCAAGGACAATCAATCCATTATCTAACAGATGAGTTGCACTTCCATACAGGATAGAGGATCTTGATTTAGGTTAAAGAGCTGCAATAAAAACTACCATTCTAAAAATGAAGAATGGGAAATAGCAATCACTATGATAACCTGTTTGGCAGGAATTGAGAAGGCTTCCTTCCCAGGCAATAAAGTAAATCCTTTGGTCAGGCTCTGATTCTGATCTCTGGAATTTCTAGAAAGAATCTGTTTGTCCACTGCACTCGTGGGCACTGGTTTTACCTGCCCTCCCACCCACCGAGAGATTCATTCTTTTCCATTATTTGAAAAAGATATCAGTGGTGTTATCCTGTATCAGTCTGAGTCCAATCAAGAGAGAGAAACCATGTGGCAACTTGAGCAGGGAAAGTTTAATATGATTAATAACTTAGCAAGCTTTTGAGGCTTCCCTGGTGGCTCAGCTGGTATGGAATCTGCCTGCAATGCAGGAGACCCAGGTTTGATCCCTGGGTGGGGAAGATGCCCTGGAGAAGGGAATGGGTACCCACTCCAGTATTTTTGCCTGGAGAATTCCACGGAAGAGAGGCCTGGCAGGCTACAGTCCATGGGATCGCAAAAAGTCAGACATGACTGAGCGACTTTCACTTTCACTTTAGAAAAACGAGGAACTGGCTTCTAAAAAGTAATGAAAACCCTTTTTAAAAAAGTAGGAATAGCAAATAGAAGGAAAAACCACTATCTCTGGACCAAGATAGATCATGAAGGAAGAAACTCCCTAAGGACTGAGATCTTGAACTTGGGGATCAGAATGGCTCACTGAATGGCAGAGAAGAGAAGTCACTGTGGGCATACGTCAGGGGAACTGATCAGTAAACTACCCTCTAAGGTGCTTAGGACAGCTACTCAGGGTGCAGTGTTTAGCCATTGGTGCTTAGTGGTGAGAATCCCTGAGGAAACACTGCTGACCATTAACACACTGAAGGAGGTGTGGGCATGAAGAGCCCACCAGTAAGCACACAGCACCAGGAAGGAAAACTCCTTCCTCCTACAATCTGCCTCCAGAGCCTTCTATTGACAACACTTCAGAGTTGTAAAAATGAGTGTATTCCCTTCTTGATGACTGTGTAACTTCTGTGGACTTTTACAGGTACAGGTTCCAGTTGGGGATTTCTGGAGACAGACACAGGGTTTGTGGGTTGTTTTTTTTTTTTTTTTTTTTTTTGACAAACTGTTTTCCTCAAAATATAGTAGGTTCCTAGTCTAATTGGTTTCAGTTGTGTCTATATAAAGGAGTACTGGTCAAAGATCATAACTGGTTGGAGTTCTTAAGCTTTCATATTCTAGTTTGCTTTCCAGTTGTTGTGTTCAGTCTATCCAGCTTTTGCTGAATTTTGTCCTGTTACCTGGAGCCACCTCAAAAAATACTTAGGTCGGAATGCAATGCTCTTAATTCATATTGCAAGGCTGACTTCCACTTTCTGGCTAATATACGTGGAGGCTCTTGAGAAATGATCTGAAGGACAATGTTGTTTCCTGTGGTTTAGAGTACTGAAGATGTTAACATTGCCAAACCTGTCAAACTTTGTCAAATACTGTCAAATCAATCAATTCAGATTTTATACCACAGGATAAGAAAGTCTCACTGAGAACTATATTCCGTTTCACTTCTGCTTATAAAGCGGCTAATTCTTACCTGACAACCATTTTCCAGGCTGCCATATTTGTTTCTTTACTATTCACTTCCCAGTCAATAAGCCATAACCGCACCTTTAAAGCAGTTGATTATTTATGGCTGCACTGGGTCTTCATTGCTGCACAAGGGTTTTCCCTAGCTGTGGCGAGCAGGGGCTGCTCTCTAGTTGCGGTGCACAGGCTTTTCACTGTGGCGGCTTCCCTCGTTGCAGAGCACAGGTTCTACGGCACACAGGCCTACCTGCTCCTCAGTATGTGGAATCTTCTCAGACCAAGGATCGAGCCTGGGTCCCCTGCACTGGCAGGTGGATTCCCAACCACTAGACCACTAGGGAAGTCTCATAACGTTTTAAAGTATTTATTAAAGCAGCACCCTATTTCTAGGTATTAATGTTTGTATTGAGTACAGGTTAAAATATCATAACAGAAGAATCTGTATTTCTCTCACATAACAACCTGTGCCATGCTTAGCCACTCAGTCATGTCAGACTCTTGGTGACCCCATGGACTGTAGCCTGCCAGGCTCCTCTGTCTATGGGGATTCCCCAGGAAAGAATATTGGAGTGGGTTGCCATGCCCTCCTCCAAGGGAATCTTTCCAACCCAGGGACTGAACCCAAGTCACCCACATTGCAGGCAGATTCTTTACTGTCAGAGCCACCAGGGAAGCCCCCAAATACTGGAGTGGGTAGCCTATCCCTTTTCCAGGGGAACTTCCTGACCCAGAAATCGAACCAGGGTCTCCTGCATTGCAGGTGGGTTCTTTACCAGCTGAACTACTTGGGAAGCCCCTAACAGTCTAGACGTAGGCAACTGTTTAGAATGGGTGTATTGGGCATCTCTCACATACAAAAAGACTAAACAGCCACTTGGGAGACAAGTTGATTATCCTCAGACTTAAACTCTGGGAGCAAAAATTTGTCCTCACTAGAATAGAAATCTTCTCTAGATACTGGTTTGGTATCTCTGTCCACAGTTCCTCTTTTGCCAGCATCATTATCTGAAGAGTTATAGAATACCTGATTCAGTATGATAGCATATCATTATAACAAAGACACTTGCTTCAAAACAAAGGAATTGGGGCCACTGACACACTGATGATGGTATTATTTTTCCTCACACAGAAACCTAATAATGATAAAAAGAGTAACAAAAGGAATAGATAAGCCCCATATCAGGAATGATCATTGCTAAGCTGGAGTGCTCCAAGCATGAAGTATGTACCCTAAATCAATGGCCAATGTATTAGGTATTAGAATTTTCCAGAAAAACATAACTAATATATATATATATATACATGTATACACACACACACACACACACACACACACACACACACATATGCATGCTTACTTAGTTGCTATGTCCAACTTTTGCAACCCCAAGGACTACAGCCTGCCAGGCTCCTCTGTCCATGGGATTCTCCAGGCAAGAATACTGGAGTGGGTTGCCATTTCCTCCTCCAGGGGATCTTTCCAACCCAGGGATCAAACCCATGTCTCCTGCATCTCCTGTACTGGCAAGAAGATTCCTTACCACTGAGCTACCTGAGAAGCCCCTATATACATATAATTTATTTACTTATTATATGCAGCCCTATATTCACTGTGAAGTGAAAGTGAAGTCGCTCAGTCATGTCCGACTCTTTGCGACCCTGTGGACTGTAGCCTATCAGGCTCCTCAGTCCATGGGATTTTCCAGGCAAGAGTGCTGGAGTGGATTGCCATTTTCTTCTCCAGGGGATCTTCCCGACCCAGGAATTGAACCCAGGTCTCCTGCATTGCAGGCAGGCACTTTACTGTCTGAGCCACCAGGGAAGCTTCCATGGGATTCTCCAGGCAAGAATACTGGAGTGGGTTGCCATTTCCTCCTCCAGGGGATCTTTCCAACCCAGGGATCAAACCCATGTCTCCTGCATCTCCTGTACTGGCAAGAAGATTCCTTACCACTGAGCTACCTGAGAAGCCCCTATATACATATAATTTATTTACTTATTATATGCAGCCCTATATTCACTGTGAAGTGAAAGTGAAGTCGCTCAGTCATGTCCGACTCTTTGCGACCCTGTGGACTGTAGCCTATCAGGCTCCTCAGTCCATGGGATTTTCCAGGCAAGAGTGCTGGAGTGGATTGCCATTTTCTTCTCCAGGGGATCTTCCCGACCCAGGAATTGAACCCAGGTCTCCTGCATTGCAGGCAGGCACTTTACTGTCTGAGCCACCAGGGAAGCCCATATTCACTGTAGCATTGTTTAAAATTAAAAAATATGGAATCAATCTAGGTGTAGGTTGACAGATGAATGGATAAAGAAGATGTGGTATATATAATATATACACAGTAGAATATTACTCTGTCATCATAAAGAATAAAATCTTGCAATCTGTGACAAAATGGATGGGCCTAGAGAGTATTATGCTTAGTGAAATAAGTCAGAGAGAAAAAGACAAATACTGTATGACTTCACTTATCTGTGGAATCTAAAAAACAAAACAAATGAACAAGCATAACGAAACAGAGTTACAGATTTAGAGAACAAATAGGTGGCTACCGGGGGAAGGGTGTGAGGAGATAAATGAAACAGGTAGGGGAGGTAAAGAGGTATAAACTTCCCGTTATAAAGTAAACGAGTCAAGGGATGAAATGTAGAGCAAACAGGATAGAGTCAATAGTACTGTATATTTGACCTTTGAACAACACAAGCTTGAACTGCCTGGGTCCACTTACACATGGATTTGTTTCATTGGTAAATACTATACAGTGATATATGATTTGTAGTTGCTTCAATATGCAGATGTGGAACTGAAAATACAGATGAACTGGAAAATGGAGGATCCATGTATATAGAACCCTGCCTGTAAGTTACACATGGATTTTTGAGTGCAGGAGGATCAACATCCCTAGCCCCCAAGTTCAAGGGTCAACTGCAAAAACTCTGTAAAAGAGCCAGATAGTAAGTGGGCTTACCATGGTGATTATTTTGTAATACTGAGAAATATCAAGTCAGTATGTTTGTAACTAGAGTCGACATAATGTTATAGGTCAATTATACCTCAAAAAAAAAAAATTAGAAAACATGGTGGAGGAAGGATATGGTAAATAACAGTAACAAAGGAATAGCTGCAGTAACAGGACCATAACTTTTCCCATAACCCTCTTATATAAAGTGCTTGCTGAAATTGTGGCCAGCCATAAATTTAAAGGAACTCTGGATTAACTGGGATTAATACAGGACATAAGTGGATCTGAGTGGTGCAAGGAGTGTGTTGTGATGGCCATCTTTTGTGAACCACTTTTATTTCCAAAACTTACCTCTTACTGCAGCTACTTCAGAGGCAGGGAGTTCTACACAAATTAATCAACTTTACAAAGCACGCAGACAATACTTCACCTCAAACCTGTGCTATGTATCTTTCAATTTCTGCCCAGACAAATCTAATAGCTATCAGTGTCTATGTGCTTTCCAGAGAATGGGATGGTTAACCATTGGAGCTGTTTTAATCAGTAGGAATTGAGAACCAATAAGAAAAATGACCCCCTCCCCCACTTTTATCCCAGACAGACAGTTTTCGAATGCATTTCACAAGGGTCTCCAGAGGGTTTCAAGGAACGAAATACCGGGTATTCTTAATAGTGACCCGCCTGATAACTCCTTTCTTAATTTCCTTCTTCCTTGTTCCTGCCCTTGAGAGCATTTTAAAATAAATGACTTGCAAGCCTGTCTTTGTCCAAGACTCTACTATTAGGGTAATCCCAGTTAAGGTAGAAAACTCTGCACCCAAAGGTTACCTAGGAATCCAGGTTCAATCTGTTGCTCTCTCAACCCTAGAGTTTCTGTCTGCTTCTCTGCATAGTCAAAGCAGCCTCACCGGCCCCAAGCCCATATTACATCCCAAAGATGCACAGAGATAGTGAAAGATAAGCACGTGGCTTTAATGAAAATGATCTGGAAGCTGCACAGGTCCCTACTCTTTACTTATTAGCAAGAACTTAGTCCATAGCCACTCCTATTGCAAAGGATCCAGGACTCTCTAGCTGGGCAACCACATATGTGCCCAGCAGAAACTTTTCTGAGCCTTTTCCTAAACCAGAGATCAAACCTGGGCCTCCAGCATAGGGATAATTTGGTCTTAGCCACTGGACCATCAGGGAAGTTCCTCCTAGGTATTTTATACTGTTACTATTTTGCAGTGTTTATTTTGTAATTTTTGTGTGCTAGAATCTAGGGAAACTTTGTTTTTCATATCTTAATTTTATGTTAAACAACTTCAATGAAGTCTCATATGAGTCTTAATTTTTCTATTAATTTTCTTTGGGTTTCCAAGGAAGGCAATCAGCTTGAATACAGTTATCCAAGTCTATGCCCCAACCAGTAATGCTGAAGAAGTTGAAGTTGAACGGTTCTATGAAGATCTACAAGACCTTTAGAACTAACACCCAAAAAAGAGGTCTTTTTCATTATAGAGACTGGAAGGCAAAAGTAGGAAGTCAAGAAACACCTGGGGTAACAGGCAAATTTGGCCTTGGAATACGGAATGAAGCAGGGCAGAGGCTAATAGAGTTTTGCCAAGAAAATGCACTGGCCATAGCAAACACCCTCTTCCAACAACACAAGAGAAGACTCTACACATGGACATCACCAGATGGTCAACACCGAAATCAGATTGATTATATTCTTTGCAGCCAAAGATGGAGAAGTTCTATAGTGTCAGCAAAAACCAGACTGGGAGCTGACTGTGGCTCAGATCATGAACTCCTTATTGCCAAATTCAGACTTAAATTGAAGAAAGTAGGGAAAACTGCTAGACCATTCAGGTATGACCTAAATCAAATCCCTTATGATTATACGGTGGAAGTGAGACATAGATTTAAGGGCCTAGACCTGATAGAGAGAGTGCCTGATGAACTACGGAATGAGGTTCGTGACATTGTACAGGAGACAGGGATCAAGACCATCCCCATGGAAAGAAATTCAAAAAAGCAAAATGGCTGTCTGGGGAGGCCTTACAAATAGCTGTGAAAAGAAGAGAAGTGAAAAGCAAAGGAGAAAAGGAAAGATATAAGCATCTGAATGCAGAGTTCCTAAGAATAGCAAGGTGAGTAAGAAAGCCGTCCTCAGTGATCAATACAAACACACCTTAGAAGAAGGCAGTAAATGAGCATTTTTCGAAGTTCCAAGACTTGATTCAAATAAGAGTGGGAGCCAAACAAGGCTTTCAAAAGTGTTGTGCTGGGTTGAGAGGAGGAAATGGCTGGGCGTCACTCTGTAGGGAAGATTACGAATGCTCAATCCAGACAGAAGGGCGCTGGTTAAAACCTCACCAGTATAGACAGTTATTGTCCCTGCTCTTTTATCCTTCCGGTAGGATGCCACGTTATATTTACCATTTCCATCACTTCACTTTGGGCTCCTCAGGCTTCTCCATTAACCTTGCACTCATTATGATAACTGCACCCAGCTCTTTTTTGATGGTTACACTCAGCCTCAGGGTGTCTCTCTTTTCAGAGCCCTACAGTGCCCACTGCCTTAGTGAGCCTTCTGTAATGGTCCCTCCTCCGGACAGGCCTAACCTACAGAGGAGAACCACTACTGTTTCTTAGCAGTGCCGGTGTACCCTTCTCACAGCATGTTCCTCAGGGCCGTGGTAAATGGCGTATCCTGTGTCTTTCTATTGGAGTTTTCCAGTTTTTTTCAGTATGTTTTAGTCTTTCAGTCATGTCTGACCCTTTGTGACCCCATGGACTGTAGCCTGCCAGGCTCCTCTCTGCATGGAATTCTCCTGGCAAGAATACTGGAGTGGGTTGCCACTTCCTTCTCCAAGGGATCTTCCAAACCCAGAGATCAAACCCAGGTCTCCTGCATTGTAGGCAGATTCTTTATTGTCTGACCCATGAGGGACACCCTCTCTTTCAGTATACCCACTCCAATATGTCCACTTCTAAATCTTTTCATCCCATATTCCACCATTGCCATAGAAATGCTGGCATTTTGACCTCACTAAGTGTGGACCATCATGTTTTCTATACTTCGAGAAGTTGTCTTAGTGAGTTTGCACTAACTCTTGTGATCCTTGCCAGGGTATTCAATCCTATTTTCCAGGGTTGTGTTCTCATGTTGATAAATCTCCTTTTTGCAACTTTATAGTCTAGCTCCCTTGATCAAGCACTCACAGAATCAGTTTCATGTGCACTCTTCCAGCTCCTGCCAATCTATACATGCTAGACTGTGCAGCTACTTGGGGCATTGTTACTTTCCTCCTTTATCAAGCCTAGCATGTTCATGCTGTGCCTTAACTGTTGCTATAGGCTTAGTGGCTAGAGGGGAAGTAAATGCCTGTTTTGCCTTCTGGGGGAGAAGTTCTGCATTATCTTCAAGTAAGAGATGTGGGGACTATTAAATGTAGGAAAATCAGGCCAAATTCTATAGGCTTAGAGAGTTCAGGGAAATCTGGGGATTCAAGACTTTAGTGGTATCCCTCTAGATATCCCCAAACTGTATGTCAGGGTCCTATTCTTTCCCCAGGAAGCATCCTGATTTTAATGCGGTAAACCTGTCTCCATTAGGAGTTAATCTTTGGAGAAGGCAGTGGTGACCCACTCCAGTACTCTTGCCTGGAAAATCCTATGGGTGGAGGAGCCTGGTAGGCTACAGTCCATGGGGTCACTAAGAGTTGGACACGACTGAGCGACTTCACTTTCACTCTTCATTTTCATGCATTGGAGGAGGACATGGCAACCCACTCCAGTATTCTTGCCTGGAGAATCCTAGGGATGGAGGAGCCTGGTGGGCTGCCGTCTATGGGGCCGCACAGAGTCGGACACGACTGAAGCAACTTAGCAGCAGCAGCAGCAGCAACCACTGAATACTATTGGTCTCACAGCTACTATTTCACCCTATTTCTTAAATACGTGATATAGCACAGCAGATCATATTTTCCCTTCTACCAGTATACCATCGCAGTTCACCACCTGGTGAAAGTCCACAATGACAGGAGTGTCCCCTTGTGGCAGAGAGGTATCTGTTCTCCACATACCCCTCTGCAATGTGGACCTCCTTGCCATCTGGGCAGTGAATGATCTAGATCCCAAATCCCATTGAAGTGTTGGCTTTCCTGAATTACACTCAATCTCAAGTGTCACAATTTTGTTCCCCAGGAAGCCAACTCTAAGACAGAATGTAGCATGCTAGATGCTTATTAAGAGATGACTTTTGGATTAACACTTGTGAAAGGAGCAGGCCTAGACAGGGAGTGAGGGTGGGGGCTGGAGTTGAACTGCACTGAAGGCCCAATAACAGCCTCAGTCAACCCCACAGAGAGATCTGAAGGTAGAATGACCCTTCAGAACTATCTCAAGCTGAGCTGAGATGGTTAAGCCTTTATAGTCCTTCTTTGGGTTGCCCCTAGAAAGCTCTGTTACATTGAGTGAGTCAGCTTCGTATCTGAGGCAATCCCTGAAGGAGCTAACAGCTGGAGGCAGCTTTCCAACAGTGCTCTCAGCAGCTCATCCAAAAAGTAACAAAAATAAGCAAAGAGACAAATGAGAATGTAGGACTTTCAACAATACAAGTGACTTGATTTGTTCAACAGCTCAGTAGAAGGAAGAAAAAGAGAGAGAGAGAGAGACTGTTTTAGATTAAAGACACATAACCAAGTACAATGTGTGCATCTTGTTTGGATCTAGATTTAAACAAACCAAATGTAAAAAGACATTTTTTGAGATAATTGAAGAAATCAGACTACGGGCTGGGTATTAGAGAACATCAAAAAACTGTTATGAATTTTGTTTTGGTGAAAGTGGCATTGTGGCTATATCTTTTGGGAAATGTCCATATTTTCAGAGAAGAATGAATTACATAGGATAAAATTACATGCTGTTTGAAATTTGTTCTAAAATATACAAATAGAAAAAGAAGAAAAGAATATATAAAGCAGGTATAGAAAGGTTTTAATTTTAAAAATTTTTATTGAAATATACTTGATTTACAATGTTGTGTTAGGTATACAGCAAAGTGATTCAGTTTTTGAATGTGAGTAATAAGTATCTGGGAATTCATATCATTCTTTTTATTTTTGTGTATTTAAAAAAATTTTAAGATACCAAAAAAAATGCAAATGACCCAGGAGGGGAAATAATGCTCAAAGGACATAAATATACAATAAACCTTGAGAAAATATTCAGTTTTACTGAAAGGGAAACACAAATTAAAACATTGAGATAGTAATTTTTATTCAAAATATTGGAAAAAGGTTAAAAGATCAAAACTTGGTCGTAGGTTAAAAGGTCAAAACTTGGTTAGAGGTTAAAGGATCAAAATAAGATCATAGCACTTGTTGTTATGAATGTAACAAAATAGCTAACTTTCTGGGAGGGCAAATTGTCCCCATCTTACAGTATTTATTACTACATACAGTATTTTTTACTACATAGAAAACCCTAAAGAATCTACCAGAAAATTACTAGAGCTAATCAATGAATATAGTAAAGTTGCAGGATATAAAATCAATACACAGAAATCGCTTGCATTCCTATACACTAATAATGAGAAAGTAGAAAAAGAAATTAAGAAAACAATTCCATTCACCATTGCAACAAAAAGAGTAAAATAGTTAGGAATATATCTACCTAAAGAAACTAAAGACCTATATATAGAAAACTATAAAACACTGATGAAAGAAATCAAAGAGGACACTAATAGATGGAGAAATATACCATGTTCATGGATCGGAAGAATCAATATAGTGAAAATGAGTATACTACTCAAAGCAATCTACAGATTCAATGCAATCCCTATCAAGCTACCAGTGGTATTTTTCACAGAGCTAGAACAAATAATTTCACAATTTGTATGGAAATACAAAAAACCTCAAACAGCCAAAGCAATCTTGAGGAAGAAGAATGGAACTGGAGGAAATCAACCTGCCTGACTTCAGGCTCTACTACAAAGCCACAGTCATCAAGACAGTATGGTACTGACACAAAAACAGAAATATAGATCAATGGAACAAAATAGAAAGCCCAGAGATAAATCCACATACCTATAGACACCTTATCTTTGACAAAGAGGCAACAATATACAATGGATTAAAGACAATCTCTTTAACAAGTGATGCTAAGAAAACTGGTCAACCACTTGTAAAAGAATGAAACTAGAACACTTTCTAACACCATACACAAAAATAAACTCAAAAAATCCACATACCTATAGACACCTTATCTTTGACAAAGAGGCAAGAATATACAATGGATTAAAGACAATCTCTTTAACAAGTGATGCTAAGAAAACTGGTCAACCACTTGTAAAAGAATGAAACTAGAACACTTTCTAACACCATACACAAAAATAAACTCAAAATGGATTAAAAATCTAAATGTAAGACCAGAAACTATAAAACTCCTAGAGGAGAACATAGGCAAAACACTCTCCGACATGAATCACAGCAGGATCCTCTATGATCCACCTCCCAGAATACTGGAAATAAAAGCAAAAATAAACAAATGGGATCTAATTAAAATTAAAAGCTTTTGCACAACAAAGGAAACTATAAGCAAGGTGAAAAGACAGCCTACAGAATGGGAGAAAATAATAGCAAATGAAGCAACTGACAAAGAACTAATCTCAAAAATATACAAACAACACCTGCAGCTCAATTCCAGAAAAATAAACGACCCAATCAAAAAATGGGCCAAAGAACTAAATAGACATTTCTTCAAAGAAGACACATGGATGGCTAACAAACACATGAAAAGATGCTCAACATGACTCATTATCAGAGAAATGCAAATCAAGACCACAAATGAGGTACCATTTCACACCAGTCAGAATGGCTGTGATCCAAAAGTCTACAAGCAATAAATGCAGGAGAGGGTGTGGAGAATCTTCTTCCACTGTTGCTGGGAATGCAAACTAGTACAGCCACTATGGAGAACAGTGTAGAGATTCCTTAAAAAAAGTGGAAATAGAACTGCCTTATGACCCAGCAATCACACTGCTGGGCATACAGAGGAAACCAGAATTGAAAGAGACACATGTACCCCAATGTTCATCACAGCACTGTTTATAATAGCCAGGACATGGAAGCAACCTAGTTGTCCATCAGCAGATGAATGGATAAGAAAGCTGTGGTACATATACACAATGGAGTATTACTCAGCCATTAAAAAGAACACATTTGAATTAGTTCTAATGAGGTGGATGAAACTGGAGCCTATAATACAGAGTGAAGTAANGTACCCCAATGTTCATTGCAGCACTGTTTATAATAGCCAGGACATGGAAGCAACCTAGATGTCCATCAGCAGATGAATGGATAAGAAAGCTGTGGTACATATACACAATGGAGTATTACTCAGCCATTAAAAAGAATACATTTGAATTAGTTCTAATGAGGTGGATGAAACTGGAGCCTATTATACAGAGTGAAGTAAGCCAGAAAGAAAAACACCAATACAGTATACTAACACATATATATGGAATTTAGAAAGATGGTAATGATAACCCTGTATGTGAGTCAGTAAAAGAGACACAGATATATAGAACAGACTTTTGGACTCTGAGGGAGAGGGTGGGATGATTTGGGAGAATGGCATTGAAACATGTATACTATCATGTAAGAAACAAATCATCAGTCTATGATCGATGCAGGATACAGGATGCTTGGGCTGGTGCACGGGGATGATCCAGAGAGATGATATGGGGTGGGAGGTGGGAGTGGGGTTCAGGATTGGGAACTTATGTACACCAGTGGCAGATTCATATCAATGTATGGCAAAACCAATACAGTATTGTAAAGCAAAATAAAGTAAAAATAAAAATTTAAATAAATAAAAATAAAAACTTTTGTCCAAATTTAACAATTATTTACAAATAAAAACCAGTAAAAATGGAAATAAAATCTGATTACTTGACATGATAACAAATGTCTATCCTGAGACAACTGTCATACTGAACAGAGATGTACATACATATAAGAAAGGAAGAGATATACCATTATCAATAAATAAAACTATTACATGCAAATAAGAATAATATTATACCCTAAATTATCCCTAAATAACCAAGTAAGATGGTAAAATAAAGAGTATCTCATCACAATATTAACTAAAACTATATAAATCAAAAACCAGAATGAGAATATATATGACATACATTGCAAAAACTAGAAAATTTTGTTGGAAGAAAATTATATTTGACCAAATGTAAAGAAATAACAGGGCTTCTCTGGTGGCTCAGACAGTAAAAATCTACCCGCAATGCAGGAGACCATGGTTCAATTCCTGAGTCCGAGAGGGAAATGGCTACCCGCTCCAGCATTCTTGACTGGAGAATTCCAAGGACAGAGGAGCCTGGCAGGCTACAGTCCATGGGATCACAAAGTGTTGGACACAACTGAACAAATAACACATACATACAAAGAAATGACATGTTCCTGGATAGGAGGAGACAGTCACATATGATATTAGTTCTTTTGAAAAATAATATGAATGTTTAATAAAATCTCAAAATCAAAAGTTCCTTCTTGGACCAAAATATTCAAATGATAAATTGCATTTGGACTATGAATTAGTAAAGAATATCTCAGAATAGTCTCAAAAGAAAAATAATTGGAGAGCTAGATTAATTAGATATTAAAATATATGCTAATCAATTGGTAGAACAGTGTACTACAAGCATCAACACATACATTATTGAGAAGTTGAGAAAACTAAAAATTAACCCATACATCAAAATTTTAAAATATGTTTTGAATTAAAATATACTTAGATAATAGTTTTATATGTATGGGGAAAATATCTATTCATATAATCACAAAATGTAACAGCTCATCCCTAAACATTTTGGCATGCACTATATATCATTATACAAAACATTAACAATATCCAAAATGCCCCAAACAAAATAAAACTGGGTGGTTAGCCCATAATGGAAGGGTGATATGAAGAGGTAGTTGATAAATTTTGAGCTATCTAAGAAAAAAAGGTATTTCCTTGCCCAAAACCAAATGAAATTATATAAAATTTTGGAATTATAGCCATAAATAAAAACTCAAAGTCTTTAAAAAATTTGGAGTAAATGTAACAAAAATTGATTAAAATGTAATTATAATACCTGGTTTACAAACTAAGCTCAAGATACAAATGTGCAAATTCACCAGCAAGCAACTGTAAAGAATACCATTTTAGTAAGCGAATTAAAATATTTAGCCTCAATTGTATTTCAAATGTACAATTTAAAGTCAGTGATATAATTGTTTACTGTACTAGCAAAATTAAATGATGTGTGATTTGGCAGATAATATCTTAAAATTGGCATCTTCTGGAGAAGGTCAACATGTCCTTTCACAAGAATGACACAGAAAAACAGGAAACATTTCATTTTTAAAAGAATACACTAAAATTACAGAATGCAAATCTCTGTTAATTTAAAAATGATAAAGTCATAATGAAACAATTCACCAAAATATAAAGTAATTTGGCATTTATCATAACTGTGAAAAAGATTTCTATTATTAATTCAAATCAGTGCAACATTTACAATTTGCTTAATATGTGTTAGCCTTTATTCTAGTGTCTCAGAAAATTAAAGATTGAATAATAAATATATAGTCTTATGTCTCTAGGAGCATATGATTTGCTGTAAGACTAAAAGTGGGACAGAAAAAATAAATAAATAAATTTTAATTAGATGTAATACATATTGGAAATAACAAAACTAATATATATGCTGTATTATGAAATTTAAATTTTTAAAACCCTTTTTAGAAAGAAGTCTGGCATTTCATACAATGAGTCATAAACATTTCATAACCATTTTTATTCAGTAATGCGATTTCTGGAAATTTAGTCTAAGGAAATACATCCAAGGAAAAGAAAGCATAATGAATTAATTTGTTATTAAGACAGTAAGACCTGAAGGGTATTCTTTGGAAAACTGGTTACATTTAATAATCATTATGAATATCATAGCTGTCAACATTAAAATTATACATACATTGTACAGACACATACATATGTATAGAAAACTTGAGATACATAGTTTTAGTATTACGTTAAATATGTTTCAAAAGCATAAACTTGGAAAAAGTCTGGAAGGAAATGATACTGTAGAGATGCATATGCTTGGATTAGGGATGATTTTCATTTATATTCAACATTTTTTAGCTTGCCAAATATATAGACTTCCCCTGGGCAAACATTCTCTAAAGTTGTTGGATTCTTTAATAATTTTAACACAATTTAAAACAAAGGGGTTTTATATACTTCGCTAACACAAATGTTTGAACCCAAGAGTCCTACTCTTCTATTTTATTAGGAGGCCTTTTAGATTTACGTCTTCACCTATTAAGCAGTTAACTGAAGCAGAACCTGGCAGCAGAGAAGGTTAACAAAGGGAGGACTTCCAGGCTTCGGCCAGCCCTACACTTATGCTAAGAACTGACTTATTGGAAAGACCCTGATGCTGGGAAAGATTGAGGGCAGGAAGACAAGGGGTCGACAGAGAATGAGGTGGTTGGATGGCATCACCAACTCAATAACATGAGTTTTAGAAAACTTCAGGAGAGAGGGAAAGGCAAGGAAGCCTGGCGTGCTGCAGAACCTGGGGTTGCAAAGAATCAGACATGACTTAGCGACTGAACAACAACAACTCTTAGTTTCTTGAAATTTGACTTTTGTCTCTCAATCCTTCAACACTGGATTTAGATTGGGGGTACTTAATTTTATCCAAATTACAGAATCTAAAGCAATGTGGTTTTATCCTATTACATAGGAAAGAGGAAGTGGAACACCATATTAGATGTTGTATGTAGGTTCAGGGAAAGGATAAACATTTTACCTATATTTTGCAAGGCATTCATTTAAAGATTTATTGTGAATAAACTGAGTACCAAATAATAACATTAAGTGTATGGTGCCCACAAACAAACCCTCATCCATCTCCTGACTAATTCATTCCAAGAGTGGGCACACTCCTTTCCTTGACAATCACCTCAGCAACACAACCAACTGAAATGCCCAAGAAACCACAATGGTTCACAACATATTTCTCAAAGCTGTAGGCGTTCCACCTTCAATAACACACATGAGCCACATTGAGTACAATCTCAATTTCCCTCTCAGGAAAATCATTTTTCTACTTACTTAAGTAAACAACTGAAATTAAAGCTCAACTGACCATACTGAAAACCTAGCACCTAATATTCTGTTTGCAGATTTAGGCAATCTTCTTTTTCTCTGAAGGGCAAGACAATGAAAGTGAAAATGAAAGTGAAGTCGTGTCCAGCTATTTGTGACCCCATGGACTCTAGCCAGAGAGTTCCAGAAAAACATCTATTTCTGCTTTATTGATTATGCCAAAGCCTTTGACTGTGTGGATCACAATAAACTGTGGAAAATTCTTCAAGAGATGGGAATACCAGACCACCTGACCTGCCTCGTGAGAAATCTATATGCAGGTCAGGAAGCTACAGTTAGAACTGGACATGGAACAAAGTACTGGTTTCAAATAGGAAAAAGAGTATGTCAAGGCTGTATATTGTCACCTTGCTTATTTAACTTACATGCAGAGTACATCATGAGAAACACTGGGCTGGAAGGAGCACAAGCTGGAATCAAGATTGCCGGGAGAAATATCAATAACCTCAGATATGCAGATGACACCACCCTTATGCCAGAAAGTTAAGAGGAACTGAAAAGCTTCTTGATGAAAGTGAAAGAGGAGAGTGAAAAAGTTGGTTTAAAGCTCAACATCAGAAAACTAAGATCATGGCATCTGGTCCCATCACTTCATGGCAAATAGATGAGGAAACAGCAGAAACTGTCAGACTATTTTGGGGGGCTCCAAAATCACTGCAGATGGGACTGCAGCCATGAAATTAAAAGACGCTTACTCCTTGGAAGAAAAGTTATGGCCAACCTAGATAGCATATTGAAAAGCAGAGACATTACTTTGCCAACAAAGGTCTGTCTAGTCCAGGCTATGGTTTTTCCAGTGGTCATGCTTGGATGTGAGAGTTGGACTGTCAAGAAAGCTGAGTGCCAAAGAATTGATGCTTTTGAACTGTGGTGTTGGAGAAGACTCTTAAAAGAGTCACTTGGACTGCAAGGAGATCCAGCCAGTCCATTCTGAAGGAGATCAGCCCTGGGATTTCTTTGGAAGGAATGATGCTAAAGCTGAAACTCCAGTACTTTGGCCACCTCAAGTGAAGAGTTGACTCATTGGAAAAGACTCTGATGCTGGGAGGGATTGGGGACAGGAGGAGAAAGGGACGACAGAGGATGAGATGGCTGGATGGCATCACTGACTCGATGGACATGAGTCTGAGTGAACTCTGGGAGTTGGTGTTGGACAGGGAGGCCTGGCGTGCTGGGATTCATGGGGTCGCAAAGAGTCGGACACGACTGAGCGACTGAACTGAACTGAACTGGACTCTAGCCTACCAGACTCCTCAGTCCAGGGAATTTTCCAGGCACGAGTACTGGAGTGGGTTGCCATTTCCTTCTCCAGGGGATCTTCCTGACCCAGGGATTGAACCAGGGTCTCCCACACTGCAGGCAGATGCTTTTACCAAATGAGCCACCAGGGAAGCCAATAAGTTACTTGAAAATATAAAAGTGCTAATCCCTCACTCATGTCCAACTCTTTGCAACCCAATAGAGATCTACTTTGTTGTTTGGGGTCCATACAGTCTCCGATCACAAAGAAAATCAACTTTTAGAAAAGAGAGAGTAGTTGGTTATTGATGGATTGGAAGTGGAAAAGATTATTTCAGTTGAGGTGACAGAGGGAAAAAGAACTCAGAGGCTTTATTCTGCTTTGCTGGTTCAGGGAGCTATACTTAGTTCAGAGGGACATGGGGTTTAAAGTGCCAAAGAAATGCAATAGGAGATGCAGCTAGAGACTCAGGCTGGTACCTGGTCACTGAAATGTAAAGGTGCTACATGTTAACCTATGTTGTTTGCATTGTATAGGACTGGTTGTTGTGTTGTTTAGTTGCTAAGTTGTGTCTGACTCTTTTGAGACCCCATGGACTGTGGTCTGTCAGGATCTTCTGTCCAGGAGATTTCCCAACTCACTGGAGTCAGTTGCCATTTCTTTCTCCAGGGGATCTTCCTGACCCAGGGATTGAACCTGAGTCCATGGCATTGGAAAGCAAATTCTTTACCACTGGGCCCCCAGGGATGCTCTTCCCAACTCCGTATTCATTGGAATACCCACAGTGCAGGGCTGGAGCTATAAGGCCTTGTAAAGGGCCATCAGCTGAGCCAGGGCTGGTTCAGGAACTCAGCTGATGCCATTCTGTGGATGACATTCCCTAGACCAGAGACCTGACTTAGAACATATGTGACCTAGTCTGGAAAAATAGGCAAGATGCAAGGGTTTCCTGTGGACTTATGGGGATGAAGTTTTCTTGGTCTCTATAGAGAACCACTCACTACAAAGTACTTATTCTTTGCTTGTCAGGAGTGAGAATGACCACATGGTATTGCTTCAACCAGTTCGTCACCAGTTGGGAACCCTACAGCTAAAGGGTAAAGTCCACACAGATGAGAGCAGAACTCAAGAGAGAGAAATATTTGGAGAAATGGCCTTTCACCTGCCCCAAATTTCTTCCTGTTTCTGGACTTTAAGGTGGTTGTTGTTGTTCGGTCACTAAGTGAAATCTGACTCTTTGCAACCCCATGGACCTGAAGCACACACCTCCAGGCTTCCCTGTCCTTTGCTACCTCCCAGAGTTTGCTCAAAATCATGTCTATTGAGTCAGTGATATTACCTAACCATCTTATGCTCTGCACCCCCTTCTCCTCTTGCCCTCAATCTTTCTCAGCATCAGGGTCTTTTCCAGCTCTTCACATCAGGTGCCGAAGTATTATAGCTGCAGCATCTGTCCTTCCAATGAATATTCAGGGGTTATTTCCTTTAGGATTGACTGGTTTGGTTTCTTTGCTGTCCAAGGGACTCTCAAGAGTCTTCACCAGCACCACAGTTTGAAAGCATCATTTCTTCAGCACTCAGCCTTCTTTATGGTCCAACTCTCACATACATACATGACTACTGGAAAAACATATCTTTGACTATACGAACTTTTGTCAGCAAAGTGATATCTCTGCTCTTTAATACACTGTCTAGGTTTGTCATAGCTTTTCTTCCAAGGAGCAAGTGTCTTTTAATTTTGTAGCTGTAGTCACCATCTGCAGTCATATGGAGCCCAAGAAAATAAAATCTGTCACTGTTTCAACTTTTTTCCCATCTATTTGCCATGAAGTGACAGGATAAGATGCCATGATCTCAGTTTTATGAATGAATTTAAGGTACAGAAAGCAATAAGCAGAGTAATATTCAAAATATGAAACAACCTATATGCTATGATATGCATGTATATATGAAACATAAATATAACTCAATATACATCAGTCACAATATCATTCTGATAACTTCCAAATTTTTTCTTGATTTTAGAAACTGTTGTCATGATCATTTCTTTATATGCTACCTCAAGCTAAATGATTTTTTAAGTCTATTTAAGTCATATTTGACAAAAAAAACTTCTTCCAAAAATTTCCCATGAAATTGTTATGTGACATAATCTAAATAGAGAAATATAGTTAAGTATATGGAATCTTTTCCATGTTTCTGCTAAAATTAACAAAATTATATTCAAAATATGTCTAGCTTTGGTTTTTATATATTGTGTCTAATTCATGAGAAGCTTTTATTGGAATACAATTATTTAGCCTAGTTATATTGATTTTTATTAATCTTCAATCTACAAATGAAAATATTATTTGAAAAGAATTCAAAATAATACATTGAAAAACTTTGATGTTTATTAAATATTTTACTTTGCTATCCCTTTTATGTGAACTTTCAGTGTATGTAATAGTCTTTTCATTAGAATTATTTTGCTTCAATTGTTATAACATGCTTTTATGTCTATATCTTATTCTCTTTCTTAGATTTTTTTTAATTTAATGTATATATTTAATCATTTTATCATGCATTAATCAGACAGCTTTAATAAAACAAATTTTTTCTTGTAAAACTAAACAAAGTGAAAAATATACTACTATTCAAACTCTAATTCCTTGAGGAAAAAGTCCACTTTCCCAGCTCCTAATTATTCCCACTGCAAAATTTCTATTATAATTGACTATTGGATGCTTCTTAAAGTTTCCAGACCACATTTGCTGCTCCAGTGGCACAGACTGCCAACAGAGGTACAAATACTCTTCCAATTTTCATGATGTCAATTCCAAGCAAGTTAGTATGTCATTTAATTCTCTCAAATATGTATCTAGGGCTTCCCAGGTGGTGCTAGTGGTAAAGAACCCACCTGCCAATGCGGGGGATGCAAGAGACATGGGTTCCATCCCTGGGTCAGGAAGATTCTCTGGAGAAGGGCCTGGCAACCCATTCCAGTTTTCTTGCCTGGAAAATCCCATGGACAGAGGAGCCAGGTGGCTACAGTCCATAGGGTTGCACAAAGTTGGACACAAGTGAAGCAACTTAACACACACATACACAGTGGGTGTCTAATATATGGTGATAAAATTCATCAAGAAAGGAATTTAATCACGTGTTGTTTACATGTTCTATTGCCTTATCCAGAAATAACTGAATGTGATAATGTACTGCCAAACTAAAACATCCAGAAATTTTTAACAAAAATTTGGCTTAAACTCTAAACATTATTTTCCTTCATATTATATTGGCCCAACTATGTAGAAATATAAGATTTCCTTTCAGATGTTTCTCTTTTAGGAGCCAGGTGGCTACAGTCCATAGGGTTGCACAAAGTTGGACACAAGTGAAGCAACTTAACACACACATACACAGTGGGTGTCTAATATATGGTGATAAAATTCATCAAGAAAGGAATTTAATCACGTGTTGTTTACATGTTCTATTGCCTTATCCAGAAATAACTGAATGTGATAATGTACTGCCAAACTAAAACATCCAGAAATTTTTAACAAAAATTTGGCTTAAACTCTAAACATTATTTTCCTTCATATTATATTGGCCCAACTATGTAGAAATATAAGATTTCCTTTCAGATGTTTCTCTTTTAAGTTATTTTTCTTGAACACCAACAAAGAAGATTGGTAAGTTATTTCAGTAATCATATGTTTTCTCACAAGTGGAGCCGTAAATCTGAATTACAAAAATATGCAGATATTAGTATTATTATTTGTGAAATCCTTTATATCTAGACATGATTAAATATATTTAATATAAAATAAAGTTCTAATGGTACTTTCTAAGCTATTTTAATTTACTTTATTGATATTCTTCTAAGAAATTTTTTGAGCAGTTTATATTATTTCAATTATTTTATTATGTGATGTTAGAGGTGATATTATATGAAACTGAAGATAATGATTTTCCCCTTTGATGATTGCAAATTTTCTCAATTTGAACCATGAGCTTTAATAAAGATTAACATTAACATTAACAAGATTAACATTCTGATGAAATACATGTGTTTAGCACTTTCAAACTTTATTGACAGAAAATTTTTGAATGTTCAAAAGCCATGATAAGCTACTTATACATTTTCTTGAAATAAATTGCTTTTTATTCAAGAAATACAAATGATTTATTTTCTTTTATATTAATTCTTTCACATTATCTGAACTTCTCTGATTTTTTGGTCAACATCAGTTGTCCCAGGAGTAAGTTTATTATTTTATTTCATAAAATCTTTGCTGTGCTCCTCCAAATTCTAAAGAGTCATCTTTATAACATATATTCCTACATAAACTCTGACAGTTCCAATAGATTCTTAAAGTAAGAGATACCTGTATTTCAAAGCAAATGATCAACTAATTCAAAGACAATGAAAACTGTCAATTCTCCCAGAAAAAAAAAAGAGCACTCTTTTCAGAATACATATTAAATGATATAGATTCATTTAGTATTTGGAACTACAAATATTTTGGGTCTCACTATGGGAAGAAGACTAGTTATTAATTCATAATGTGACATCATATGACAATTAATTTGGATCAACAAACTTGTAGCTTGATTTTTATCAATGGCCTCACTACTTCACTATTCTTTGTATCCATGTGTCTTTGCTATGTAGCTTTTCAGTGCCATCTCAATCTGTTTCTGGGCTCCAAGTGACTTGCTTGGGCAACATGATATTAGTAAGTATGATGCAGGTAGAAATTTGAAGGAGACGCGGGGAACATAGTTTCAATCCCTGGGTTGGGAAGATCCTCTGGAGGAGAAAATGGCAACCCACTCCAATATTCTTGTTGAGAAAATCCTGTGGACAGAAGAACATAACAGTCTAGAGTCCATAGGGTCGCAGAGTTGGACACTACCGAGGGACTGAGCATATATGTTAATGGGTATACATTTGCTTCCCTGTCTTTGCCAAGAAACCATCCTTAGGATGGTCTGTGTGTGGAACAGAGTTGAGTCACTCCAACTGGATAACTCAGATGCATCCCTGAGAAATGCAACAAAACCAGGCAAGATAAAAAAGACACCTCCTGATACGTAGCTGACAGCAGCCACATGAACATAAATAGCTGAGATCAACTGAGCACATGAGATCATCTAAATCCTAGAAAAATCACAAGCTAAATGAATTGTATTATTGCACACCACTGTGCTTTTGTGGCCATAAACACAAGTTTTATGGCTAATTTCTATTCATTCATTAATTTTACTCCTTAATGCCATTACTGTTAGAGACTTAGCAACCAATGAAAACACACTATACATTTTAAAAAACTAGCATAACTATGCTGGTATGAATTGGCTAAACATCAGCCAAGCAGTGAGTGTCAGAATTTAGAGCTGCTTGCGTGGGTTTTCTGTTACCTATGTCCAAAATCAACAAAAATGATGTAATTTGTGCTTTCATCCTGGAAGTAATAGGAAAACACTCAGTGATGGCAACACTTCAAAGTCCCACAACATAATGGCCAATAATTTGTCTACATTTTCTACACATCTGCTTGACCCAGCAGCCAATTTTCCAATTTGAATATAAATATCTTACCATCTTCCTTCCTATTCTGAGCCAAGAATGATCACATGACTTTTAGTAACTTAGAGTAGTCATAATGACTGAGATCAACATCAAATAACATCATATGAGGCCAGTAGAAACTTCAGATAAAACTTAACTTTTATAAATTTGATAGTTACTGAATTAATGATATTGGAGGGAAGAAGTTACACCTTAAGAGATCAAAAGCTATTATCTAGTATTTTGGAAATCAACATTTGTTTTTCATTTCTACACAATTTACAAGGAAATAAATCTGATAAATATCATCTTAATTCTAAAAAAATAATTTAGGAAGAACTTCACTCTGAAATATGATTTGTTTTAATGAAATGACAGCTAACATAGTGACTTTATCATCAGAAGGAAAGATTTTATCATCATGAGGAAAAAAAAAACTTTTAAAATGTTGCATTTAAGTAAAGCATAACACTAATTATCTTTTATCCAACTAGCAAATATTATAATAATAATAAACCTAGATGGAGAGGGTAGCAAATTGCTACCCCCAAAAGTTTTTGGAAAACAACTTATCATATGAATTATAAGATGTAAAAGTGCTCATTTTTTTGTTCAAATAGATTGCATACATTTGATTTACTATAAAATGCCACCTCAAAACCTAGCTATGTGAATCACCAAGCATTTATTATTTTTTTTTAAACCAGGTAGCTCTGGCCACGCTTGTCTCACTCTGTGCAAATGCCTCAGTTCCTTTACCACTAGCTCCAGGTGGCCAGGTTGCCATACCCTCCTCCAGGTGGTGCTAGTGGTAAAGAACACTTTGGCCAATGCAGGAGACATAAGAAATGCAGATTTGATCCCTGGGTGGAGCAGATCCTCTAGAGGAGGGTATGGCAACCCACTCCAGTATCTTGCCTAGAGAATCCCATGGACTGAGAAGCCTGGCAGGCTACAGTCCATAGGTTCGCAAAGAGACAGAAATGACAGAAGCCATTTGGCATGCTTTCACACCACTCAGGGAAGCAGCTCTGCTTCTGCAATGGACTGACAATTGGCTAGAGCAACAGGGCAAATGGGTTACATGCATCCTATGGATCAGCAACTGGTTTAATGGCAGCAAGGATTCTAAGAATCAGATCAGAAGCTGCAAGACACCTTGAGACCTCAGTTTGGAACAGGAACAATGGTTACTTAAGCTTCATTTTATTGGCCAAAGTAAAGGAGGGATAAGAAAGCCTTCTTCATTGATCAATGCAAAGAAATAGTGCAAAACAATAGAATGAGAAAGACTAGAGATCTCTTCAAGAAAATCAGAAATACCAAGAGAATATTTCATGCAAAGATGGGCACAATAAAGGACAGAAATGGTATGA
Organism: Aepyceros melampus; assembly: GCA_006408695.1. NCBI lineage: Eukaryota > Metazoa > Chordata > Mammalia > Artiodactyla > Bovidae > Aepyceros > Aepyceros melampus. The sequence goes on along the minus strand of SJXQ01004875.1, from coordinate 163,222 downwards.
ATATAACAGAAGCAGAAGATATTAAGAAGAGGTGGCAAGAATAGACAGAAGAACTATACCAAAAAAGATCTTCATGACCCGGATAACTGCATTGGGGTGATCACTCACCTAGAGCCATACGTCCTGGAATGTGAAGTCAAGTAGGCCTTAGGAAGCATCACTCTCAACAAAGCTAGTGGAGGGGATGGAATTCCAGTTAAGCTATTTCAAATCCTAAAAGATGATGCTGTTATAGTGCTACACTCCATATGAAAGCAAATTTGGAAAACACAGCAGTGGCCACAGGACTGGAAAAGGTCAGTTTTCATTCTAATCCCAAAGAAAGGCAATGCCAAAGAATGCTCAAACTTCCACAGAATTGCACTCATCTCACACACTAGTAAAGTAAGGCAGAACATTCTCCAAGCCAGGCTTCAACTGTACATAAACCAAGAAATTCCAGATGTTCAACCTGGATTTAGAAAAGGCAGAGGGACCAGAGATCAAATTGCCAACATCTGTTGGATCATCGATAAAGCAAGAGAGTTCCAGAAAAACATCTACTTCTGCTTTAGTGACTACACCAAAGCCTTTGACTGTGTGAATTACAACAAAAATGTGGAAGATTCTTCAAGAGATCGGAATACCAGACCACCTGACCTGTCTCCTGAGAAATCTGTATGCACATCCAGAAGCAACGATTAGAACCAGACGTGGAACAACAGACTGGTTCCAAATCAGGAAAGGAGTACGTCAAGGTTGTATATTGTCATTGTGCTTATTTAACTTATATGCAGAGTAAATCATGTGAAATGCCAGCCTGGGTGAAACACAAGCTGGAATCCAAGTTGCTGGTAGAAATATCAATAACCTCAGACATGCAGATGAGACCACCCTTTTAGCAGAAAGTGAAGAAGAACTAAACAGCCTCTTGATGAAAGTGAAAGAGGAGAGTGAAAAAGTTGGCTTAAAACTCAACATTCAGAAAACTAAGATCATGGCATCCAGCCCCATCACTTCATGGCAAATAGATGGGCAAGCAATGGAAACAGTGAGAGACTTTATTTTCTTGGGCTCCAAATCACTGCAGATAGTGACTGTAGCCATGAAATTAAAAGACACTTACTCCTTGGAAGAAAAGCTATGGCAAACTAGACAGCATATTAAAAAGCAGAGACATCACTTTACCAACAGAGGTCTGTCTAGTCAAACCTATGGTTTTTCCAGTAGTCATGTATGGATGTGAGAGTTGGACCATAAATAAAACTGAGCGCTAAAGAACTGATGCTTTTGAACTGTGGTGTTGGAGAAGACTCTTGAGAATCCTTTGGACTGCAAGGAGATCAAATGAGTCAACGCTAAAGGAAATAAGTCCTGAATATTCACTGGAAGGACTGATGCTGAAGCTGAAACTCCAATACTTTGGCAACCTAATGCAAAGAACTGATTCATCAGAAAAGACCCTGATGCTGGGAAAGATCGAAGGCAGGAGAAGATGACAGAGGATGAGACGATTGGATGGCATCACAACTTGATGGACATGATCTTGAGCTTGCTCATTGCTCACAACTGGGAGTTGGTTGTGGACAAGGAAGCCTGGCATGCTGCTGTCCATGGGGCCATAAAGAGTCAGACACAACTGAGCAACTGAACTGAACTGAAGTCACAAGTTCAGGTAGTGAGGGAACAGATTTTACTTCTTAATGGAAGAAGCTGTAAAATGACCCTGCATGTTGCATGAGTAAGGGAAGCATGGAGAATTGTTGGTCAGTTTTGCAAACTATCACATAAACTCTGACAATATCTTCCAAGCAACTATCAAAAATATGGGGACTAGAGGCGCCTTTTGCACAAAGATGTTTATTGAGGTAAAATTAGAGGAAACACTATTTCCAACTCTTTTGAAAAATTGTCATATACATTATGAAAAATTTTGCTTTGTGGAATAATATGCTGATAGTATTAAAAATCTAAGGAATAGATACTTGTGAAGTTGAAAAACAAAGTAGACCTAAATGAAAGTAGCATGATTACAGTTACATTCAACACTGAAAATACATCAGACTGTGCATAGCAACATGTGTTTATGAAGTAAGGCTATAGATCACTTTGTCTATATTCCTGACTTATATTCTTCTCTATATTGAGTGTGTATAGCCTCCACGATACTGGACACAAATCGATTACAAGAAAACATCCCCTCCACTATTCTTTTAGAAGACATTTTAAAGATAATACATGGAAAGCAACATCATATTTTTGAGTGGGGGAGGGATTTTTTTTTATTTCTTTCTCAAGTAAGACGTGACCCATATGACTTGAAACACCAAATCCATTATGAAACTGAAGCAATCAGAGAGCGCCCAGGTAGAGACATAGTGCATTATTGGTAGAAAGACAGAGACATTCAGTAAACAAGAACCACAACATTTACTGAACATGTGAGCACGACTTCATTGCTGTTAGCTGGTGATCCAAGTTCTACTCTGAGGAAGTACATCAGTAAAGACTAAGAAATGTCTGTCATTGGTAACCTGGGACCTGAAGCCAAGCACTCATTTTGCCTAGTTCAAATGACACAAATTAGTACCAGAGAAAGGATCAGAGGAACAGAAAAGTAAACATTTAGCTACTCCAGTTAATAACTATAAAATTACATAGCGAGAATGGTATAAAAATCTTTATATATACTTCATAACTTGTTGTAGATATGTATAGACATAGATAGATAGATAGGTATGTATATATATAGTATATAGAGAGACCATAATCACAATCACATTCAACAAGTTAGGGACTTTTTACAAGGAAAGGCATCCCTACCCTAGTAAAGTTGAAGCTTCACTATTATATGTCCATTACAGTGCATAGTTGAACCCTGCTTGAGTATTTCTTTTCTTCCCTAATCTACATGTTCTTTAGATGTTTAGAATGACTGTCTTCCAAGATTGCCTCTGGCATCAAAATTCTATGATTTGATGATTCTACATTGAATTTGTTGTTGTTCAGTAACTCAGTCCTGTCCGAATCTTTGTAAATCTATGCACTGCAATACACCAGGCCTCCTTGTCCATCACCACCTCCTGCAGTTTACTCAAGCTCATGTTCATTGAGTTGGTGATGCCATCCAAACACCTCATCCTCTGTCGTCCCCTTCTCCTCCCACCTTCAATTTGTCCCAGCATCAGGGTCTTTTCAAATGAGTCAGTTCTTCCCATCAGGTGGCCAAAGTATTGGAGTTTCAGCTTCAACATCAGTCCTTCCAATGAATATTCAGGACTGATTTCCTTTAGGATGGACTGGTTGGATCTCCTTGCAGTCCAAGGGGCTCTCAAGAGTCTTCTCCAACACCACAGTTCAAAAGCATCAATTCTTCGGTGCTCAGCTTTCTTTATAGTCCCACTCTCACATCCATACATGACTACTGGAAATACCATAGCCTTGACTAAGATGAACCTTGGTCAGCAAAGTAATGACTTTGTTTTTTAATATGCTGTCTAGGTTGGTCATAACTTTCCTTTCAAGAAGCAAGCATCTTTTAATTTCATGGCTGCAGTCACCATCGGCAGTGATTTGGAGCAAAATAAATAAATAAATAAAGTCTCTCACTGTTTCTACTGCTTCCCCACCTATTTGCTCTGAAGTGATGGGACTGGATGCCATGATCTTAGTTTTCTGAATGTTGAGCTTTAAGCCAACTTTTTCACTCTCCTCTTTCACTTTCATTAAGAGGCTCTCTACTTCTTCACTTTCTGTCATAAGGGTGGTGTCATCTGCATATATGAGGTTACTGATATTTCTCTCGGCAATCTTGATTCCAGCTTGTGCTTCCTCCAGCCCAGTGTTTCTCATGATGTACTCTGTATATAATTTAAATAAGCAGGGTGACAGTATACAGCCTTGACATATTCCTTTCATGATTTGGAAACAGTCTGTTGTTCTATGTCCAGTTGTAACTGTCGCTACTTGACCTGCATACAGATTTCTTAAGAGGCAGGTCAGGTGGTCTAGTATTCCCATCTCTTGAAGAATTTTCCACAGTTTGTGGTGATGCACACAGTCAAAGGCTTTGACATAGTCAATAAAGCAGAAGTAGACTTTCCACTCTCCTCTTTCACTTTGATCAAGAGGCTCTTTAGTTCTTCTTCATTTTCTGCCATCAAGGTGTTGTCATCTGCATGTCTGAGGTTACTGATATTTCTCCTGGCAATCTTGATTCCAGTTTGTGCTTCCTCCAGCCCAGTGTTTCTCATGATGTACTCTGCATATAAGTTAAATAAGCAGGGTGACAGTATACAGCCTTCGTACTCCTTTTCCTATTTGGAACCAGTCTGTTGTTCCATGTCCAGTTCTAACTGTTGCTTCTTAACCTGCATACAGATTTCTCAGGAGGCAGGTACCATGGTCTGGTATGCCCATCTCTTGAAGAATTCAGCACAGTTTATTGTGATCCATACAGTCACAGGCTTTGGCATAGTCAACAGAGAAGAAGAGATGTTTTTCTGGAACTCTTGCTTTTTCAATGATCAAAAAAATGTTGGCAATTTGATCTCTGGTTCCTCTGCCTTTTCTAAATCCAACTTAAATATCTGGAAGTTCATCATTCACTTTCTGTTGAAGCCTGGCTTGGAGAATTTTGAGCACTACTTGGTTAGCATGTAAGATGAGTACAATTGTGAAGTAGTCTGAACATTCTGTGGCATTGCCTTTCTTTGGGATTGGAATGAAAATTGACCTTTTCCATTCCTGGAACCACTGCTGAGTTTTCCAAATTTGCTGGCATATTGAGTGCAGCACTTTCATAGCATTATCTTTTAGGATTTGAAATAGCTCAACTGGAATTCTATCACTTCCACTAGCTTTGTTCATAGTGATGCTTCCTAAGGCCCACTTGACTTTGCATTTCAGGATGTCTGGCTCTAGGTGAGTGATCACACCATCGTGGTTATCTGGGTCATGAAGATCTTTTTTGCATAGTTCTTCTGTGTATTCTTGCTACCTCTTCTTAATATCCTCTGCCTCTGCTAGGTCCATACCATTCTGTCCTTTATTGTGCCCATCTTTGCATGAAGTATTCCCTTCGTATCTCTAGAAGAGATCTCTAGTCTTTCCCATTCTATTGCTTTCCCTTGTTTCTTGGCATTGATCACTGAGGAAGGCTTTTCTTATCTCCTTGCTATTCTTTGGAACTCTGCATTCAAATGGGTATAGCTTTCCTTCTCTCCTTTGCCTTTACCTTCTCTTCTTTTCTCAGCTATTTGTAACACCTCCTCAGACAACCATTTTGCCTTTTGCATTTCTTTTTCTTGGGTATGGTCTTGATCAATGCCTCCTATGCAATGTCATGAACCTCAATTCATAGTTCTTCAGACAACTCTGTCTTTCAGATCTAAACCCTTGAATCTATTCATCACTTCCACTGTATAATAATAAGGGATTTGATTTAGGTCATACTTGAATGATCTAGTGGTTTTCCCTACTTTCTGCAATTTGGCAATAAGGAGTTCATCACCTGGTCACAGTCAGCTCCTGGTCTTGTTTTTGTTGATTGTATAGAGCTTCTCCCTCTTCGACTGCAAAGAATATCATCTTCTAATTTCGGTATTGACCATCTGGTGATGTCCGTATGTAGAGTCTTCTCTTGTGTTGTTGGAAGAGGGTGTTTGCTATGATCAGTGTGTTTTCTTGGCAAAACTGTATTAGCCTTTGCCCTGCTTCATTCTGTACTTCAAGGCCGAATTTACCTGTTACTACAGGTATTTCTTGACTTCCTGCTTTTGCATTCCAGTCCCCTATGATGAAAAGGACATCTTTTTTGGGTGTTAGTTCTAGAAGGTTTTTTAGGTCTTCACACAACAGTTCAACTTCAGCTTCTTCAGCACTACTGTTTGGAGCATAGTTTTGGATTACTGTGATATTGAATGGTTTGCCTTGGAAACAAGCAGAGATGATTCTTTTGGTTTTGAGACTGCATCCGAGTACTGCATTTCAGTCTCTTTTGTTGATTATGAGGGCTACTCAATTTCTTCTAAGGGATTCATGCCCACAGTAGTAGATATAATGGTCATCTGGATTAGATTCACCCATTTCAGTCCATTTTAGTTTGCTGACTCCTAAAATGTCAATGTTCACTCTTGCCATCTCCTGTTTGACCACTTTCAATTTACCTTGATTCATGGTCCTAACATTCCAGGTTCCCATGCAATATTGTTCTTTACAGCATCTGATTTTACTTCCATCACCAATCACATACACAACTTGGCATTGTTTTCGCTTTGGCTCCATCTCTTCATTCTTTCTGGAGTTATTTCTCCACCCTTCTCCAGTAGCATATTGGGCACCTACTGACCTGGGGAGTTCATCTTTCAGTCTCCTATCTTTTTACCTTTTCATACTATTCATGGTGTTCTCAAGGCAAGAATGCTGAAATGGTTTGCAATACCTTTCTCCAGTGGAGCAGATTTTGTCAGAACTCTCCACCATGACCTAATCATCTTGGGTGGCCCTGCATGACATGGCTCATAGTTTCATTGAGTTGACAAGGCTGTGGTCCATGTGATCAGTTTGGTAAGTTTTCTGTGACTGTACTTTTCATTTTGTCTGCCCTCTGAGGAATAAGGATAAGAGGCTTATGGAAGATTTCTGATGGGAGAGACTGACTTGGGGGTTGAGGGAGGGAGGGGACTGAGTCTTGTTTTGATGGGCAAGGCCATACTCTGTAAATCTTTAATCCAATTTTCTGTTGATGGGCAGGGCTGTGTTCCCTCCCTGTTGTTTGACCTGAGACCAAACTTCAGTGGAGGTAATGAAGATAATGGTGACCTAATTCAAAAGGTCCCATGCATGCACTGCCAAGGCCTTCCCTGACCCACACCTCTGCAAGAGACTCCTGGACACTCACAGGCAAGTCTGGGTCAGTCTCTTGTGGGGTCACTGCTCCTTTCTCCTGGGTCCTGGTGCACACAAGGTTTTGTTTGTGCCCTCCAAGAGTCTGTTTCCCCAATCTTGTGTATGTTCTGTAATAAAATCCCACTGGCCTCCAAAGTCAAATTCTCTGGAGGTTCAGTCCCTTTGCCAGATCCCCAGGTTGTGAAATCTGTTGTGGGTCCTAGAACTTTCTTAACAGTGCAAGAATTTATTTGGTATAATTGTTCTGCAGTTTATGGTTCATCTGCTCCACGGCTCTATGGTGGGGTTTATGGCAACCTCCTCCTGGAGGGCTTATGCCACATGCTGTGTGACCCAGTCTGCTGTGCCCAGAGCCCCTGCGGCAGGCCACTGCTGACCTGTACCTCCACAGGAGACACTCAAACACTCAAAGGCAGTTCTGGCTCAGTCTCTGTGGGGTCTCTGGGTCCTGGTGCACACAAGGTTTTGTTTGAGCCCTCTGAGCATCTCTAGAAGGTATGAGGTTTGATTCTAAATGAGATTTCACCCCTCCTACCATCTTGATGGGGCTTCTCCTTTGCCCTTGGATGTGGGATATATTTTTTTGGTGGGATCCAACATTGTCCTTTTGATGGTTGTTCAGCAGCATGTTGTAAATTTGGAGTGCTCACGATGATTAGTGCACATCCTTCCACTCTGCCATCTTGTGTGTGTATATATTTCAAATAGGCAAGCGATTTCAAATAGGCTAATGGTTATATAATATGGAGTTTGTGAGAAAGGCCTAAGCTGAAAATATAAATTTATGAGTTATTGGAATTTAAAGGAAATGAGTTGAAATAGAAAACAGGAAAGGTCTGAGGACTGAGCCCAGGAGTCCTTCAAAGGAACCAGCAAAGACAACTAGAAACAACTAATAAAAATTAGGTGGAAAATCAAAATTAGAATGTGAGATCTTAGAAGCCACATGAAGATAGTTACCAAGAGGGAGAAAGCAATTGACCATCGTAAATGGTTGTCAGGTGAGGATACGTTGTTAAATTTTAATTATGGCAAGGTCCTTGAGTGAATCTGTAGGAAGGAATGTATTGATTTTTGATTATTTCAGAAATTTAGGCAGGCACCATAATAATTTGTACACAGTATATGTCTTCCCTGGTGGCTTAGATGGTAAAGAATCTTCCTGAAATGCAGGAGACCTGGGTTCAATCCCTGTGTCAGGAAGATCCCTGGAGAAGGAAATGGCAATTCACTCCAGTATTTTTGCCTGGAAAATTGTCATGGACAGAGGAGGCTGGTGGGCGGGAGTCCATGGGGTCACAAAGAGTCAGACATGACAGAGACTAACACACATACACATACAAAGAAAGGCATAAAGACCACATTAGGGCTATCTGTGAATTAAAGTAGTGGAATGGACTTTTTATTCTTGCCGGTTCACCTAAAATTCCATTAAAATAACACTAAAATTATACACTGGTGTGCTGCAGTCCGTGGGGTTACAAGGAGTTGGACATGACTGAGTGACAGAACAACAGCAACAAAATTATATAAAACAAAATAAGGAAACATAACATTTAAAAGCAAGAAGCACAGAGAAATCTGATTTGTGGAGAATTTCTAAAAGACATTTAAAAGTTATATTGATTGCTAAATATAGCATAGGAAATGGTGGCTCAGAGGTTAAAGCGTCGCCTCCAATGCGGGAGACCTGGGTTCGATCCCTGGGTCGGGAAGATCCCCTGGAGAAGGAAATGCCAACCCACTCCTGTATTCTTGCTTGGAGAATCTCATGGACTGAGGAGCCTGGTGGGCTGCAGTCCATGGGGTCACAGAGTCGGACACGACTGAGTGACTTTACTTACTATAAGGGAGAAGAAACTGAAAACAAATATATATATATATATATATACACACACACACACACACACACATACACACATACATGCTGAAAGCTCAAAAGAAAAATCGGGGCAATCTGCATGGCGATGAATGCTGCTTTTCTCACAAAAATCCCAAAGGTACTTCAAACTCAGCATCATTCATTAAACATCAGCTAGACAGACACTGCCATCTATGGGGTCGCGCAGTCAGACACGACTGAAGCAACTTAGCAGCAGCAACAGACAGACATATATAATAGTTATCGAAGGAAGAAAGGGAGGAAAGGAGGAGGCAGGATTGGGGAGGGGCAAAGGAAAGAAGAAAATAAAAAGGGAAGAAGGGAGGGAAGGAAGGAGGAGGGAGAGAGGGAAAAAGAAGATAGAAGAGGGAAGAAAGGTTGGTTTTCTTTCAGTGTTCTATAAAAAATCTGTATAACTCTGACAGCACAGGAAAAAGATAGCATAAAACAATGCTTACACAACTCTGAATATACTAAAAACCATTGAATTGTAAACTTTAAATAAGTGAATTGTGTAAAATCTCATTAAAGCTGCTATTGTTAAAAAGCACATAATGACTTATATAGTTGCCACCACAATCAACATTTAGAGCTATTCTGTCAACAAAACACAAAGGTCCTCCTCATGCTTCCTGTTTTCAGCTGCATGTACCACCACCGCCTTCTATCCCTAACCTCTGGTAACCACCAATCTGTTTTCCATCTCTCTAATATTGTTTTGATGCTCTTTTAAGAATTCCAGACATTTCCTGAAATCCTCTATCCTTTCCTTGATTTTCTTAAATTATTAACGACACATTTTAAAGTCTTTAATCACAACTTCATATCAAATTATAGATGAGTCTCTTTCTAATGACTGTAGTTTCACTTAGTTTCCAGTCAGTTGTTTCTACATTTAATTATACTTCCTAATTTTTAATTGGATTCTGGCCATTGTACATGAAAACTTGTAGAGACTCTGGATGTTGCTATGTTGCCTAATAGATGGTTCTGGGTTTTATTTTGCAGGCAGATAGAATACCAACAGATCACCCTTGCCCTGCTGAGAGTTATTTTCAAACTTTGTTAAGGCTTGCTCTAGTTTCAGGGTTACTTCTAAGGTGTGTTGTTTCTGGTATCTCAATGGGCCTGGGCATTTACTGAATCCCTATAACTTGCTGAGCCTTGAATTCTAATTTCTGTCTCTCCAGCATCAGACCCCTGCTAAAGTCTCTGCATGGTTCTTTAGAATCACAGATGCTGCTTTCATTTGCTTTTCTGAGGTCTTTGTCTGAACATGCACAATTTAGAAGTGGACCAGTGGTTTAAGAGGAATTCATAGCAGATTTAGAATTTGGGGGCTGCATCACTCTGAAGATATCTCCTCTTTGTGATTTTCTCCTCAAATTCCAACTACTGTTAAGCATCCTTGAGCTCTGACTTCTTGATGCTTCAACCCTGTAAAATTACAGCTTTCTGCTAGGGCTTGTTGCCCCTCACCATGCTGGGTTAATAGGGGAGTGCCCACAGAGGAAAGGACAAGTAACCATGGAACTCAACTCACGTGCTTTATTTTATTTTTCAAAGAATTTTTTTCATGTGGACCATTAAAAAATCTCTATTGAATTTGTTACAGTATTGTTTCTGTTGTTCATGTTCCGGTTTGTCAGCCACGAGGCATGTAGGAGCTTAGCTCCCCAACCAGGGATGGAACCCACACCTGTATTGGAAGATGAAGTCTCAACCATTGGACCGCCAGGGAAGTCCCTTTAAATGGCCACGTCCTTTTGGGTTCTGCCTCCTTTGCTTACACCACTGTTTTCTGTTCTCTCTGTAATTTGTGCCTTGTTTTATATTGTTATCAGTGGCAGAGTTAGTCCAACACTAGTTTTTCTCTCCTGATCTTCAGCATTTCAGAATATCGTATATAGTTCCTATCAGTCAGTTCAGTCGCTCAGTCATGTCCGACTCTTTGCAACCCCATGAACTGCAGCACGTCAGGCCTCCCTGTCCATCACCAACTCCCAGAGTCCACCCAAACCCATGTCCATTGAGTCCGTGATGCCATCCAGCTATCTCATCCTCGGTCGTCCCCTTCTCCTCCTGCCCTCAATCTTCCCCAGCATCAGGGTCTTTGCAAATGAGTCAGCTCTTTGCATCAGCTGGCCAAACTATTGGAGTTTCAGCTTCAGCATCAGTCCTTCCAATGATCACCCAGGACTGATCTCCTTTAGGATGGACTGATTGGATATCCTTGCAGTCCAAGGGACTCTCAAGAGGCTTCTTCAACACCACAGTTCAAAAGCATCAATTCTTCGGTGCTCAGCTTTCTTCACAGTCCAATTCTCACATCCGTACATGACCAGTGGAAAAACCACAGCCTTGACTAGATGGACTTTTATTGACAAAGTAATGTCTCTGCTTTTTAATATGCTGTCTAGGTTGGTCATAACTTTCCTTCCAAGGAGTAAGCGTCCTTTAATTTCATGGCTGTGATCACCACCTGCAGTGATTTTGGAGCCCAGAAAAATAAAGTCTGACACTGTTTCCACTGTTTCTCCATCTATTTCCCATGAAGTGATGGGACCAGATGCCATGATCTTAGTTTTCTGAATGTTGAGCTAAGCCAACTTTTCCACTCTCCTCTTTCACTTTGATCAAGAGGCTCTTTAGTTCTTCTTCACTTTCTGCCATAAGGGTGGTGCATATCTGAGATTATTGATATTTCTCCCATCAATCTTGATTCCAGCTTGTGCTTCCTCCAGCCCAGCATTTCTCATGATGTAGTCTGCATATAAGCTAAATAAGCAGGGTGACAATATACAGCCTGACATACTCCTTTTCCTATTTGGAACCAGTCTATTGTTCCATGTCCAGTCTAACTGTTGCTTCCTGACCTGCATACAGGTTTCTCAAGAGGCAGGTCAGGTGGTCTGGTATTCCCATTTCTTTCAGAATTTTCCACAGTTATTGTGATCCACACAGTCAAAGGTTTTGGCATAGTCAATATAGTTCCTAAAGCCTTGTGGTATCTGCTGTGTAATTTTTCCTCTTATCTGTATTGGTCTTACCCCTTTACATTTGTAAACTGTTCTATTTTCTTTATATCTCTTATTACTAATAATGCTTGTCTTTTTTTTTCCATCTCCAGATGACAGAAAACTAGTGCTATTTAAGTAAAACACAGAGGAAGGCTTTCTTTAAAATCTTCTATCTACATCTCTCTTAACCACAATTGGTGAATTTATGACTCTCCATTTATCTCTTACCTGCAAAAAGATCTCAAGTTCTTCTGAAGTTATATTGACATAGGTCTCCATTAAATTTGTTTCAGCATCCAAAAAGGAATGTTTCAACTCTTCCTGAATGTCTGTCTCCAAAGCTTGAAATATCTTTGCTCCCATCAAGCAGTAGCATATAAAACCAATGAGCAGTACATACCTAGAGGCTTAAGAAGCAACTGGCTCTATTAAAAGGCTAAAGACCAGCATAATGAGAAACACGGGAGGTCAGATTGCTTTAATAAAAAATGTCTTCTCCACAAAACAAAACCAAACAAACTAAAAAGGTCTTTTCTCAATAAAGAAAGATAGCAATCTTACATTAAAACAAATATACAAAAGTAAACAATCCCAAAATAATCACAGCAAAATGAATTTGGAACTCCAGTTTTATCCTGACATGAAATATCCTGGACTGTGTAAAATCATGGGAAAATTTCTGTTTCTGAGGATGTTAGGTAACAAGAGTAAGGGAGGGGAGTTTTTCCAATACCACAATTTAATCACTCATATGCTGGTGGTTAGAGGCAGGTGAGTCCAATACAGCTTGTTCTTAGGGAAATAATTATTGTATGCTTGAAAATATGTAATATTACTTAGTTTGCCCAATCCAGATGGTTTGGGTGGATTATTTACCCAGAGGTCTCTTTTTCTAATCTTCATGTTCTGTTCCTCTGTGCTGCTCAGTAGGAAGGAATAAAAACTACCTATTAAGTAGAAAGATAACCATTATCTCAATGAGTTCTGGCTCTATATTAAAACAATTCAGCCAAATGATTGTTTTGCTTCTCAGAGAAATTCCTTGTGAAGAAATTCCTTGTAAATATCTTTCATTTTTATTTAGTAGTCCTATCAGATTAAACCTACCTCCCTACCAATCTCTTCCATCAGAAACTGAATCAGATCTCAATAGTATAAGCCCCCAGAACTTTGGGATAATTTTGTTATTGTTTGATTTACAAACTAAAAAGTAGCCTTATATTATCAAAATATCATAGTTGTAACAGTTAAAAACACTTCCTTAAGTATTAAATATGAAGTCAAAATACCAGTTGGAGTAAATACTTTAAAATATTAAGTGCACTACTGTAGAAATAGATGATAGATACATAGATAAATATTCTTCAAAGGACAGTAAATTTAATCTCTCTGTTTACAGATAGTTCACCTTATGTTAAAACAATAAAAGTGGGAACTTTAATCTTCTTCCAGATTTTGGCATGATGTGATTGTTTACTTGTCTACGTTTAAACTAAATATTATTAGATTTCAATAGAAAGGGACCTGTGCTAAGTACCATCTATCAGATTCATTTTTGTTCATATTTTATATTATAAATAGATTCTAAGGTTTACCATGAGAGTATGAAAAATGAAAATGGATTCAGTAATGTCCAAGTCTATGCCCCAACCAGTAATGCTTAAGAAGCTGAAGTTCAACTGTTCTGTGAAGACCTACAAGAGCTTCTAGAACTAACACCAAAAAAAGATGTCCTTTACATCATAGGGGACTGGAATGAAAAAGTAGGAAGTCAAGAGATACCTGGAGTAACACTCAAATTTGGCCTTGGAGTACAAAATGAAGCAGGTCAAAGGCTAACAGAGTTTTAGCAAGAGAACACACTGGTCATAGCAAAACCCCTTCAAACAAAACAAGAGAAGACTCTACACATGGACATCAGCAGAAGGATACCAAAATCAGATTGATTATATTCTTTGCCATCAAAGATGGAGAATTTCTACCAAGTCAGCAAAACCAAGACCAGGAGCTGACTGTGACTCAGGTGATGAACTCCTTATTGCCAAATTCAGACTTAAATTGAAGAAAGTAGGGAAAACCACTAGACCATTCAGGTATGACCTAAATCAAATCCTTTATGATTATACAGTGGAAGTGAGAAATAGATTCAAGGCTTTAGATCTGAAAGACAGAGTGCCCGAAAAACTATGGATTGAGGTTTGTGACATTCTACAGGAGGCATTGATCAAGATCATCCCCAAGAAAAGAAATGCAAAAAAGCAAAATAGGTGTCTGACGAGGCCTTAAAAATAGCTGAGAAAAGAAGAGAAGCAAAAGGCAAAGGAGAAAAGGAAAGATATACCCATTTGAATGCAAAGTTTCAAAGAGTAGCAAGGAGAGATAAGAAAAGCCTTCCTCAGTGATCAATGCAAAGAAATAGAGGAAAACAATAGAATGGGAAAGACCAGAGATCTCTTCAAGAAAGTTAGAGATACCAAGGGAACATTTCATGCAAAGATGGGCTCAATAAAGGACAGAAATAGTATAGACCTAACAGAAGCAGAAGATATTAAGAAGAGATGGCAAGAATACATAGAAAAACTATCCAAAAAAGATTTTTACAATCCAAAAAATCACAATAGTGTGATCACTTGCCTAGAGCCAGATGTCCTGAAGTGCAAAGTCAACTGGGCCTTTGGAAGCATCACTATGAACAAAACTGGTGGAGGTGATGGAATTCCAGTTGAACTATTTCAAATCCTGAAAGATGATGCTGTGAAAGTGCTGCACTCAATATGCCAGCAAACTTAGAAAACTCAGCAGTTGCCCCAGGAATTTGAAAGGTCAGTTTTCCTTCCAATCCCAAAGAAAGGCAATGCCAAAGAATGCTCAAACTACCACACAATTACACGCATCTCATATGTAGGAAATTAATGCTCAATATCCTCCAAGCCAGTCCTCAACAGTATGTGAACTGTGAACTTCCAGATGTTCAAGCTGGATTTAGAAAAGACAGAGGAACAAGAGATCAAATTGCCAACATCCACTGGATCATTGAAAAAGCAAGAGAGTTCCAGAAAAACAATGCTTTGTAGACTATGCCAAAGCCTTCGGCTCTGTGGGTCAAAACAAACTGTGGAAAGTTCTTAAGGAGATGGGACCAGACCACCTTACCTGCCACCTGAAAAATCTGTATGCAGGTCAAGAAGCAGCAGTTAGAACTGGACATGGAACAACAGACTGGTTCGAAATCAGGAAAGGAGTACATCAAGCTTGTATAGTATCACCCTGCTTATTTAACTTATATGCAGAGTACATCATGCAAAACGCCAGGCTGAATGAAGCACAAGCTGGAATCAAGATTGCCAGGAGAAATATCAGTAACCTCAGATATGCAGGTGACACCACCCTTATGGCAGAAAGTGAAGAGGAACTAAAAAGCCTCTTGATGAAAGTGAAAGAGAAGAGTGAAAAAGTTGGCTTAAAGCTCAACATTCAGAAAACGAAGATCATGGCATCTGGTCCCATCACTTCATGACAAATAAATGGGGAAAGAAGGGAAATAGAGACTTTATTTTTTGGGACTTTAAAATCACTGCATATGGTGACTGCAGCCATGAAATTAAATGATGCTTGCTCCTTGGAAGAAAAGCTATGACCCGTTTAGCCATCATATTAAAAAGCAGACACATCACTTTGCCAACAAAGGTCCATCTAGTCAAAGCTATGATTTTTTCCGGTAGTCATTTATGGACTATAAGGAAGCTATAGAGTTGCACTATAAGGAAGCTGAGCACCAAAGAATTGATGGTTTTCAACTGTGGTGTTGGAAAAGACTCTTGAGACTGCAAGGAGGTCCAACCAGTCCATCCTAAAGGAAATGAGTCCTGATTATTCATTGGAAGAACTGATGCTGAAGCTGAAAGTCCAATACGTAGGTCAGCATAGCACCAAAGAATTGATGGTTTTCAACTGTGGTGTTGGAAAAGACTCTTGAGACTGCAAGGAGGTCCAACCAGTCCATCCTAAAGGAAATGAGTCCTGATTATTCATTGGAAGAACTGATGCTGAAGCTGAAAGTCCAATACGTAGGTTAGCAAAGAACTGACTCATTTGAAAAGACCCTGATACTGGGAAAGATTGAAGGCAGGAGGAGAAGGGGACAACAGAAGATGAGATGGTTGGATGGCATCACCAACTCAATGGACATGAGTTTGAGTAAGCTCTGGGAGTTGGTGATGGACAGGGAAGCCTGGCATGCTGCAGTCCATGGGGTGGCAAAGAGTCGGACATGACTAAGGAACTGAACTGAACTCAACTGAATGTCAAAAATCACTTATTACACCATTAGAGAAAACAACCCCCCAGGAAGTCTTCACCAAGAGTAGGCTAGAGCTTGTCAGGCTAAGCTCGACTCAAGTGTGTGTGTGCATGTGCTAAGTTGCTTCAGTCATGTCCGATTCTGTGTGCCCCTGTTGACTGTAGCCTGCCAGGCTCCTCTGTCCTTGGGATTCTCCAGATGAGAATACTGGAGTGGGTTGCCATGCCCTCCTCCAGGGGATCTTCCCAGCCCAAGGATCGAACCCATCTCTTTTATGTCTCCTGAATTGGCAGGCATGTTCTTTTACCACTAGCTGCTGCGCTGCTGTTGCTAAGTCGCTTCAGTCGTGTCCGATTCTGTGCGACCCCATAGACAGCAGCCCACCAGGCTCTCCCGTCCCTGGGATTCTCCAGGCAAGAACACTGGAGTGGGTTGCCATTTCCTTCTCCTAGCACCACCCGGAAAGTCCCCCACTCAAATAGAATACCTTAAAGCAGTCCTACCTTTTGAAAATTTTTCTTTATCTTCATTTTTCATGGTGGCTTAGACAATACTCCTTTAGCATCGGAGTGGTGATTTAGAATCCTTTGAGTAATCTCATGTCAACATCATAATTCTCTCTGGAACCTTGGGAGGGGCTAGTTTTATAAATAGTCCCCCTCCTCTCAATCACAGTGTATTAGTTTCCCATGGCCACTGTGACAGTTTACCTCAGCCTCAGTGGTTTAATTAGCACAAATATATGATTACAAGTTGGGAGGTCATAAACTCAAACTGGGCCTCATGAGGGGAAGTCAGTGTTTTGACAGGACTGCATTACTAGGGGAAAATCTATTTCCTTGCCTTTCCAATTGATGGAGGTTGTCTTCATTCCTCGGCTCATGCCTCTCCCTCCATCCTCAAAGTAAGCAGTATAGCATCTTTGCATTTCCCTCTGATACTAACTTTACTGCCTCCGTCTTTCACATATAAGAACGCTTGTGAAGTTTTGCCTACTCTCACCATCCAGAATAATCTCCCTGTCTCAAGTTCAGTGAATTGACACCCTTAATCTCTCTCTTGCCAAGTAAAATGCTATATATATTAAATAAATAATACAGTTAAAAATCTTGACTCACAAGACATGGACACTTCCTAAATGCCCACCAACAGATGAATGGATAAACATATAAAGTCATATATGTCTCTATATATGGATAAAGATATATATATATATATATATATATATATCCCATTGACTATGCCAAAGCCTTTGACTGTATGGGTCACAATAAAATGTGGAAAATTCTGAGAGAGATGGGAATATCAGACCACCTGACCTGCCTCTTGAGAAATTTGTATTAGGTCAGGAAGCAACAGTTAGAACTGGACATGGAACAACAGACTGGTTCCAAATAGGAAAAGGAGTACGCCAGGCTGTATATTGTCACCCTGCTTATTTAGCTTATATGCAGAGTACATCATGAGAAACGTTGGGCTGGAG
The DNA here is from genome assembly GCA_006408695.1 of Aepyceros melampus. NCBI lineage: Eukaryota > Metazoa > Chordata > Mammalia > Artiodactyla > Bovidae > Aepyceros > Aepyceros melampus. Next base: position 145,649 of record SJXQ01004875.1, on the reverse strand, counting down.
GAAGCACAAACTGGAATCAAGATTGATGGGAAAAATCAATAACCTCAGATATGCAGATGACACCACCCTTATGGTAGGAAGTGAAGAACTAAAGAGCCTCTTGATCAAAGTGAAAGAGGAGAGTGAAAAAGTTGGCTTAAAGCTCAATATTCAGAAAATGAAGATCATGGCATCTGGTCCCATCACTTCATGGCAAATAGATGGGGAAACAGTGGAAACAGTGGCTGACTTTATTTTTCTGGGCTCCAAAGTCACTGCAGATGGTGACTACGGCCATGAAATTAAAAAACACTTACTCCTTGGAAGGAAAGTTATGACCAACCTAGGCATAGACATTACTTTGTCAATAAAAGTCCATCTAGTCAAGGCTATAGTTTTTCCAGTGGTCATGTACGGATGTGAGAGTTGGACTGTGAAGAAAGCTGAGTGCAGAAGAATCAATGCTTTTGAACTGTGGTGTTGGAGAAGACTCTTGAGAGTCCCTTGGACTGCAAGGATATCCAATCAGGCCATCCTAAAGGAGATCAGTCCTGGGTGTTCATTGGAAGGACTGATGCTGAAGCTGAAACTCCAATACTTTGGCCACCTGATGCAAAGAGCCGACTCATTGGAAAAGACCCTGATGCTGGAAAAGATTGAGGGCAGCAGGAGAAGGGGATGACAGAGGATGAGATGGTTGGAGGCATCAAGGACTCAATGGACATGGGTTTGGGTGGACTCAGAGAGTTGGTGATGGACAGGGAAGCCTGATGTGCTGTGGTTCATGGGGTCACAAAGAGTCGGACACGACTGAGCAACTGAACTGAGCTGATGTCCCATTTATACACACACACACATACATGGCTTCTCTGGTGACTCAGTTGGTAAATAATTCACCTGCATACAGGAGATCTGGGTTCAATGCCTGGGTTGGGAAGATCCCCTGGAGCGGGGCATGGCAACCCACTCCAGTGTTCTTGCCTGGAGAATCCCCATGGACAGAGGAGACTGGCCGGCTGCAGTCCATGGGGTTGCACAGAGCTGGACACAGCTGAGCAACTAAGCATAGCACAAACATACACTCAATATAATACTACTCTGCCATAAAAAAAAAGATGAAATCTTGCCATTTGAAAAAATATGGATGGACTTTAAGGGTATTTTGCCAAGTAAGATACAGAAAGACAAATACTGTGTGATTTTATTCTTGTATGGATATAAAAACAAGCTAAAGGAACAAAAACAAACAAACAAACAAAAAAAAACACATAGAGGGAATTCCCTGGTGGTCCAGGGACTAGGACTTGGTGGTTTCTTTCAGTGCTATGGACCCAGGTTCGATCCCTGGTTGGGAAACTAAGATCCTGCAAGTCATGCGACCCAGCCAAAACAAAAAGCAACAGATACAGAGAACAGAGGAGTGGTTACCAGCGGGAAGGAGAAGCAGAGTGAAACAGGTAAAGAGGGTTAACTGTATGGTTACAAGTGGAAACTGAATTTCTGGTAATAAACACACAATAGTATATACAGAAGTCAAAATATAATGTATGGATGAAACTTACCCAATGCTATAAAGCAATATTACCTTGAATTTAAAAAAAGAGATTGTGAAAAAATCTATTTGACCTTGGGTTTGGTGATGACTTTTTATATACAAGTCATGAAAAAAAAAGTTGGACTTCAGTATAATGAAAAATTGTGTTCTCCAAAAGACACTGTTAAGAGAATGAAAAGGCAAGCTACACTTAGAGAAAATCTTTGCAAAACACATATCTGTTAAAGTGCTAGTACCCAAACTATATAAAGAATTCTTACAATTCAAAAATAAGAAAATGAACAATTCAATTTAAAACAAAATGAGCCAAAGACCCAAACACCTCACCAGAGCTATACAGATATCAAGTAAGCATATCAAAGAATTTTCTCATGTGTCATTAGAAAATTGAAAATTAAAACAACAATGAGATGCCACTTACATACCTATTAGAATAGTCTCTGACAATACCAAATGCTGGTAAGGATGTGGAGCAATAGGATCTCTCATGCATTACTGATGGAAATGGAAAATGATCACCACTTTGGAAGACAATTTGGCATTTTCATATACATATAAACAGACTCTTACCGTATGATCCAGCAGTTACGTTCTTTGCTATTTAAGTTAATTGAAAACTTGTGTCCATACAAAAACCTGCACACAAGTGTTTATTACAGATTACTGGGCTTCCCTGATAGCTCAGCTGGTAAAGAATCCACCTGCAATGCAGGAGACCCTGGTTCAATTCCTAGGTGAGGAAGGTTCACTGGAGAAGGGAATGGCTACCCACTCCAGTATTCTGGCCTGGAGAATTCCATGAACTGCGTAGTCCATGGGGTCACAAAGAGTCAGACACGACTGAGCAACTTTCACTTTCACTCATCATTGCCAAAACTTACAGGCAGCCAATAAGTCCATGTATCAAACTATGATAAACTTATACAATGGAAAGTTATTCAGCATTACAAAGAAATTAGTTATCACGCCATTTAAGACATAGGGGAACTATATGCATATATTGCTAAGTGAAAGAAGCCAATCTGAAAAGACTACATGCTATATAATTCCAACTGTGTGACATTCTGGAAAATACAAAACAACAGAGACAACAAAAGACCAATGTTCAACAACCAAAAAACAAAAACTCTAATTTAAAAGTGGACAATGAATTTGATGCTTCTCCAAAGGAGGTATACAAATGGCTAGAAAACACATAAAAAGATATTCAACATCATTAATCATCAGACAAATGCAAATCAAAATTACAATGAGATACCATTCCATATCCATTAGAATGGCTATTATTTTTAAAAAATGAAAGACAAGTGTTGGTGAGGATGTAGAAAAACTAGATCTCTTGTGCATTGCTGGTGGGAATGTGAAACGGTACAGCTATTGTGGAAAGTAATTAAAAATAGAATTACCATATGATCCAACAATTTCACTCCTATGTGAAAATCCAAAGGAATTGAAAGCAGAGACTCAAACAGATGAGGCTTCCCAGGTGGCTCAGTGGTAAGGAATCTGCCTGCCAATGCAGGAGACACGGCTTCAATCCTTGGGTCAGGAATATCCCCTGGAGAAGGAAATGGCAACCCACTCCAGTATTCTTGCTGGGGAAATTCCATGGGTAGAGGAGCCTGGCAGGCTATAGTCGATGGGGTCACAAAAAAGTTGGACACAACTAAATAGCAACAACTCAAACAGATACTTGCACATCAGTGTTCAGAAATAGCAATTTTTTTTGAAACTGTCAAAAAGGAGAAACAACTGAAGGCTATATCAACAAATGAATGGATAAACAAAATGTTATATACACATACAATGGAATATTACACAGTTATAAAAAAAATTTCTGGCACATGCTACCACATGGCTGAACTTTGAATGAATATGCCAAGTAAAACAAGCCAGGTACAAAAGGAAAAATATTGTATGATTCTACTTATATGAAGTATCTAAAATAGAGAAATTGATAAAGACAGAAAATATTAATAGAATAGAAGTTACCAGGTGCAGGGATAGGGTAGGAGAAATGGAGTATTATTGTTTAATGGGTATAAAGTTTCTCTTTGGGTTGATGAAACATTTTTGGAAACTGAGAGTGATGGTGATTATACAACATTGTGAATGTCCTTCAGTTCAGTTCAGTTCAGTTGCTCAGTTGTGTCCAGCTCTTTGCGACCCTGTGAACCTCAGCACACCAGGCCTCCCTGTCCATCACCAAACCCCTGGAACTTACCCAAACTTATGTCCATTGAGTCAGTGATGCCATCCGACCATCTCATCCTCTGTCATCCCCTTCTCCTCTTGCCTTCAATTCTTCCCAGCATCAGGGTCTTTTCCAATGAGTCAGCTCTTTGCATCAGGTGACTAAAGTACTGGAGTTTCAGCTTCAGCATCAGTCCTTTCAATAAACACTCAGGACTGACTCCTTTAGGATGGACTGATTGGATCTCCTTGCAGTCCAAGGGACTCTCAAGAGTCTTCTCCAACACCACAGTTCAAAAGCATCAATTCTTCTGCACTCAGCTTTCTTTATAGCCCAGCTCTCACATCCATACATGACCACCGGAAAAACCATAGCCTTGACTAGATGGACCTTTGTTGGCAAAGTAATGTCTCTGCTTTCTAATATGCTGCCTAGGTTGGTCATAACTTTCCTTCCAAGGAGTAAGCGTCTTTTAATTTCATGGCTGCAGTCACCATCTGCAGTGACTTTGGAGCCCAGAAAAATAAAGTCAGCCACTGTTTCCACTGTTTCCCCATCTATTTGCCATGAAGTGATGGGACCAGATGCCATGATCTTCGTTCTCTGAATGTTGAGCTTTAAGCCAACTTTTTCACTCTCTTCTTTCACTTTGATCAAGAGGCTTTTTAGTTCTTCTTCACTTCCTGCCATAAGGGTGGTGTCATCTGCATATCTGAGGTTATTGATATTTCTCGCATCAGTCTTGATTCCAGCTTGTGCTTCATCCAGTCCTTAATGCTACTGAATTTTCCAGTTAAAAATGGTTAAAATAGTAAACTTCATGTTATGAAGGTTTTAAAAAAAATAACCATTGGTTAATTTAAAAATTTTAAAAACATCAGTCATTGCCAGAGGTTTCATTGAAGAGATAAAGGGATGAATAGGAGCACAGGAGATTTTTTAGAGCAGTGAAACTATTCTCTATGATACTGTATTAGTGGATATATGTCATTATACATTGATCAAAACCCATGCCATGTATAACACAGAGTGAACCCTAATGTAAACTATGAACTGTAGTTAATAAGAATTATCCATCACTGTTGGCTCATCATCTCTAACAAATTTACCACACTAAGTGCAAGATGTTAATAACAGGGAAAGTCATATATGTGGCCAAGGGGGGAAAGAGGTATATGGAAACTGCCGGTACTTGCTGCTCAGTATTTCTGCAAACATAAAATCGCTCTAAAAATAATATCATTAATATTTTTAAAAAATTTGCCTCAAATTAAGGAATCAATAAATAACTATTTTTAATACCATGTAATTGGTATTAGGGACTGATGTACAGTAGATGACTGTTGAATTTAACTATTAATAAGTGGTAATTATTACTAATCAGTCTTGTATCTTGTCTTGATATTTCTCTTAATAATTTATGGTGATACTTAGTGATTATCATTATGTATATTATATTCAAGTAAGTAGTATATATCTGCTATACGGATTAGTCAGGTTCACTTGTTTAAAAGTGACAGAGGCCGAACTCAGATTTTCTCAAACAGAAATAGGAGATTTATTAGATCACATAGCTGAAAAATCCAGGCCTGGATGGCCCATGGGGCAGATATTGCGATTTTTCCTAATGTGTATCTCTCTTTAGTAAAATCCTGAGGACTTTTGTCTGGCTTTGGGAGCAGGCCCAGCCATCAAGCATGGCAAGGCAGAAGTTTCAAAGTATTAATGTCTCTGCAAGCAGTCAGAAAACAGTGATATATGGGGAGCTGGTGAATAGCTCCGCCAACTTTGCCAACCATCTACAAAGACACTAGTCTAGCATGAATGGCAGCCCCTGGAGTTGTGCCATGTCACGTCTACGTCCATATAGAGAGACCCTATCTGTGGCTATCTCTCATATTTTGATCAAAGAATTAAAGCTTAGAAAGGGGTGATCTTACCAGGAACATTGCTAGTAATGGTGAAAAATTAAAACAGCCTAATCCATAAAGCATTGATTAGTAAATGGGATCTAGCAGACTTTTTAAAATGTGATAAATCTATATGACATGGAAAGGTATCTGCATATGTAAGATAGAAAAGGAAAGGTATAAGAATTGTGCTTATTTTATATTGACATTTGTATTTAAATGCATCCCTGTGTTTTGGTATTGCCTCAAAGGGACTGTGACTTATGTAATGAGCCCTAGGATAGAATTCTCACTGCTACGTCTCCAGATGCCAATCTCCAGAGTAAGAGGCCCTTTGAAAGTTTTATGTAGGCTTCGGTGAAGCTTCCTGTCATCTGTGTAATTCAGGCCCAGGATCATGCCACCCAAGTTTTAATAACTAGAGCTGCTAGACATAGTCCTAGGGAAAAAAGATGAATAGGGTGAAGATTAAATGTAAATGTAAAACCTGAGTGTTATTTTACCACATGATGGCCAATCTTGCTCTGTGAAGTCAGCTAGGAATTAGGATCACATCTGTGCGATAACTGGTGCCCAAGTTCTGAATTCTCTAGATCAGTGTACCTGTCTGCCACTTCTGACTCAACGTCTCAAGTAGGCCTAATTGTTGGAAATCATGCCTTTCGGCGGTATACCATGGAAGCATTGACAAGACTCCCCATTGGATTGTCTTCTTTCTGTGTTTGAATTGATCATACACACACACGCGCGTGCACTGCACCCTTCCCTTGGCCAAGAAAGCCTTGTGTTTAGTTTGAATCATTGGTCTGACTATATTTTTCTACTCCTTTGTGAATGGGAAGTACACATTCATACTTCAATATATTTGATGTGATTGTAAAGATTATGGATCCTCAGAAACTGATGTTCCAGTGATAATTGTGGTTGTTCTTTTTTAGGCAGGAACTTGAGACCCAAGGAAATTAACTGGAATTAGATGGATTTATTTTTGCTATTTGAGAAAATAGCATGCTACTGCTGCTGCTAAGTCACTTCAGTCATGTCAGACTCTGTGCAACCCCAGAGACAGCAGCCCACCAGGCTCCCCTGTCCCTGGGATTCTCCAGGCAAGAACACTGGAGTGGGTTACCATCTCCTTCTCCAATGCATGAAAGTGAAAAGTGAAAGGGAAGTCGCTCAGTCGTATCTGACTCTTAGCAACCCCATGGACTGCAGCCTACCAGGCCCCTCCGCCCATGGGACTTTCCAGGCAAGAGTACTGGAGTGGGGTGCCATTGCCTTCTCTGAGAAAATAACATAGCTCTTGAAAAAAAAATCTAGCTAAGAAGTTTCAGGAATTCTCAGTTGAAACTAAAAGATTGTCCAAAGTTCTTTGCAAAAAAGTGAAGCGGATCCAACCTAGCTGCTTTATATATACAATTAGAATAAAATAAGTTTGTTCAAGATATGGCAGAAAAGGTTGATTTTCAAATCTCAAGATTGAGAGGGGAATGGGCTTCCCTGGTGGCTGAGCAGTAAAGAATCCACCTGCAACTGAGAAGATAGCTTTGATTCCTGGGTTGGGAAGATCCTCTGGAGAAGGAATTAGCAATGCACTCCAGTATTCTTGCCTTGGAAATGCCATGAACAGAGGCATCTGATGGGCTACAGTCCATGGGGTGGCAAAAGAGCTGGGCATGATTTAGCAATGAAACAATAATAAAGCAGGGAATTTCCAGTTCAATTAGTTACATGTATGCTATCATGTTTAATTATTTACATTTAATATGTGTATTCTAATGTTTCTTTGCTTTTAAGAATAAGTTCTTGAGCTTTCTAAAAGAATGCTACACTTGTATCTCTGAATTTGTGGATGAAGCACAAGCTGGAATCAAGATTGCTGGGAGAAATAACAATAACCTCAGATATGCAGATGACACCACCCTGATGGTAGAAAGTGAAGAACTAAAGAGCCTCTTGATGAAGTGAAAGAGGAGAGTGAAAAAGTTGGTTTAAAGCTCAACATTAAGAAAACAAAGATCATGGCATCTGGTCCAATCACTTCATGGCAAATAGATGGGGAAACAATGGAAATAGTGACAGACTTTATTTGGGGGGGGGCTCCAGAATCACTGCAGATGGGGATTGAAGCCATGAAATTAAAAGATGCTGGCTGTTTGAAAGAAAAGTTATGACCAACCTCAGTTCAGTTTAGTTCAGTCGCTCAGTCATGTCCGACTCTGCGACCCCATGAACTGCAGCATGCCAGGCCTCCCTGTCCATCACCAACTCCCGGAGTTCACTCAGACTCAGGCCCATTGAGTCCATGATGCCATCCAGCCATCTCATCCTCTGTCGTCCCCTTCTCCTCCTGCTCCCAATCCCTCCTAGCATGAGAGTCTTTTCCAATGAGTCAACCTTCACATGAGGTTGCCAAAGTACTGGAGTCTTAGCTTTAGCATCATTCCTTCCAAAGAAATCCCAGGGCCGATCTCCTTCAGAATGGACTAGTTGGATCTCCTTGCAGTCCAAGGGACTCTCAAGAGTCTTCTCCAACATCACAGTTCAAAAGCATCAATTCTTCAGTGCTCAGCCTTCTTCACAGTCCAACTCTCACATCCATACATGACCACAGGAAAAACTATAGCCTTGACTAGATGGACCTTTGTTGGCAAAGTAATATCTCTGCTTTTCAACACACTATCTAGGTTGGTCATAACTTTTCTTCCAAGGAGTAAGTGTCTTTTATTTTCATGGCTGCAGTCACCATCAGCAGTGATTTTTGAGGCCAAAGAAATAAAGTCTGACACTGTTTCCACTGTTTGCCCATCTATTTCCCATGAAGTGATGGGACCAGATGCCATGATCTTCGTTTTCTGAATGTTGAGCTTTAAGCCAACTTTTTCACTCTCTTCTTTCACTTTCATCAAGAGGCTTTTTAGTTCCTCTTCACTTTCTGCCATAAGGATGGTGTCATCTGCATATCTGAGGTTATTGATATTTCTCCCGACAATCTTGATTCCAGTTTGTGCTTCCTCCAGCCCACCGTTTCTCATGATATACTCTACATATAAGTTAAATAAGCACGGTGACAATATATAGCCTTGATGTACTCCCTTTCCTATTTGGAACCAGTTGTTCCATGTCCAGTTCTAACTGTTGCTTCCTGACCTGCATATAGGTTTTGCAAGAGGCCAGTCAGAAATTCTTTCAGAATTTTCCACAGTTTATTGTGGTCCACACAGTCAAAGGCTTTAGCATAGTCAATAAAGCAGAAATAGATGTTTTTCTGGAACTCTCTTGCTTTTTCGATGATCCAGCAGATGTTGCCATTCATTGGACATGAGTTTGAGTAAACTCCGGGAGTTGGTGATAGACAGAGATGCCTGGCGTGCTGCAGTCCATGGCGTCTGAACTGAACTGAACTGAATGTAAACCAGGGGTTTCCAGCCCAGTGTTTCTCATGATGTGCTCTGCATATAAGTTAAATAAGCAGGGTGGCAATATACAGCCTTGATGTACTCCTTTCCTAATTTGGAACCAGTCTGTTGTTCCATGTCCAGTTCTAACTGTTGCTTCTTGACCTACCTGCATATAGATTTCTCAGGAGGCAGGTCAGGTGGTCTGGTATTTCCTTCTCTTGAAGAACTTTCCAGTTTGTTGTGATCCACACAGTCAAAGGCTTTGGCATAGTCAATAAAGCAGAAGTAGATGTTTTTCTGGAACTCTCTTCCTTTTTTGATGATCTAACAGATGTTGGCAATTTGATCTCTGGTTCCTCTGCCTTTTCTAAATCCAGCTTGAACATCTGGAAGTTCATGGTTCATGTACTGTTGAAGCCTGGCCTGGAGAATCTTGAGCATTACTTTACTAGCATGTGAGGTGAGTGCAATTGTGTGGTAGTTTGAGAGTTCTTTTGCATTGCCTTTGGGATTGGAATGAAATGACCTTTTCCAGTTCTGGGGCCACTGCTGAGTTTTCCAAGTTTGCTGGCATATTGAGTGCAGCACTTTCACAGCATCATCTTTTAGGATTTGAAATAGCTTAACTGGAATTCCATCAACTCTACCAGCTTTTGTTTGTAGTGATGCTTCCTAAGGCTCACTTAACTGCACATTCCAGGATGTCTGGCTCTAGGTGAGTGATTACACCATTGTGATTATCTGGGTAGTAAAGATCTTTTTTGTATAGTTCTTCTGTGTGTTCTTGCCATCTCTTAATATCTTCTGCTTCTGTTAGGTCCATATCATTTCTGTCCTTTATCGTGTCCATCTTTGCATGAAATATTCCCTTTGTATCTCTAATATTCTTGAAGTGATCTCTAGTCTTTCCCATTCTATTGTTTTCCTCTATTTCTTTGCATTGGTCACTGAGGAAGGCTTTCTTTTCTCTCCTTGCTATTCTTTGAAATTTTGCATTCAAGTGGGCATGTCTTTCCTTTTCTCCTTTACCTTTTGCTTTTTTCTTTCCTCAGCTGTTTGTAAGACCTCCTCAGACAACCATTTTGCCTTTTTGCATTTCTTTTTCTTGAGGATGGTTGGTCTTGATCACTGCCTCCTGTACAATGTAACAAACCTCCATCCATAGTTCTTCAGGCACTCTGTCTATCAGGTCTAATTCCTTGAAAATATTTGTCACATTCACTGTATAATCATAAGGGCTTTGATTTAGGTCATACCTGAATGGTCTAGTGGTTTTCCCTACTTTCTTCAATTTAAGTCTGAATTTGGCAGTAAGGAGTTCATCATCTGAGCCACAGTCAGCTCCCGGTCTTGTTTTTGCTGACTGTATAGAGCTTCTCCATCTTTGGTTGCAAAGAATATAATCAACCTGTTTTGGTGTTGACCATCTGATGATGTCCATGTGTAGAGTCTTCTCTTGTGTTGTTGGAGGAGGGTGTTTGCTCTGACCAATGCATTCTCTTGGCAAAACGCCTTTACTTGCTTCATCTTGTATACCAAGGCCTAACTTGCCTGTTACTCCAGGTATTTCTTGACTACCTACTTTTGTATTCCAGTCCACTATAAGGAAAAGGACATCTTTTTTTTTTGGTGTTAGTTCTAGAAGGTCTTGTAAGTCTTCATAGAACAGTTAAACTTCAGCTTCTTCAGCATTATTGGTCAGGGCATAGACTTGGACTACTGTGATACTGAATGGCTTGCCTTGGAATTGAACAGAGATCATTCTGTCATTTTTGAGATTACATCCAAGTACTGCATTTCGGACTCTTGTTGACTATGATGGCTACTCCATTTCTTCTAATGAATTTTTGCTCACAGTAGTAGATATAATGGTCATCTGAGTTAAATTCACCCATTCCAGTCCATTTTAGTTCACTGACTCCTAAAATGTCGATGTTCACTCTTTCCATCTCCTGCTTGACCACTTCCAATTTGTGTTGATACACGGACCTAACATTCCTGGTTCCTATGCGATATTGCTCTTTACAGCATCGGACTTTACTTCCATCACCAGTCACATCCAAACTGGGTGTTGTTTTTGCTTTGTCTCTGTTTGTTCATTCTTCTTGGATTTAGTTCTCTTCTCACCTCCAGTAGCATATTGGGCACCTACTGTCCTGGGGAGTTCCTCTTTCAGTGTCCTATCTTTTTGCCTTTTCATACTGTCATTGTGTTCTCAAGGCAAGAATGCTGAAGTGGTGTGTTATTCCTTTCTCCTGTGGAGCAGATTTTGTCAGAAATCTCCACCATGAACCGATTGTCTTGTGTGGCCCTCATGCATGGCTCATAGTTTTATTGAGTTAGACAAGGCTGTGGTCCATGTGATCAGATGGTTAGTTTTCTGTGATTGTGATTTTCAGTCTGTCTGCCCTCTGATGGAGAAGGATAAGAGGCTTATGGAAGCTTCCTGCTGGGAGAGACTGACTGAGGGGGAAACTGGGTCTTGTTCTGATGGGTGGGGCCATGCTGGGTAACTCTTTAATCCAATTTTCTGTTGATGAGTGGAGCTGTGTTCCCTCCCTGTTGTTTGACCTGAGCCCAAACTGTGGTGGAGGTAATGAAGATAATGGCCACCTCCTTCAAAAAATCCATACGTGCACTGCTACACTCAGTTTATCCAAATCCCCATCCAAGATATCCAAAGTCCCATCCAAGATATCATCAAGTTCATAGTCCAGGATATCTTGGCAATGGGAAAGTGAAAGTGAATTTGTTCAGCTGTATCACTAAGTCTTGTCTGACTCTTTGGGACCCCACGGACTATAGCCTACCAGTCTTCTCCGTCCATGGGATTTTCCAAGCAGGAGTACTGGAGTGGGTTGCCATTTCCTTCTCCAGAGGACATTCCCAACCGAGGGATCAAACCCAGGTCTTCTGCATTGTAGGCAGATGCTTTACCCCCTGAGCCACCAGCAATGGGAAGTTCTCTCCATTATGTGCCTCCTTTTTGTCTGATCACCTAGAGTCTAAGAAAAGTTCTATTCCTACCCACAGTGATAGATTTGGAACAGAAAAGGAAGATAGAGGGAACACAGCATGACCATCTTTCTGCAAAAGTAATCAAGTCCTTTTGGTTGGGGATCCTGAAGATACCTGTCTTGGTGATGAACCAAGTCCCTGACTTGGCTCCAAGAGGAACTCCCTAGTGCCTAAGACTTCTAGTTCAGGGAGGTGCAATTTCTTGCCCACCAAACCCTGCAGCCACATCTGAAAGGCATGGGAGAATAGGCATTTCTTGGGGACCATGCAATCTATTTGTGCAGCAGATTCCTGTTAGAGCATGTTTACAAGTCTGGAGGTTGCTTAGAGAGGCAGGTACTACATATGAATCATACTCACACTTCCAATTCCAATTAAACACCACAAGATCCTTCATCTCCGTGACCCACTCTATGTACCACCTTAAACTTTCAGTAAGAGCCTGATTCCCAGCAATATCAATATCAGCCTGTTATGTATCTATCTATCTTCATTTGCTCAATTCTAAAGTATGCACAAATAATTTCAGAATGACTACCTCACTACCTCTACTACTATTAGGTAATGTTTAATATTTCTTTATAGTCCTTTTTGTCCTTGGAATATATTCCACTAAGGGTATATGTCAAAGCACTATATTCAAAAGTGCTTGGATTAATTATTTCTGTTCTGTGTGGTTATCATTTTGACACATACCGAGGTCCATTTGTTTCCGTTTGTATTTGATTTCAGGGTTTCCCCATGCTTTCTGATTTATCAATTATTTTGGCCAATAGAAATACCAGTGAGGACACATCCCTCAGAAAAGGAGATTATAAGGAAAGGGTTGATTTCCTTACTGTTTATAACCTAGTTCTACACCCTTTCACAAATAGGCAAAAGATACAAACAGATTTATGAATTAATAGCACCTGCTTCATTGCACTGTTCTGAGAAAATAAGATGCTAGAGTGTCACAGTGGTTGGCCACACAGTAAGTCCCAAATAAATGCTAATATAATAATGATCTTTGTTCTCAGAACTAATCTTAATAAAGGGATATATCATTTTTCACATTTCAGATTAGACAAATTTTTAAACGATTTTTCTTATAACAGTAATATGCAATATTGGTGACAGTATTATTAAGAAAATAACTATCCTCATATGCTTTTGTGGAGGAATCAATTATTATCTTTTGGCAGACAACTTATCAAAACCTTAGTTGTATAAACTCATACTCAACAATTGCATTTTAAAGCAATTACCATAAAGTAAAAGTGAAAGTCGCTCAGTCATGTCCAACTCTTTGCAATCCCATGGACTATAACAGTCCAGAATTCTCAAGGCCAGAACACTGGAGTGGGTAGCCGTTCCCTTCTCCAGGGGATCTTCCCAATGCAGGGATCGAACCCAGGTCTCCTGCATTGCAGATGGATTCTTTACCAGCTGAGCCACAAGGAAAGCCCAATTACCATAATGGTGTAATCAAATAAATGTGACAAGATATATGTACAAGGGTGTTTGCAGACCAAGAAACTAAAAAGAACCAGAAATAAACTACATGTCTATCTATAAAGAACTGGCTGGGTGAATTATGATGCATCCAGTCTGTTTTAATTTTATTTAGACCCACTGAATAATTCAACTGTCTTAAGGTCTTTCTACCATCAACATTTAAGGAGGGAAATAATTCTAATTTTGTTCTTTTTAGAACAAAATGAAAGCTACAAGCCATTTTCAGTAACATTCCCTACCCCTCCAAATCCTCTCACTCTTGTCTCAGAGAAAGACTTTCATGGATTCAGATGTTTCCTTTCAGAATGAATGTGTTTTTCGCCTCCTGGGTCATAGGTCACCTACATAAGTGTACAAGCTTTTCAACTAAGAATGGTCTAGAAGGAAAAGTTTGCTCAGAATTTCATCCAAGTAAGATAAAAGTAATATTGATTGCAACAGCCCCAGGGTATCCAGAGCTTGCATCATTTATAGTGTCTCCCCAGGTTTCTGTCCACCAAAATTGATAGCTTTTTATCCTAGTTCAAAGCTATTATATCATAAGAAATAGGGGCATTATCTCTCTTTCATATATATTTTCATTTTAAGACTTAGGAAGAGAGGAGTTGTTCAACTAACATTGGCTCAACTGTTTCTCTAACACAGGAAGACAAGTCTAATAAATTAGAATATTCTTCTGACAGGTTTCTGATGATCTGAATCACAAAACTATCTTTTAATTCATGAAAATTCTCATTATCGTAACTGAATATGTATATGGCTTTGGTTGCTTTTTTTTTTTTTTACAGTAAGAGAAGAAAGCATCTGTAAGGGAAATTTCCCACACTCCTGTTCACTATCATGGTCTCAGCTGTCACATTAGACCCCCACAATCACAACGTGAAATATATCACTACAGCATACTATAGAATCCTCTTCTGCTGCTGCTAAGTCGCTTCAGTTGTGTCCGACTCTGTTTTACCCCATAGACAGCAGCCCACCAGGCTCCGCCGTCCCTGGGATTTTCCAGGCAAGAACACTGGAGTGGGGTGCCATTGCCTCCTCCAATGCATGAAAGTGAAAAGGGAAAGTGAAGTCGCTCAGTCGTGTCCGACCCTCAGCCACCCCATGGACTGCAGCCTTCCAGGCTCCTCCGTCCATGGGATTTGCCAGGCAAGAGTCCTGGAGTGGGGTGCCATTGCCTTCTCCGTAGAATCCTCTACAGCCTTTAAAAGAGATGATGTAGATCTATATGTATTGATGTAAAAATATGCACCAGGTAAAATTTTAAACAACTTGTAAGCAACAATAATATAGTGTTGCCCTGTTTCTTATGGAGAATCTAGAAGGATATATGATAAAATACTAACTATCTGGAATATTCTTTAAGCTAATTATTTTTATTGCAATTTATAGTCTCTGTACTTTTAATCTTATTGTTTTATTTTTATAATTATTGAGGGTTTTTTCCTAATCTTAATCATTCTTGACTTTTATTACACCATTCCATCTCATTTTATAGCATTTTATCTCAGCATCTTCTTTGTATGTGTACTTAGCAAATTTCATCCCCTTATTTGTAAAAACTGACAACTGTTAGGTCCCATTTTGCCAATTTGGAGGTACAAAATAAGTTCATATTTCCTTCTAAGGTTTAGCTAAATGATTTGAGTCTGCATCTTCCCTTGGCAGAGAGACCCTTTGATGACATCATATGTACCTGGGATCCTCTTTATGGTCTAAGGCATCAGACCAGGGCTGGAAACTATGCTATGGGGCAAGACGGGTTCCTGTCTTCACTCCACGAGACCCAACACAACAGTTTTCTTTGGCAACCATTTCATACTACCCCTTTCTCTCCATGTGATGATTTATCTATTTCTTGGGATGTATTCCCATATAGTAATCTGCTGAGCACGTTTATTTGTAAAACAATTTGACAGTCTTTCTTGTAGGAACAGATCAAAGGGGGATGTAGCTTTTTATCACCCAATAAACAGAGATGTTTCTTTGGTTTTGACTTTTAAAAAAATGTGTGCCCTAAAGTTTGCCCTAAGATAATCCATTAATAGCTAGAAATCTGTTCTTCAAGTGTCTTTTTCAATCCCAAATGCACTCCCTTTAAATCTGAGAATACAAAACATACAAATTGATATTTTCTTTCATAAAGATAATTGATAATTTCTTTCATTAAGATATTTCTTTCATTATTGCTTCCTCAAAAGTAATAATCCCTGAGTCGTAATCAACAGGTCAAATAAATTGGACTCCAGTATAAATCTAATCACTCCATGGGAAACAGATGGAGAAATAGTGGAAACAGTGTCAGACTTTATTTTTGGGGGCTCCAAAATCACTGCAGATGGTGATTGCAGCCATGAAATTAAGAGACGCTTACTCCTTGGAAGAAAAGTTATGACCAACCTAGATAGCATATTCAAAAGCAGAGACATTACTTTCCCGACTAAGGCCCATCTAGTCAAGGCTATGGTTTTTCCAGTGGTCATATATGGATGTGAGAGTTGGACTGTGAAGAAGGCTGAGTGCCAAAGAATTGATGCTTTTGAACTGTGGTGTTGGAGAAAACTCTTGAGAGTCCCTTGGACTGCAAGGAGATCCAACCAGTCCATTCTAAAGGAGATCAGTCCTGGGTGTTCATTGGAAGGACTGATGCTAAACTGAAACTCCAGTGCTTTGGCCACCTCATGCAAAGAGTTGACTCACTGGAAAAGACTGTGATGCTGGGAGGGATTGGGGGCAGAAGGAGAAGGGGACGACAGAGGATGAGATGGCTGGATGGCATCACTGACTTGATGGGCATGAGTCTGAGTGAACTCCGGGAGTTGGTGATGGACAGGGAGGCCTGGCGTGCTGCGATTCATGGGGTCGCCAAGAGTCGGACACGACTGAGCGACTGAACTGAACTGATAAATCTAATGGTGCACTTATCCATAATGATTGCCTCAGACTCCATATTTTAGCTGATTTCACGTGAAGCATCTTTTTTTTTTTAAGTGAAACATCTTTGGAGGTGGCATTCAAGCCACCTTGTTTAGAAGTGCCAGTGTTTAGTTAGCAAAGACCTCCCTGTGGGTTTTCCACACGTGGCAGAGAAGGTTCCCCTACCTGCTTTTGCAAATACCTTCACTGCTTACATCATTCAAATCTTCTCAGTTTTGTGTCTTGGTTATACACTTTACTAACTTTGGCTCATCTCCATGGGCTTTAAAAAATATAGTATTAACTCCCTTTATGAAAATGCATTTTATGGTGGTTTACTTTAACTGCATAGGTTTTTTTTTTTTTGGTTCTTTTAGCACAATATTTTCTACAAACTTTATTTTAATTTTTAAACCTAATTTTATTTGTTTAGTTCTTTATCATTTGCTGTGCTGGATCTTTGGTGATGCACGTGGTCTTTCTCCAGTTGAGAAATTATTCACACGGTACATACAGGTATGAAAGTGAAGTCACTCAGTCATGTCCGACTCTTTGCAACCACATGGACTGTAGCCTACAAGGATCCTCCATCCATGGGATTTTCCAGGCAGGAGTACTGGATTGGGTTGCCATTTCCTTCTCCAACATACAGGTATAAGTCAATTCAATTACACTTTAGAACTTAGGGTCAAACCACAGGATATGGAGGCTAATGTGCAACTATGTAGATTATCTCATACAAACTGTAATGCTTTGAGATTTTTCTTGGGAACTAGGATGGTACCTATGGCTTCTTCATCCAACTGAAAATTCCAACTGACCCAGTTAAAACATGCAAAGTGTTCTAATGGTAAAGTATACAGAAATGTATGGAGGTGGTTACACAAAGCCAGAGACAATATAGACTGCTCTCAAACAAATGTACAGCTTCCCAGATTCCCACAAGGATTAGCATCAGCACTGAGAGAGGATTCCACCAGGCCTAGGAAATTTCTCTTCATCCCTCTGCTCACCTCTACCCCCACCATTCTGTACCTGCTTCCAACTGCTCTGAACACAACCTGTTCACCAGAAGCAAGTAACAGATGCAAACAACTCCAGCACGTTTTTCAGTGTTCACTGTGAGATGAGGAAATAAGAGGTCAGTTTCCCAGGCACAGCTTTCCTTCACAGGCCCCAACTTCTGGCCCATCAGTTTGGTCCTGCAACATGATTAGGCAGATGGGATAAAATGGCTTTTAAGATTTAAAAAATGGTAACCAGGAAGTGCAGAAGGAGACAGATGCTCTCATCTGACTTGTTTTTAGGATAGTGAAACTTACTGTATAGATTCCATAAGTTCATGTCTTGCCAACTGGTTTGGAGATGATCATTATTTTATTTAATTATTTATTTAATTTTGGAATGTCTTCTAGCCCTGCCTGTAGTATATAATGAAAAATGGAATCTGGTTCAGAATCTGCCCTGTGCCTGTTTTACTTCCTGTTCATAAAAGCAAGACTTCATAAAAAGAGACCACAAATGATAGAGGAAGAATAATTTAATGGTTTTATAAATGTATACAGTTTACTTTTGACCAATTGCTTAGAAGCAAGATGGGAGAGAGGATCAAGAGGGCGGGGGTACAGGTATCCTATGGCTGATTCATGTTGAGGTTTGACAGAAACCAACAAAATTCTGTAAGGCAATTATCCTTCAATTAAAAAAATAAATAAATTTTTTAAAAAGGAAAAAAGATTTGAAATTGGGGGGGGTGCTGGGGAGAATCACAGATTTTCTCATTTGGTCACAAATAGTGATTTGAAGGAAAGATTAAAAATAAAATATAATTTCTTAATTTAGTATGAACTATGGTGACACTTGGCCTTAATGACCACGTGAGCATCCGCCTTGGCCTACAAAAACACAATACAGGGATGGAAGACTTATTAGCAGTGTCAGGTAGGGACAAACTTCAAATGACCAAACAAGTCCCTGGAGAAAACTTTGTCACACACAAGCATTTTATTGTTTGCTCAAATGGTTATTTTATTAGCAGCTATGAACATGTATTGAGCAGCATATAGAAATAAATGGTTTATATTATGTTTTGGAGACAGTAAGTTTTGCTGTTAACCAGACTGTCTTGGAAGTTGCCTTATTTGTGGGATGTTAGCAATCCCCAAATAGTTGAAAACCACTGCTTCACAGTAGTAAATAATAACAACAATGCAAAATTTTCTCCTGCCTCTTTTTCCCCAAGAAAATGATGTGTTTGTTTTCCCTTTGGGGGTCTGTGAATTCACAAGACTTAAATCACCTCTGTACAGAGAAGGCAATGGCACCCCACTCCAGTACTCTTGCCTGGCAAATCCCATGGATGGAGGAGCCTGGTGGGCTGCAGTCCATGGGGTCGCTGAGAGTCAGGCATGACTGAGCAACTTCACTTTCACTTTTCACTTTCATGCATTGGAGAAGGAAATGGCAACCCACTCCAGTGTTCTTGCCTGGAGAAGGAAATAGCAACCCACTCCAGTATTCTTGCCTGGAGAAGGAAATGGCAACCCACTCCAGTGTTCTTGCCTGGAGAATCCCAGGGACGGGGGAGCCTGGTGGGCTGCCGTCTATGGGGTCGCACAGAGTCGGACACGACTGAAGCGACTCAGCAGCAGCAGCAGCACTCCGTGACTCATATTGTTTTCAGTTAATATCATCTGGTCTTGTTCTGGTTTTTATTATTGTCTAGTTCAGTCTTTGGAAATTAGTTCTCAGTCATTAACAGAGAAAAATTAAATGATGGCTTTTGGCTGAAAAAAGAGCATCTGGGGGAATCTACTAAGATTATGACACAGTCATGCCGTCCAAAAGAGACAGAAGTGTGACAAGATCTCCCAAGAAATTATTTTGCTGGGACAGGAGTGGCATATTCCAGAAGGGCTGGCCTTTCTTGGACTCCACTGCATCAACCCTATCATTCATTCTGCTTAAACAGAAATCAGTAATACCTCCATTTCTATCTCTATCAAGGAATGAAATCTTATATATCCTTAAAGATTTATATTAATAAATTAAGATTTATATTAATAAATACATTAAATTAAGATTTATATTAACTAATCTAATTTAATTAGATGTGTGTTAAATCTATTAAAATAGATTATATTAAATAGATTATATATAATCCATTTTTCTTGTGTTGTTAGAAGAAGGTGTTTGCTATGACCAGTGCTTCTCTTGGCAAAACTCTATTAGTCTTTGCCCTGCTTCATTCTGTACTCCAAGGCCAAATTTGCCTGATACTCCAGGTGTTTCTTGACTTCCTGCTTTTGCATTCCAATCCCCTATAATGTCAATGACACCTTTTTTGGGTGTTAGTTCTTAAAGGTCTTGTAGGTCTTCATAGAACCATTCAACTTCAGCTTCTTCAGCATTACTGGTTGGGGCATAGGCTTGGATTATCATGATATTGAATGGTTTGCCTTGGAAACAAACAGAGATCATTCTGTCATTTTTGAGATTGCATCCAAGTACTGCATTTCAGATTCTTTTGTTGACCATGATGGCTACTCCATCTCTTCTAAGGGATTCCTGCCCACAGTAGTAGATATAATGGTCATCTGAGTTAAATTCACCCATTCCAGTCCGTTTTAGTTCGCTGATTCCCAGAATGTCAATGTTCACCCTTGCCATCTCTTGTTTGACCACTTCCAATTTGCCTTGATTCATGGACCTAACATTCCAGGTTCCTATGCAATATTGCTCTTTATAGCATCAGACCTTGCTTCTATCACCAGTCACATTCACAGCTGGGTATTGTTTTTGCTTTGGCTCCATCCCTTCATTGTTTTAGAGTTATTTCTCCACTGATCTCCAGTAGCATATTGGGCACCTACTGACCGGGGGAGTTCCCCTTTTAAGTGTCCTATCATTTTGCCTTTTCATACTGTTCATGGGGTTCTCAAGGCAAGAATACTGAAGTGGTTTGCCATTCCCTTCTCCAGTGGACCACATTCTGTCAGACCTCTCCACTTTGACCCATCCATCTTGGGTGGCCCCACACAGCATGGCTTAGTTTCATTGCGTTAGACGAGGCTGTGGTCTGTGTGATCAGATTGGCTAAGTTTTCTGTGATTATGGTTTCAGTGTTCTGTCCTCTGATGCCCTCTCACAATACCTACCATCTTACTTGGGTTTCTCTTACCTTGAACATGGGGTATCTCTTCATGGCTGCTCCAGCAAAGCACAGCTGCTGCTCCTTACCTTGGACAAGGGGTATCTCCTCACGGCCGCCCCTCTTGACCTTGAACATGGAGTAGCTCCTCTTGGCCCTCCTGCGTCCACACAGCCACTACTCCTTGGACCTGGGGTAGCTCCTCTCGGCTGCAAAACCTTTGACTGTGTGGATCACAATAAACTGTGGAAAATTCTGAAAGAGATGGGAATACCAGACTACCTGACCTGCCTCTTGAAAAACCTATATGCAGGTCAAATAGCAACAGTTAGACCTGGACATGGAACAACAGACTGGTTCCAAATAGGAAAAGGAGTATGTCAAGGCTGTATATTGTCACCCGGCTTATTTAACTTATATGCAGAGTACATCATGAGAAACGCTGGGCTGGAAGAAACACATGCTGGAATCACGATTGCCGGGAGAAATACTAATAACCTCAGATAGGCAGATGACACCACCCTTATGGCAGAAAGTGAAGAGAAGCTAAAAAGCCTCTTGATGAAAGTGAAAGAGGAGAGTGAAAAAGTTGGCATAAAGCTCAACATTCAGAAAACGAAGATCATGATATCTGGTCCCATCACTTCATGGGAAATAGATGGGAAAATAGTGGAAACAGTGTTAGACTTTATTTTTCTGGGCTCTAAAATCACTGCAGATGGTGATTGCAGCCATGAAATTAAAAGATGCTTACTCCTTGGAAGGAAAGTTATGATGCAGATGACACCACCCTTATGGCAGAAAGTGAAGAGAAGCTAAAAAGCCTCTTGATGAAAGTGAAAGAGGAGAGTGAAAAAGTTGGCATAAAGCTCAACATTCAGAAAACGAAGATCATGATATCTGGTCCCATCACTTCATGGGAAATAGATGGGAAAATAGTGGAAACAGTGTTAGACTTTATTTTTCTGGGCTCTAAAATCACTGCAGATGGTGATTGCAGCCATGAAATTAAAAGATGCTTACTCCTTGGAAGGAAAGTTATGACCAACCCAAATAGCATATTAAAAAACAGAGACATTACTTTGCCAATAAAGTTCCATCTAGTCAAGGCTATGGTTTTTCCTGTGGTCATGTATGGATCTGAGAGTTGGACTGTGAAGAAAGCTGAGCACCCAATAATTGATGCTTTTGAACTGTGGTGTTGGAGAAAACTCTTGAAAGTCCCTTGGACTGCAAGGAGATCCAGCCAGTCCATTCTAAAGGAGATCAGTCCTGGGTGTTCATTGGAAGGACTGATGCTAAAGCTGAAACTCCAATACTTTGGCCACCTCATGCGAAGAGTTGACTCATTGGAAAAGACCCTGATGCTGGGAGGGATTGGGGGCAGGAGGAGAAGGGGGCGACCGAGGATGAGATGGCTGGATGGCATCACGGACTCAATGGACGTGAGTCTGAGTGAACTCCAGGAGTTGGTGATGGACAGGGAGGCCTGGAGTGCTGTGATTCATGGGGTCGCAAAGAGTCGGACACAACTGAGTGACTGAACTGAACTGAATTTAATATAAACTTTAATAGATTTAATATCTATTTTTATAATATAATATTATAAAAATAGATTCAGTTCAGTTCAGTTTAGTTGCTCAGTCATGTCCGACTCTGTGACCCCATGAATCACAGCACGCCAGGCCTCCCTGTCCATCACCAACTCCTGGAGTTCACTCAGACTCAGGTCCATCAAGTCAGTGATGCCATCCAGCCATCTCATCCTCGATCATCCCTTTCTCCTCCTGCCCTCCATCCCTCCCAGCATCAGAGTCTTTTCCAATGAGTCAACTCTT
The DNA here is from genome assembly GCA_006408695.1 of Aepyceros melampus. Classification (NCBI taxonomy): domain Eukaryota; kingdom Metazoa; phylum Chordata; class Mammalia; order Artiodactyla; family Bovidae; genus Aepyceros; species Aepyceros melampus. The sequence goes on along the minus strand of SJXQ01004875.1, from coordinate 123,188 downwards.
CACACAAGATGGCCAAATTATTAATAAATTAAAATGTATATAAATAAATAAAATTAATATTTATATTAATAAATATATATTATATATATTTAGAATTGGAAAAACAAAATTCTGAAAAGTGTACCCCTTCAAGTCAAGTGTTTATGTCACAGAGAAAACCTAAAAACATATGACAGGATAACACTCTAAAAATGAGGGTCCCATGAATTCTCTAATATGGTTTCATTTACATAGAGTCAAAGGAAGCATGAAGATCCCCAAATGTGGTTGTAAAACATCACATATTTTGTAAAGTTGGAATAAAATTGGCATCATACAATCATCCTTGCCATTCCACTATGATCTTTTCATCTGGTGTCTGACAATGACTGAAGAATGCAGTTTGTTTGGGATCAGCTTTTCAAGAAAGGATAGAAATCTTTTTTTGTTTTTTGGTTTTTTTTTTTTTTTTTGCAGTTAGACTTAAGCAGTTGACTTTTTCTTTTTTTGGAATGGGATGTCCATCTTAGTTTTATTTCCTTAGTAGGAAGCTTTCTGCCATAAAAAATGCTGGCACAATGGAAAAGAGAGTTTTTTTATACTTAGTTCCCTCTCCCTTTTTGAAAACAAAATACTGCATGCCAACTTGTAGGCAAAGCTCTGAAAGCCCTAATTTTCCTTTCTGAATCCTCAGTTGCCAAGAATGGCATTGACAAGGAGAGATCTATTTCACATACACAGCCAGCCAGGTTTCCTCTCAATTGCTGGTAACATCTGGTATCCCTCAGGGGTCTATTTGAGACCCGTAATTTTTTTTTCCATGTAAATGATTACAAATATCTCTTTCCAAATATCCTGCTTCTTCCAGATTTTTCTTTTCTTTTGGCACATCATTGTAAGAAAATGATAAGACAATTCCCAATTCCACAGCTGATGTCTCTGCCTCACAAAATGATAATCAGCAGGAACACTGGTTCCTAAGTAGTGGTCTGAACTACAGATTCTAATACAGAATGTAAGATAATTGCTTTTCTTAGGAACCATCAATTTGCTGCTCTCTCTTCACTATTCCTTGTGGATCCAAGACTCCTCTCTCCAGGGACATGCTTGGCTTTCAGTATTGTGGGGAATTTTTTTTTTTTTTTGACAATGCAAGTAATTTGGAAAAAGACCACCCACTCTTAATTTACTTCTATGTTTTCTCTCTCTATTGGCAGAAAAGCCAAATTTTCAAACGAGTATCTTACTAAGGCCTGGGAAAATATTTAACCATAATGGATATGCCAACTCCTGACTGCTGAGTGAAAAAAAAGTCCTTTAGCCACTGGGTACATTCAGTTCAGTTTCAGTTCAGTTCAGTCGCTCAGTCGTGTCCGACTCTTTGCGACCCCGTGAATCGCAGCATGCCAGGCCATGGATACATTCAGGTTGGAGAAATAAAGACACTCCTTGTGAGATGTCTGCTCTATGAGTGCCTTGGAAATACTACCAGCCTTTTTACTGAGTTGTAGGAGACTTCTAAACTCAACTGTAAGGTCACCAGAAACATATCAAAAGTCAATATTTACATGCATGTGTCTTTAATGACAATAAGAAGATACAGATTTTAAGACAGAAAAAAAAATATGTCTGAGATCTCACTGTGCCTGAGATTCAGGGCTTCTAGATCCTACCTGACATCTGTGGACTATCTTCCTTAATTACCAAGAATGCCCAGATATTCCAGTGTGTTCCACAGGGCTTGCAATGTACCACTTCTTGAAGAGTGGTCTGAGAACTGTGCCCACCTGAGTGTCTGTAACTCTTTTTCCTTGTGACTTTTCATCAGATCGAGGCAAGAGCCTGACACATTCTCAAGAGCAGGAGTGGTCATTCTGTCTCTTTCCCTCTGGAATGGGAGTACCACGAAGGCAGGGTCCTGATCCTGGTGACACAGTGGTCTCCCTAGTACCTAGAACAGACACGCACACCAGGAGTTCAGTACCCGTTCAATGAAGGAATGAGAGAAGACTTTAGGACTGATTGATCATTGAATCAGTCTTTCAGTCACTGATTGACGCATTGATCATCAGATGCTTCTCTGTGGGGCAATCTTTAAGTATGGGAGCAGTTCTGAGGAGGAGCAGGATAAGCGGATGGAACAGACTTAGCAGAGGAGATAAGACTTGAGCTGGCCATTGAGGCAGAGGAAGATCCCTGTATGTAGAAGGCTCTAGAGAAAGGCTGAGGGAGGCGATAAGAGCCAGGGCCCAGGAGTGAAAGGGGGACTAGCAGGGAGATCCCTCGCTCTTCACCTTCTCCATAACCTGTCTCAACAATGCAAAGTCTTTAAATTCGTTTTACTTTTTAAAATTGGGGTTCAGTTGCTTTACCGTGTCGTATTGGTTTCTGCTCTACAATGAAGTGAATCAGTTATACGTATGTATATATCCCCTCCCTCTTGAACCACCCTTCCACCTCCCACATCCTACCACTCTTGGTCATCACAGAGCACCGAGGTGAGTGCAGAGTGTATAGTCTAGCAGGTTCCCGCTAGTTATCTATTTTACACAAGGTAGGGTATATATGTCAATCCCAATCTCCCAATTCATCCCACCCTCCATCTCCCCTCCCCTGACACATCCACACATTCGTTCTCTATGTTTGCATCTCTATTCCTACCCTGCAAAAGGTTTTTCTAGATTCCACATACATGTGTTAATACTTTGATATTTGTTTTTCTGACTTACTCCACTCTGTGTTAACAGTCTCTAGGTCCATCCATGTCTCTACAAATGACCTAATTCCGTTTCTTTTTATGGCTGAATAATACTCCATTGTTTATATGTACCACATCTTCTTTATCCATCCATCTGTTGATGGACATTTAGGTTGCTGCCATGTCCTGGCTATTGTAAATAGTGTTTCAATGAGCATTGGGGTGTGTGTGTCTTTTTGAATTACAGTTTCCTTAGGATCTATGCCCAGGAGTGGGATGGCTGGGCCATATGGTAGGGCCTTAAATCCTGGTCTGCCCTCTAGGGCCTGCCTCCCCTGGGTATACAGCCATACCCAGTTGAGGCTGCTTCCCCTGTACCCCTTTTTGGAAGTCACATACCAGTCCCCTTGCAACTCCACCACAGATGGGCAGAGAGGAATGTGCAGGATACCCAGTCCTTCATCCTTGCCAGTCCACAGGACTCTTTCCTGCTCCTTCCCAATCCCTAGTAGTCTCCCCATGCTCTCTCAAGAACATTCTGTCTCTTTTCTCTTTCTTTCTGGACACCCAGCATCATCTTATTAATGGACTTGAAGTTTTGTGAAAAATAGGAAAAGTGTTTGGTGTTTGTGCTTTCTACACTACAAAGATTCCTAGGCTGGACTTCCAGTAGATCTAAGTAACATCAAATCTGGGAGAGAAACAATTCAGGGGGAGACGCATAAATAAATATTTCACCTAATTAAGCTACTGCAATTTCTGCCAGTATCTGGAGGTCCTCTTCCTACTTCCCCAATAAACTTTATATATGTATAAATCAGTGTACGAAGTTGTCAAAATAAAAAGAAATGGAGCTCAACCCCAAATACTTGGTTCAAACCCATCTGTGTCCTCTGGGAAACCTGGAATCTAACAGAAAACTCTGCAGCACATCCGGGACCCTTTTTTGTCAGTGATCATGTTAATTAAATACCACGACAGAGGCTGGGCTTCCCTGGTGGCTCAGATGGTAAAGAATCCGCCTGCAATGATGGAGACGTGGGTTTGATCCCTGGGTCAGGAGGATCCCCCAGAGAAGGGAATGGCTACCCACTCTAGTATTCTTGCCTGGAGAATCCCATGGACAGAGGAGTCTGGCAAGCTACAGTCCATGAGGTTGCAAAGAATCAGACACAACTGAACAACTAACATGCACAACAGAGACTGGTCTGGGAGTAAGACTCCATGTGACTAAGATAATTAAATTGAGGAAAATACAAACTGAGCTGAAGCAAATGGTTTGATTTCCTGTATGAGTCATCCAAAGAGAGTGATGATTTGCCTATTTCAGAGATGAGATTAAATAACTCAGAAAATTTAGTAACATCAAAATTCAACACCACCAATTTTCTCTCTGCAGCCCGCCCACGTAGTCTCCTGAGACTTCATAGTGTTCCAGAAAGGAATACATCCTGCAAGTGAGGCAGCCAGGCTAAGTTGAACAAAAGAAGTTGTGTTTGATTTTTACAGTAAAACCACAATTAGCTGAAGTGCTTGGAGAATAGAATATTGGAGGATAGAAAATCATGGTTACTTCAGGGTTAACTGAAGGAAGTTTTAGAAAATATTAGCGGAGCCTTCCCTTGTGGCTCAGTGATACAGAATCTGCTTTTCAATTCACAAGATATGGGTTCAGTCCCTGGTCCTGGAGGAGTCCATGTGCCATGGAGCAAGTAAGCCCCTGTACCACAAACTGCAACTCCTGAAGCCCTAGAGCCTGTGCTTTGCAACAGAGGAAGCCACCGCAGTGAGAAGCCCACATACCAAACTAGAGTAGGCCCTGCTCACTGCAACTAGAGAAAAGCCCTGTCCCAGAATGAAGAGATGTAGCACAGCCAAAACTAACTCAATAAATAAAACTACTTTTTTCTTAACATTTTATTTTATTTTTATTTTTTTTAATTAATTAATTTTTATTTTTTAGTTTGTTTTGCTTTACAATACTGTATTCGTTTTGCTACACATCAACATGAATCAGCCACGAGTGTACATGAACTCCCAATCCCGACCCCCCCCTCCCCCCCCCTGCCCCACACCCTCTCTCTGGATTATCCCCGTGCATCAGTCCCAAGCATCCTGCATCCTGCATCAAACCTGGACTGGCGATTCGTTTCACTTATGATATCACACATGTTACATTGCCACTCTGCCAACCCATCCCACCCTCTCCCTCTCCCACAGAGTCCAAAAGGCCGTTCTATACATCTGTGTCTCTTTTGCTGTCTTGCGTACAGGTTTATCATTACCATCATTCTAAATTCCATATATATGTGTAAGTATACTGTATTGGTGTTTTTCTTTCTGGCTTACTTCACTCTGTATAATCGGCTCCAGCGTCATCCACCTCATTAGAACTGATTCAAATGTATTCTTTTTAATAGCTGAGTAATACTCCATTGTGTATATGTACCACAGCTTTCTTATCCATTCATCTGCTGATGGACATCTAGGTTGCTTCCATGTCCTGGCTATTATAAACAGTGCCGCAATGAACATTGGGGTACACGTGTCTCTTTCAATTCTGGTTTCCTTGGTGTGTATGCCCAGCAGTGGGATCGCTGGATCATAAGGCAGTTCTATTTGCAATTTTTTAAGGAATCTCCACACTGTTCTCCATAGTGGCTGTACTAATTTGCATTCCCACCAACAGTGTAAGAGGGTTCCCTTTTCTCCACACCCTCTCCAGCATTTATTGCTTGTTGACTTTTGGATCGCAGCCATTCTGACTGGTGTGAAATGGTACCTCATTGTGGTTTTGATTTGCATTTCTCTGATAATGAGTGATGTTGAGCATCTTTTCATGTGTTTGTTAGCCATTCGTATGTCTTCTTTGGAGAAATGTCTATTTAGTTCTTTGGCCCATTTTTTGATTGGGTCATTTATTTTTCTGGAGTTGAGCTGCATAAGCTGCTTGTATATTTTTGAGATTAGTTGTTTGTCAGTTGCTTCATTTGCTATTATTTTCTCCCATTCAGAAGGCTGTCTTTTCACCTTGCTTATAGTTTCCTTTGTTGTGCAGAAGCTTTTAATTTTAATTAGATCCCATTTGTTTATTTTTGCTTTTATTTCCAGTATTCTGGGAGGTGGATCATAGAGGATCCTGCTGTGATTTATGTCAGAGAGTATAAAACTACTTTTTTTAAAAGAACTGATTTGTTAGAAGAAAAAGAAAATGACAGTGAATTCTTTTTCTCTCTCCCTCTCTGTCTCTCATGACTTTATATAAAAAGCTGAAGAATACTTTATAAAATCATTTGACCCAGTGAGCCACTTCCCTTCCTCAGTAAGCAGAGCATGATGACTTTTTAAAATTTCTTTTCATTTTAAGGAATTTAATATTACATATGCTATATAATATGTCAAGGAATTTCATAGAATTAACAGTAATTCTAAATCTCACGTGGCCTCTGAGTCGTGTTCCAGTGCACTCGCAGGACTGGCCCGGCCCTGCTGCTGCCTCAGTCTCTCTGCGGAGCCAAGAACATCACCTGGAGAGGAGTCTTGAGGGAAAATGGGGTTCGTGCCTCTAGCTCCACAGAAATTCTGTTGCACAGTCATCTACTCATTCACACCAGATATTTACTTGCCCTGGGAACATTTTTTGAAACGTTCAAATCCATGTATCAGGGTTCCTTTGTAGTTTCCTTGAAAACTACCAAAAAATTTATCCAATTTTTTGGATAATTCCTTGAGAATTCTAATTCCTTGAGCTCCATTTAACTGGAGTTTTCCAGCATCCCAGGCCTCTCTGTTCTCTCCATGTGGCAGCACTTCACTTTGTAGAACAAGATCAAAGGGAAAGTTCCCCAAGTTGTGATCAGAAGGGAGTCCCAAGAAGGGCGCGCATTGATTTTAGTGAAAAAGAACAATGCATACTTTGGTTCTGGAATCACTCACTCAATGTCTGTTGGCATATCTGCCGCCTGGTATCTGAGGTAGCTTCTAGTTTACAATAAGACAAGTTGGGATCATTATTATTTCTATTTCACTTTTTCTCATGGACATTGCTTTGTGAGTCTGTGTGTGTGTGTGTTTAATCTGAGCCTCTGAACAGTACTGAGGCCAGCACTGATGCAGAGGCGGGGCCAGCTGCTGGAAGACAGAGCAAAGTTGCCAACCATCCATCCCTGACACAGGTGGGCGTGGTCCTCTTCTGGGTCTTTGCAGTGAGCTCTGCTGACTTTACACGGGGGCTGAGGTAAATAGAGGCAATCACTGATGTCCTCCTGTCAACCGGCACCACTTCCCTTATCTGGTTGGTACTCATCTTCTGGGACTTCCCAGGTGGCCCTAGTGTTAAAGAACCCACTTTCCAATGCAGAAGACATAAGAGACATGGGTTCGATCCATGTCAAGAAGATCCCCTGGAGGAGGGCATGATAATCCACTCCAGTATTCTTGCCTGGAGAATCCCATGGACAGAAGACCCTGGTGAGCTACAGTCCATGGGGTTGCAGAGTCAGACACTGCTGAAGCCACTTAGAGTGCACAGCTCCCATCTCCTGGTTTCCCTGGGGCTTCCTCCCTCAGGGCTGTCATTCCTTAGCCCTGCACCTCATTACCCTCAACCATTCCCATGCCCCAGCCACTCAAAGTAAATGTTTTCCTCCCCCTTTCTTAGGGAGCCTGCTCTTGGCTAGTTATCCTATGGGATAGGGTTTGCCAAGGTTCAGTTCTGTTCAGTTGCTCAGTCATGTCCAACTCTTTGTGACCCCATGGACGGAAGTATGCTAGGCTTCCTTGTCCATCTCCAACTCCCAGAGTTTACTCAAACTCATGTCCATTGAGTCAGTGATGCCATCCAACTATCTCATCCTCTGTCATCCCCTTCTCTTCTGCCTTCAATCTTTCCCAGCATCAAGGCTTTTCAAATGAGTCAGTTCTTCACAACAGGTGGCCAAAGTAATGGAGTTTCAGCTTCAGCATCCATCCTTCCATGAATATTCAGGACTGATGTCCTTTAGGATGGACTGGTTGGATCGCCTTGCTATCCAATGGACTCTCAAGAGGCTTCTCCAACACCACAGTTCAAAAGCATCAATTCCTCAGCACTCAGCTTTCTTTATAGTCCAACTCTCACATCCATACATGACCACTGGAAAAACCAAAGCTTTGACTAGACACACCTTTTTTGGCAAAGTAATGTCTCTGCTTTTTAATAAGCTGTCTAGGTTGGTCATAACTTTACTTCCAAGGAGCAAGCATTTTTTAATTTCATGGCTGCAGTCACCATCTGCAGTGATTTTGGAGCCCCCCCAAAATAAGGTCTGTCACGGTTTCCATTGTTTCCCCATCCATTAGCCATGAAGTGATGGGACCAGATTCTGTGATCTTCATTTTCTGAATGCTGAGTTTTAAGCCAACTTTTTCACTCTCCTCTTTCACTTTCATCAAGAAGCTTTTTAGTTCTTCACTTTCTGCTTTCAGGGTGGTATCATCTGCATATCTGAGGTTATTGATATTTCTCCCAGCAATCTTGATGCCAGCTTGTGCTACATCCAGTCCAATATTTCACATGATGTACTCTGCATATAAGTTAAATAAGCAGGGTGATAATATACAGCCTTGACGTACTCCTTTCCCGGTTTGGAACCAGTCTGTTGTTCCATCTCCAGTTCTAACTGTTGCTTCTTGACCTACATACAGATTTTTCAGGAGGCAGGACAGGTGGTCTGGGATTTCCATCTCTGAAGAATTTTCCACAGTTTGTCGTGGAAGTCATAGGCTTTGACATAGTCAATAAAGCAGAAGTAGATGTTTTTCTGGAACTCTCTTTCTTTTTCAATGGTCCAGCGGATGTTGGCAATTTGATCTCTGGTTCCTCTGTCTTTTCTAAATCCAGCTTGAACATCTGAAAATTCACAGTTCACTTCTGTTGAAGCCTGCTTGGAGAATTTTGAGCATTACTTTGCTAGCATGTGAGATGAGTGCAACTGTGCGGTAGTTTGAACATTCTTTGGCATTGCCTTTCTTTGGGATTGGAATGAAAACTGATCTTTTCCAGTCCTGTGGCCACTGCTGAGTTTTCCAAATTTGCTGGCATATTGAGTGCTGCACTTTCATAGCATCATCTTTTAGGATTTGAAATAGCTCAGCTGGAATTCCATCACCTCCACTAGCTTTGTTCATAATAATGCTTCCTAAGGCTCACTTGACTTCACATTCCAGGATGTGTGACTCTGAGTGATCACACCATCATGATTATCTGTGTCGTGAAAATCTTTTTTGTATAGTTCTTCTGTGTATTCTTGCCACCTCTTCTTAATGTCTTCTGCTTCTGTTAGGTCCATACCATTTCTATCCTTAATTGTGCCCATCTTTGCATGAAGTGTTCCCTGGGTATCTCTAATATTCTTGAAGAGATCACTAGTCTTTCCCATTCTATTGTTTTCCTCTATTTCTTTGCACTGATCGCTGAGGAAGGCTTTCTTATCTCTCCTTGCTGTTTTATGAGGTTTCTAAGCAACATAAGCAGAGATAGTAAACAGGGCTTGAGTCACTGTTGCTACTGGAGATCAGTGGAGAAATAACTCCAGTAAGAATGAAGAGACAGAGCCAAAATAAGAACACCCTGTTGTGGATGAGACTGGTGATGGAAGTCAAGTCTGATGCTGTGAAGAGCAATATTGCATAGGAACCTCGAATTTTAGGTCCTTGTATCAAGGCAAATTGGAAGTGGTCAAACAAGAGATGGCAAGAATGAACATCAACATTTTCAGTGAACTAATATGGACTGGAATGGGTGAATTTAACTCAGATGACCATTATATCTACTATTGTGGGCATGAATCCCTTAAAAGAAATGGAGTAGCCATCACAGTCAACAAAAAAGTTCGAAATGCAGTACTTGGGTGCAGTCTTAAAAACAACAGGATGATCTCTGTTTGTTTCCAAGGTAAACCATCCACATCACAGTAATCCAAGTCTATGACCCAACCAGTAATGCTGAAGAAGTTGAAGGGTTCTATGAAGACCTATAAGATCTTCTGGAACTAACACCCCCCCAAAAGATGTCCTTTTCATTATAGGGGACTGGAATGCAAAAGTAAGAAGTTATGAAATGACTGAAATAACAGCCAAGTTTAGCCTTGGAGTACAGAATGAAGCAGGACAAAGGCTAACAGAGTTTTGCCAAAAGAACACACTGGTAGTAGCAAACACCCTCTTCCAACAACACAAGAATAGATTCTACACGTGAATATCACCAGATGGTCAATACTGAAATCAGATTGATTATATTCTTTGCAGCTTAAGATGGAGAAGCTCTACACAGTCAGCAAAAACAAGACCAGGAGCTGACTGGCTCAAATCATGAACTACTTATTGCCAAATTCAGACTGAAATTGAAGAAAGTAGGGGAAACCACTAGACCATTCAGGTATGACCTAAATCAAATCCCTTATGATTATACAGTGGAAGTGACAAATAGATTCAAGGGATTAGATCTGATAGACAGAGTGCCTGAAGAACTATGGATGGAGGATCATGACACTGTACAGGAGGCAGTGATCAAGACCATCCCCAAGAAAAAGAAATGCAAAAAGGCAAAATGGTTGTCTGAGGAGGCCTTATAAACTTCTGAGAAAAGAAGAAAAGTGAAAGGCAAAGGAGAAAAGGAAACGTATACCCATTTGAATTGCCAAGGTAAATTCACACTGAAGTTTTAGAAATTAACAACTTAGTATGCAACTTCCTCCACATAACAAACTCAAATTGAAACTAGTATTCCTCCAACAGTGTTTTAACCTCCCATCAACACCCCCATATAAGCATCTGATGGTGGACTTCTAGAAATATCAATAGGGAAGAAGTTTGAAGGAAAAATAGAACTTTCCTGACATCCCTCTGTGGTCACCTTGAAAGAGCCTGCTAACTTCTAGGAGCAAAGCAGGGCCTGGGCAGCACCTCACATTGTACAGAGGTAGCTGCCATTGTTCTGGGGTTTGTGGCACATTCAGCTAGTTGTTTTCCAGCATCCCCCTACTAAAATCTCAGAAGCAGGAGTAGCAAGGATGTCAGCTCAACAGAATACCATGTAAGGGAAGTGGTGGTCCAAGAGCTGTGACTGGACATTCATTATATTCTTCTCACTGGCTTGCAGCCTGCTTTTTATCATGCTTGTTGCAGTTATTAATATCACCAGAGTGGGTCACAGATATGAAATCCACTCCTCAGCTGATCTGGGCAAAGCTAGGAAGACAGGAGAGCTATTTATTCTATAGTGACTCAAGCCCTGTTTACTGTCTCTGGTTATGTTGCTTAGAAACCTCATAAGTCTGACTTGACTCCAAGTTCCACATGGAGCATTTGGAAAACTATAGAAGAATGTTCTTGGAACCCTAGCATCATGCAAGAAACTTTTTTCCATGTTAACTCTGCATATTTATTATACATATGTACAACTGCATAGATGAAACTTTAAACTGTAATTTTGGTTGTTAATCCATGTGTTATACAGGGGAAAACATTTTCTTCTTTTCCCCTGGTTCCTATCTCAGATGATAAAAGAGACAATTGCACTAAATTGGTGGTGTTGGAAAGAAACTTTTCACCGTCATTTCCTCTATTCATGCTTTCCAGGGAGGAAAGTGATCAAAACTAATGAACAGACCTGCCCCCTGTTGGGCAGCAACCATCATTGCACGTGTGGTCTCTTGTTCACTCTGCTGGTGCCCAGTTCCCCTCCATGCTGTGAGCCCACTGGGGAAGCAAGGACCTGTCCTTACAGACAGAGGCCAATGCTTGCCCAGTTGCTCTGCCAGGACCAGGTGGGAAAATGCAATCCAGGGGACTAAGTAAAAATGATCTCTTGGCTCCTGGTCCAAGCTACATTCTCCCATCTGGCTTTACCAGTAATCATGCTATTATTTTGGTTTCTTATTCCTATATGGATTTCTTAATCTGCTCAGAACGTGAGAGAAGAGTATGATTTACTCAATCCCAGCAGACTGTTACAATGAAATCTTGGAACAGTAATATATTTCCATCTGGAAGGAACTTTAGGGATCATCACTCCTTAGCGTTCTATGAGCAAATGAACACCTGGAGGCATTAAGCTCCTTGCCCAAAGTTACTCAGATAGTCAATGACCATGGTGGGAGGAAAACTCAGTTCTCTGGAGTTTGCAGGCAGTGCTCTTTCCTTTATTTTTATGCTGTTTAGAGTCAGCCTCAGTCATGGGCACTTGAAGTCTTTGTCTCTGTCTCCTCCCATCCTCTTGAGGGACTTCAGCATCCAAAGATGCCCCTGGCGCAAGCAGGTGTTTTCTGACTTTCCACATGTCCACTGAACCTTTGCCACCGTCTCACTGGAGCCAGTCACTGTAAGAGGCATGCACAGAGTACAGCCAATAGCTGGAACTTCTGTGTCACCAAAACCAGTAAAGTGAAGTCGCTCAGTTGTGTCCGACTCTTTGCGACCCATGACTGTAGCCCACCAAGCTCCTCCGTCCATGGGATTTTCCAGGCAAGAATACTGGAGTGGGTTGCCATTTCCTTCTCCAGAGGATCTTCACGACCCAGGGATAAGCAGGTGTTTTCTGACTTTCCACATGTCCACTGAACCTTTGCCACCGTCTCACTGGAGCCAGTCACTGTAAGAGGCATGCACAGAGTACAGCCAATAGCTGGAACTTCTGTGTCACCAAAACCAGTAAAGTGAAGTCGCTCAGTTGTGTCCGACTCTTTGCGACCCATGACTGTAGCCCACCAAGCTCCTCCGTCCATGGGATTTTCCAGGCAAGAATACTGGAGTGGGTTGCCATTTCCTTCTCCAGAGGATCTTCACGACCCAGGGATCGAACCCAGGTCTCCCGCATTGCAGGCAGACACTTTAACCTCTGCACCACCAAAACCACTAACTTAAGTATTTTTGCTTTCTTCGTATCCTCTTGCACATCCTTCCTGCTTGCTCACAAATCACTACCATTGCAACTCCATCAATTAGCTCTCTTCTCCTCCTTGTTTTCACTTTCTGAGTTTCAAGCTTAGATTCCAGGTTCCTTCATTTCAATCTTTCTTCTTATTCCTCTAATCCTACTGACTCTTCATCCTTTCATTAGACCCTAACTAAATGATTTGGGATGACTAACTCTTCAACTTCCCCATTCCTGAACATGGGCAAATGAATATTGCTGAAGAAAATCATATAACCAGGAAAATCTGCCCCTCTATAAATTCAAGATCTCTAGTTTCTCATGCAAAGGCACCATCACCCAAGAATCCTACTCAGTTTCTCTGATCATCTCATTCTCATCTTCTCAAACCTTGTCCAAGCTCCTCAAACCTCCAAATCCCCTTCTCCCTCATCTCTCAACAGGAGTTACCTCGTTTAGATAAAATATAAATCACCAGGAGAGAACTCCTCAACTTTACATGACCAACTTCATTTTCTTCTCTTCCCATCACAATGGAGGAGGCATGCCTCCCTTCCAAAGTCAAGTTCTTCACCCATGCTAGGCACCCCCCTCACCTCCTGAATAGCCTAAACAGGGGTCTCTCTCATAGCATGCCACAGCACACATGGGATTCTGGAACCCTTCACACACCTGGGCTCTAGGACTTGCAGGCTCAGTAGTTGTGATGCATGGACATTGTTGCCCTGAGGCATGTGGAATCTTCCCGAACCAGGGATCAAACCCATGTCCCATGAATTGGCAGGTGGATTTTTAACCACTGGACCACCAGGAGAGTCTAAGACTCCTTTGTTTTGATAACTTAATCCGTACTGAATCATGATATTCAAGCTTCAGGCTCACAACTAATGTGCGATGGAGAAATGGATTTCATTCTTAACATTTATGTGCATTGTACATGGTTCAGATTAAGCACCATAATCCCATTCTGTTGTTGTTGTTCAGTCACTCAGTCCTGTCTGACTCTTTGAAACCCCATGGACTGCAGCACGCCAGGCTTCTCTGTCCTTCACCATCTCCCAGAGCTTGCTTAAACACATGTCCACTGTGTTGGTGATGGCATCCAACCATCTTGTCTCTGTCATCCCCTTCTCCTCCTGCCTTCAATCTTTCCCAGCATCAGGGTCTTTTACAGCGAATCAGCTCTTTGCATCAGGTGGCCAAAGTATTGGAGCTTCAGCTTCAGCATCAGTCCTTCTAATGAATATTCAGGATTGATTTCCTTTAGGATTGACCAGTTTGTTCTCTTCACTGTCCAAGGGGCTCTCAAGAGTCTTCTCCAACACTATAGTTCAAAAGTATCAATTCTTTGGTGCTCAGCCTTCTTTATGGTCTAATTCTCACATCCAAACATGACAACTGAAAAAACAGGTTTCAGTTCAGTTCAGTCACTCAATCGTGTCCAACCCTTTGCGACCCCATGGACTGCAGCACGCCAGGCCTCCTGCAGCATCGCCAACTCCTGGAGTTTACTCAAACGAGGATTAGCAAATTTTAACTCAGAGATAGGCATGTGGCCCAACACCAGACAATGAAAGAAGAGCTTTTACCAGGGACTTCAGAGGGAAAAGCCTCCCCTTTCCCTGAGAAAATAACAGACCTACCCTCCTTTATCATTGTGGAAAAGAGTCATGTAGCCTCAGAAACTATTGGGAGCTATTCTGAGGCTGCAATAAGACTTAGCCTTGGAAGAAAGCTAACACCACACAAAGCAGCACCTGGAAGTGGGAGCAAAGTGACTGGCCTTTGATCTTTAGATTTCGTCTAGTATCTGGTTGTTTTTTCTCTTTCCAACTTTCATCCATCCCCATGGTGCTAGTAACCATTAAAGGAACTTTGTAAAATAGAAATTTATTATGATTTTCTCTGTTTACACTTAGTGCCCCAAATTATGATAGTTAATATCAATCTCACATAAATTCTATGGGCTTCCCTAGTGGCTCAGATGGTAATAAATTTGCTTGCATTGCAGGAGACCTGGGTTTGATCCCTGGGTCAGAAAGATCCCCTGGAGAAAGGAATGGAAACCCACTCCAGTATTCTTCTCTGGAGAATTCCAAGAACAGAAGAGCCTGGCAGGCTACAGTCCATGAGGCCACAGTGAGTTGGACATGACTAAGTGACTAACACATAAATTCGGCCCCAAAGCAATAACCATAGTTGTTTTTTATTTCATTTATTTGGTGCATTTATTAAGCTCCTAAATTTTTTTGCAAAATTTTATTTACTCTTCCTAAGAACACTATGGAATACCTTGTATGTTGCCATTCACTTACAAGAGAGGAAACTGAGGTTTAAAGAGGAGATTAACCTGCTTTCCCAAGGTTCAGTTCAGTTCAGTTCAGTTGCTCAGTCGTGTCCGACTCTTTGTGACCCAATGAATCACAGCACGCCAGGCTTCCCTGTCCATCACCAACTCCCGGAGTTCACTCAGACTCACGTCCATTGAGTCTGTGATGCCATCCAGCCATCTCATCCTCGGTTGTCCCCTTCTCCTCCTGCCCCCAATCCCTCCCAGCATCAGGGTCTTTTCCAATGAGTCAACTCTTCGCATGAGGTGGCCAAGGTTACCTAGCTGGAAATTGGAGAGTTAGAATTTGCTCAATTCCAGTGATTGAGTTCTTAACTGGTACTTAGTATGACTACAAGCTTATGTATGACTTGATCCCTCCTCATCCTTCTAGATTTATCTCAGGAAACTCTTCCACAGGTTAATAATCCAGACACAACAGTCTTCTTTCTGTTTCTCAGATATGTGGCCCTTCTCCACCAGTTCCCTCTGTTGGGAGCATTCTTTCTCTCCTTGCTTCTCTGAGACAGATCAGGTATCAGAACTTGCTGATGTGGTTCTCATGATATCATCAAAGACCCAAGTTCTTTGTGCTCTCTGCTGTGACATTCACAGCCTCTTTTCATCCCTCTTGGCCCTGAACTAGCATGTGCAATACTTAGGGATGCTGCAGAAAAGGCTAGCTTGGCTCACTTATTAGATTTCCTAGGTCTGATTTTGGAAAAGGCAATGGCACCCCACTCCAGTACTCTTGCCTGGAAAATCCCATGGACGGAAGTGCCTGGTAGGCTGCAGTCCATGGGGTCACGAAGAGTCGGACACTACTGAGCGGCTTCACTTTCACTTTCCACTTTCATGCACTGGGGAAGGAAATGGCAACCCACTCCAGTGTTCTTGCCTGGAGAATCCCAGGGATGGGGGAGCCTGGTGGGCTGCCGTCTATGGGGTCACACAGAGTCGGACACGACTAAAGTGACTTAGCAGCAGCAGCAGCAGCAGGTCTGATTTTTCTTACCATGATTTGGGCCATTTGTTCTTGGAATAGTTTGGCACTATGGGGCCAGTAGATAGTTTAAAGTATAGAAGTATATTTTTGATAGACCATACAGTAGAACATTAGAGGCTGAAGCTGACAAAATTGGACCACAGCTTGCTATAAAAACCCTTGTGGACCTGAGAGCCAGTTCAGTGTTTTGGCAGCAGGTGGAATTTGCAGACAGCCTCCATGGTCATCCCGAGTTGCCAGGATGGTTATTCACACACCCTTCTCATGGAAATCATGATAAGCACTTGAATAGACTCATCTCTCAGGCTTTCAAAATTAGAGAGATCTATAATTTCTCACCACTTTTCTGGACCAGATTCTCAATGACTATTTAAACTTTGCATGAAGGATTTTCTTAAAGAATCAGAGAAAGAAGGCCAAAATATCACTGTTAAGAAATAGAAAATGGATACTCTACCCATTCAAAAACAGCAGCAAATACCACTACCATGTATGACTGAGAAAAGAACAAATGGAATTAAAATTTGTAAAACACAGGATATGTGAATAATGCAGCGATCTTTATTTTTATGTTAGTTCAGTCGCTCAGTCATCTCTGACTCTGTGACCCCATGAATCGCAGCACGCCAGGCCTCCCTGTCCATCACCAACTCCCGGAGTTCACTCAGACTCACGCCCATCAAGTCAGTGATGCCATCCAGCCATCTCATCCTCGGTCATCCCCTTCTCCTCCTGCCCCCAGTCCCTCCCAGCATCAGTCTTTTCCAATGAGTCAGCTCTTCGCATGAGGTGGCCAAAGTACTGGAGTTTCAGCTTTAGCATCAGTCCTTCCAAAGAACACCCAGGCTTGATCTCCTTTAGAATGGACTGGTTGGATCTCCTTGTAGTCCAAGGGACTCTCAAGAGTCAAGGTCAAGGATGATAGAGGTTGTTAATGTCCTATTTATACAGAGAAGGCTTGAAATATAGGGTAAATTGACGGGACTCAAAAGTATCAATATGTTATTTAAAGTTATTTTAAAGTTAAATGTCTTTGGACTTCCCTGGTGGGCCAATGGTTAAGAATCCGCCTGTCAGTGCAGAGAACACAGGTTCAATCTCTGGTCTGGGAAGCTTCCACATACCGTGGGGCAACTAAACCCGTGTACCCTAGAACCTGTGCTCTGCAACAAGAGAAGCCACCATATTGAGAAGCCCACGCACCACAATAGAGAGTAGCCCCCGACTCACTGCAACTGGCGAAAGCTTGCATGCAGCAACAAAGACCCAGCACAGCCAAAAGTAATAAATAAATAAATTTCTTTTATAAAAAGATAAACGTCAGGTTTAAGATAAACTAGGCAAAGCTTTGGTTTCCTGTCCCTTCAAAGTCCCAATGAAATTCCAGAATAGAACTACTAGGATGAAGAAAATCATAACAAAACAGCAGAGAACCCAAGAGGGAGGCAAGGACTCTCTCCTTGGATTTCAAACCACTTGATGCCGTGGTTAACCATATAAAAATTTTAGTTGTTCCTAAGGGAACATCATATAAACTCTATTAATAGAAGTTTCTCCGCTTTCTCTAAAGTGAAAGCAAATAAGTGAACAGAGTGTCCTTTCCAATGATTTCTTTTTGAAGCAATAAATGCCTAAACCCAAAGCCAGATAGGAAACAACTAACCACAGGCTCCTTCTATTACCCTAGTGTGGCATCATCACACTAATTTGTCACCATCTCTAAAGTAGAGGAAACCAGAGGTATTTCCTGCAGACTTCTGAAGTGTTTGAATGTTTTGTTAGCCTCGTTTAACAATTTGAAACTGTATGCTGCAATCTACAGTAATTTGAAAAATATGTTTAAGTGATATATTTTAACTAACAATGGCAGAAATTCACGGAACCAATGAAACCTGATCATCTAAAAGCTGGTGCTATAGGAAACTTGAGAAATTCTTCAAGGTTGACAATTGGGCTTGCTCCTCACTTACCCGGCAACAAAACTCAGAAAGTACCAGATGAATCACACATTTGGCAAAAGCTATGAGATAAATCAAGTCCTTGGTGAGAAAATTTAGAAGTACCATCCATGGAAAATCTGAGAACACAAGGCCTTCCAGTAGGAAAACTCAGCTCTCTAAAGGTCTATCCTCTCCCTGGTACCATCTCGGTTTCAAGTCCCTTCATTAACTTAAAGTGTGCATAGTATGTCAGCAGATAGAATTGTCAGCAAATAGAGTCAAAGAAGTGTTAGGTTTCTAATCAAAGGTGGGAAATGGGCAAAATCTATTTTAAACAGTTATTATTGCCCAATATTTCACACATCAAAATATCCAGATGGCAATTCAGCAGGACAGCTCTAAGTTTCAAGAACATTATCCAACCTAGAAAAAGCTCAGATCTGGGCTCTGACAACCTAGGTTCCAACCCCAGCTCTAGAAATTTTCTAGCTTTTAACCATAGAAATGAAGTTAATGTATATTGCACAGGATTGGTTTGAAGACCATTTGAGACAATGTGAACACTTTTGGAAGCCATGGCACACATGGAAGCATGGTGTTGTCTTCCAGCCCCACTGACCTGTTTCTAAGTCGTATGGCTTCTACCACCTCTAGATTTTTGTTCCATAAAGAATTCCCAGCACACATAGAGGATAAAGCCAAGTAAAGATGGAGACAGAGACTGGAGTGATGTCTCTACCAGCCAAGGAATGCTGATTGCTGGCAACCACCAGAAGTTGGCAGAGAGGCATGAAACAGATTTTTCCATCTTATCCTCTAGAAGAAACTAACACTGATGAGGCCTTGATTTTAGACTCCAAAATGTCAGAGGTCAGAACTATTCTTTTAAGCCAGTAAACTTGTGATTACTTGTTAAAGCAGCCCTATGAAACTAATATGGTTTTTCATCTTTTCTGAAATTTAAACATTCAAATTCCTTAGCGCTCAGCAACACCATTCCTAGGAATATGCCCAAAGAAACTTTTGCATATAAACACCTTATTCAAAAATGGTATAATTTTGTCCATGAAATGGTGTGACATGTTCCACAATTGATTAGATAATGTAATATGTACTAACTTCCCTGGTGGCTCAGTTGGTAAAGAATCTGCCTACAATGCAGGAGACCTGGGTTTGATCTCTCCTTTGGGAAGATACCCTGGAGAAGGAAATGGCAATTCACTCCAGTATTCTTGCCTGGGAAATCCCATGGACAGAGGAGCCTGGCAGTTTACACTCCATGAATTCTCAAGAGTTGGACATGACTTAGTGACTAAACCAGTACCACCAGCACAATACCACTAGCAAGATTAAGCAAAATATCAACCATATATATATATATATATAAACACACACACACACTCTGGTAAACAAGCAGTTTCTTAAAAAAAAAAAAAACAACTAAATATGTGTTTACCATCTGATTCAGCAATTTCACTTTTAGGCAATTATGCTAGATAAATTAAAAGTTAGGTTTTAACTTTTTAAACCTATACATGAATGTTCATTGCACCTTTATTTGTAATAGCCAAAACCCAGAAACAAACTATATTTCTCCAACAGGTAGATAATTAAACAAAATGTAGTACATCAGTACCACAGACTACTACTAAGCAATTAAAGAAACCTATTGGTAAGCATAACAACTTGGATGGAATGAAAAACAATCAAGCTTTGTGGGGAAAAAAAAAAGCCAATCTCAAAAGTTTGCATTTATATAGCCATTCTTGAAATGACAAAAGTAGATAATGGAGAGCAGATTAGCAGTTACCAATGGTTAGAAAGGAGTAAGGGAGCAAGGAAAATTACTTTGGCCTTGAACGATGGCATGAGGGGTCCTTGTGATGAAACTATTCATTATCTTTATTGCAGCAGCAGCCACACAAATCTAAACGAGATAAAGTTCAATAGAACTAAACATGCACAAACGTGCATATAAAACTAGTGAAATCTGAATAAAGGTGATAGGCTGTATTAATGTTTAAAAAAAAAAGTTGAATTCCCTCTTTCAGACCCTTCATTCATTCATTTGCTCATTCAGCAACAATTTGCTGCATGTGCTTTCTGCCAGACACTATGGTGTAGAACTAATTCATCAAAGTTGTGAGCTACACTACAGTGGATAATGTCCAGTGCCTCCACAATGCAAAACAGGGAGATAGCTCTGCCATTTGTGTCAGTGAAGGCTTTCCTGAGAGAGAGAATTGCTGAAGCTAAAATCTAATGGATGAGTAAGTAGAAGCAAGATAAATAGCTAGGATCCAGCTTGGAGGAAGGAAATATTTCAGGAGGAGAAAATGTATCTGTTCTCTCAAGTATTGCCTTGAGCTGGCAAGCAACACAGTGTAGAGGAATTGAAGCAAGATTTGAAAGAAGACTGGAGAGTGAAGGAGGAAAGACAAAGAGAATGAGGGAGTGTTTAGGGGTTGATAAGGGGTGTTCAGGGGCTCTATCACCTCATCAGAATCTTGTAGGCAAGTGCATGGGCGGGGTGGCTGGGGAGAGTGAACAGGGTCACTGGAGATGAGGGTGTCAAGGAATGAAGACATCAAGGAGTTGTATGGACATCCATGTGAACAGTGATGATTGCGGGAGCCCACTCAAAGAGGGGATAGGTGCCAAAATCTTGGCAGATGGTTAAAAGTTTCAATCATGGTACTAAGGAGTGGCTGGAGAAATTGTATTTCCCACTCCACAATCTCCATTAAACCTCCCAAAGTCATCCAAATAGTAGTAGTAGTATGGTAGGAAAAATATCTACATGCACAAGAGATCATTGCTGTGTGGTAGGGTAGGAAGTTGCTAACTGCTAGATCAAGCTGATGCCTGGGGAAGGGACCCTTTGGTAGGACTCTACTGTCTTCTGTTCTTCCTCTCTGTTGAGTTCTTTCAAATTGCAGGTCAGTTTGAATCTTCCTCATGGTAATATTCTCCTTAACACTGCGTGCCCCTGGCAACAAATTGCTTTTCATGGCAAAAATTACTGAAATACTAATAGTGGACCATGGTGTCAGGTCTTTCTGTGGGGACAGGAGAAGAAAGTTGACTGCAAAGGTCACTTCCATCACTCTCATTCAACTCCCCCTCCTAAACCAGGCTACAGGGGTCCACTGAAATAGTGGAAGATCTTTGTCTTTTAGCCTGGCTTATGAAAAGAGACCAAAAAAAAAAAAAAAAGCTAAGAAAGACCAAAGTCTTCTTGTTGCAAAAAGGAAGGGGAAAACTTTCAGAAGGTGTGAAGTTGGGTACCTTTTCTATCTAGTAACAAAAGGTAGCCATGGGAGACTACTACTTCTCACCCAAATGAGGTAAGATAGAGCACTTCTACTTATCCACAGGATGTGAGATAGAGCAACATAGGAAAAACACCAAGGGCCAAGCAGAACACAAATAGGACAGACCTGAACCTTCTGCAAAGGATGCTGATGGCTGAGGGCCATTTGTCTCACAGCACAACCTTCAGGGGGAAAAAGCACCTGTCATAAGTTCAGGATGTCCTTAACAGGAACCCAAGTGCTTGAGCGTACTAATATTAGAAAAAGAAAAATTCAACAGAATCATGTTTGGGACGCAAAGCCCCCAAAGATAGCAAAACAATAAAAGAGAAGAAAGGGTACCCAAAACTGCAGTTCTTAGTCTTCTGCCCAAAGACTGTCCATCTCCAGAACTTTCTCCCCGAGAACTCTGGCATTCAGAAGGAAACTATGAATAGTTAAAAAGGAAACAGAGTAGATTCAGACAGCAGAGAAAGGTGAATGGAGGAAGAGATAAAAAATATTTTTAAAATGCAAACCTGTGTGATCAGATAGAGCTATCATCGAATGGCTCTCTGGGCTGAGAGGGGTCGCCAGGATTAGAAGACAGTCACTGTGACATCTAAAGCACACATTACTAAGTGACTCAAATTAACTAGCAGACTAATCTCTTAGTTTAATCTCTTCTAATGAAGGTTAAATCACCTGGAAAAACTTTTTAAGTAGCTATCATTTGCCTCTAGTCTACTTTAGAATTATAAATTGAAGTACACTATATTGATATATTGTATATATATCAATAATTGAAATATATTCAATTATTAATTGAAGTATACTATATGTAATATTAATCTAGACCATGAAAAATAATGCAAACCCTACTTAATATGAAAATCTGAGGCTTCCTTCTATTTGCACCATACATGACTAAAAACTTTGATTTGCATATTTTATGAATTCCCTTCTGATGTGTCACATAAGAGGTGAGTCATTTACACAACTCTCTAAATGAAACTTTATGTGTAACACTTTGCACTTAACAGGTTGATGTCTTCCTACTATCAGGAGAAATTTCAGATTTCTATTTTATGAAGTGAGAGACCAAATTACTGTTCTTACTTTTTAAAAAAATTATGAGTATATATTTCAACTGGAGTGTGTTGAAGGTTTAATGTTTTATTTGTTTAGGATAGAAAATATTATTCATCTCTTTTCAATGACCAAGGATTTACCCTTTGGTTCACCGTGATATAGGAATGAAAGTTTATAATATCTGATTGTAGGAAATCAACCAGATCAGTATATGCTGTGATGGTGTATTGAATATCATCTACTCAAGCTGACTTTGCCTCCTCAGCAGGTATGATCTTTACTTCTATCTTTGTGATAAAACTATTGGTAAACCCATTTGGTGCTTATTTGCACCCTCACTTTTAAAAATATTAGTTTATTTATTTCATCGCATTAGGCCTTAGTCTCAGCACACAGGATCTTCATTGTGTCATGCATTATAGCACACAGCTCAATAGCTGTGGTACATGGCTCGAGAACCTGTGGAATCTTAGTTCCCAAATCAGGGATCAAACCTGCATTCCTCCTTTGCAAGTGGGTTCTTAAGCCCTGAACTACCCGGAAGGCCCTGTCCCTTCATTATTACTCTACAAAGCCATGGGTCACTTGATCACACCTTTTTATGATACCCCCATTGTCCTTCCAGACACCACATCTTTCTAGTCCCCGTCTTCTGCTGTAGGTCCTTTTTCTAAATCTGTTCTGTGGACTTATCCCACCCTCCCTCCAACTGAGTTCAACTTTCAGCTATTTTTCAAGGTTCCTTCCTCATTCAATTCAACAAGGTTTTGGGGGTACCCACTAATGCACGAGGCATAATGATCAATGCTGTACATGCAAAGATGAATCAGACATGCAAATAACGAGAGAGGCATACAAATACGCAAGTATAATCTAATCTATGCTTAAGTGCTACAATAATAATGTGTACAAGTAATTTGCTGGCAGGGCCTCAAAGGATAAAATAGTGAACCCTGTCCTCTTCTCTCTTTACCTGCTCTTCTGGGTGTCTTGATTGAACCTTTTCAATTAGAAGAGAGAGAGATTCACACAAGCAGATTCAGACAGGGTCGAGTTATTCAGTGATACGCATGTACGGGAAAATAAAGGGCAAAAGTCTCTGAGTGGAATGAAAGAACAGAGTGTGCTCTCATTTCCTCCAACACATCACTTATGATACATGAAGATTTCTGCTTCCTCACAAGGTACAGTTTGCATACAGGCCATCGTTTTTCTTTATCTTGTAACTTTTTCTCACAGGCCATCATTTTTCTTTCTCTATCTTGTAACACTTTTTCAGCATCAGCAACCACTGTCAGTTACCACATTTCCTCCATGTTTATCAACACTAGCTCCTAAAGGAAAGATTCCTGATTGATCCAGATGATCTTTTTCTCACTAGGCTTTCTCAGCCTCAGAATGGATCCTGCTCCCAACCTTTAACACTAAATAGACAAATCCTCTCTTTTGGACCAAAAAATGATTAAGGATGTTCAAGAGGGGAAAAAAAGGTCCCTACTATGTTTAAACTCCATAGGAAAAGTTAAAAGAACTTTGAAGACATGAAGTTCAAGTGTCTGAGCATTTTGTCCAGCATTTTGACCCTCCTAAAAGAAAGGCAATGCCAAAGAATGCTCAAACTACCGCACAATTGCACTCATCTCACATGCTAGTAAAGGAATGCTCAAAATTCTCCAAGCCAGACTTCAGCAATACATGAACCGTGAACTCCCTGATGTTCAAGCTGAATTTAGAAAAGGCAGAGGAACCAGAGATCAAATGGCCAACATCCGCTGGATCATGGAAAAACCAAGAGAGTTCCAGAAAAACATCTATTTCTGCTTTATTGACTATGCCAAAGCCTGTGACTGTGTGGATCACAATAAACTGTGGAAAATTCTGAAAGAGATGGGCATACCAGACCACCTGACCTGCCTCTTGAGAAACCTGTATGCAGGTCAGGAAGCAACAGTTAGAACTGGACATGGAACAACAGACTGGTTCCAAATAGGAAAAGGAGTACGTCAAGGCTGTATATTGTCACCCTGCTTATTTAACTTATATGCAGAGTACATCATGAGAAACGCTGGACTGGAAGAAACACAAGCTGGAATCAAGATTGCTGGGAGAAATATCAATAACCTCAGATATGCAGATGACACCACCCTTATGGCAGAAAGTGAGGAGGAGCTAAAAAGCCTCTTGTTGAAAGTGAAAGAGGAGAGTGAAAAAGTTGGCTTAAAGCTCAACATTCAGAAAACGAAGATCATGGCATCTGGCCCTATCACTTTGTGGGAAATAGATGGGGAAACAGTAGAAACAATGTCAGACTTTATTTTTTGGGGCTCCAAAATCACTGCAGATGGTGACTGCAGCCATGAAATTAAAAGGCGCTTACTCCTTGGAAGAAAAGTTATGACCAACCTAGATAGTATATTCAAAAGCAGAGACATTGCCGACTAAGGTCCGTCTAGTCAAGGCTATGGTTTTTCCTGTGGTCATGTATGGATGTGAGAGTTGGACTGTGAAGAAGGCTAAGTGCAGAAGAATTGATGCCTTTGAACTGTGGTGTTGGAGAAGACTCTTGAGAGTCCCTTGGACTGCAAGGAGATCCAATCAGTCCATTCTGAAGGAGATCAACCCTGGGATTTCTTTGGAAGGAATGATGCTAAAACTGAAGCTCCAGTACTTTGGCCACCTTATGCGAAGAGTTGACTCATTGGAAAAGACCCTGATGCTGGGAGGGATTGGGGGCAGGAGGAGAAGGGGACAACCGAGGACGAGATGGCTGGATGGCATCATGGACTCAATGGACGTGAGTCTGATTGAACTCCGGGAGTTGGTGATGGACAGGGAGGCCTGGTGTACTGCAATTCATGGGGTCGCAAAGAGTTGGACACGACTGAGAGACTGAACTGAACTGAAAAACCAGAGGGAGATTGTTGTGAAAATACTAAACTTTGCCACAAAGAACCTAGTAGATGAAATTGGGCTGACTAAAATGACTAGAAAAGCAAGCAACTGCTGCATTCCTGTGTTAAATGCTCCAAATTAGTATTTGGCCTCAGGCTGAGAGGTGGTCACGGTGTGAGCCTTTAGGTCCAAAAGATGTTGCCCTTCTTTGCTGTCACCAGGTCTTCAGTGGCTAGTCTATTCAGCTCAGCTCAGACCTGGAGTGAATGAGTGAACTGGTCCTCAGCATAGTTAGGACAAAATCAGTAATCTCTTACTGCACAATCATTCAGTAATTCTGACACCAGCTGCACAAAGGATCTGATCTATATCTCTGTCTAGCTAGAAAATATTTCCAAGGGGTAGACAACTTATGATGGCCTCTAAATTAGTTCTCCATGTATTGGGATGAAGAAACACACCACCCATTTTATTTGTTTATATAAGAAGGACACACTTTAATAGGGGAACCAGATCATTTTATATCATATTAAAAGAATGAACCAAAGAGTCTATCAATGACGTAGATGTCATCTTTCTGGGAACCTTTTCATTATTCTCTATCTCAGGACAGAATTAATGCTCCTATGACCTTCTCCTGCATAGTCGTATTATTACACATAGCTCACTCTGCTTTATTTATTTATCTGTCTGTATTGCCTACTGAATTGTAAGCTATTTAAGGACAGAAATTACTTTGCACCATTTGTCCTCTCTGTGTCTGCTCAGGCTCTACCCTAAAGCTGCCTGTTAAATTAACTATTGTTAACTAAGAAAGGACTCTCTGTGTTCCCCCAGAATTGTTACTGGTACAGCAGCACTCTAAGCCAAAATAAAGAATATGCATGTATTTTTTGACTGGAACTCTGCTATCTAAGTAGACATGTGTGTTCAGTTGCTAAGTTGTGTCTGATTCTTTGTGATCCCATTATTGTAGGCTTCCAGGCTCCTCTGTCCATGGGATTTCCCAGGCAAGAATATTAGAGTGGGTTGCCATTTTCTTCTCCAGGGGATCTTTCCGACCCAGGGATTGAACCTGTGCAACTCCTGCATTGGCAGATAGATTCTTTACTACTGAGCCACCTGGGAAGCCCAGCCTAAGTGGAAACAATGTCCAAAACCAAGCCAAGTTTCCAAATAGGACTTTCAATCAAGTGTTATTTGTATTTGAGACTCTATCCCAACCTCTTGTTTCCTTTGTCCGCTAACTCATGATGATTGCTTAATGCTTTTCAGCTGTTTTCACTTCCAAGATTTTAAGTTTTTCTTTCACTGACCAAGAGGCACTGAACAACTTATAAGGCAATGATATTTTGAATGAAGTTACTTCTCGTATTTCTCTCCCAGTTTTGCCCCACTGCTACAATCTGCCCCAAATATAATCTAGCCTGTCTCACACAGTCTACCAGTGAGTACCATGACCTGATATTCCTGTGCAGAGTTCCTCACTTATGCACCAGCTTAGCACGTCCATCTATCCCAAGGCTTGTTGGCAATGTAGTTTCTACTCTGTTTCCTTCATACATGCTGTGTATCGTTAGACAGTCTGTAAGCTCAAATTGTCTGTGAAAATGATGCTGAAAATGATGCAGTCTGTAAATCTTTACATGGGAAAACTACTAGAGAAGTTGGCTTAAGGATGACTTGGTTCAAGATCCAATGGCCCAATAGAAAGTGTTTCTTTTGCAAGGTGGATTGTCTAACTATTCTGATAAAATTATGTTCTCTTTGTACTTTCTTTTCTGGAATGTTTAGCCAAGTGCCAAAGCCTGACAAAAAGAGCAGAGGGCTAGAAGTCATGAGTGTCGGGTTCTAGACTCAGCTTGGAACTAGCTCAGTGATCCTGATCAAGCCACCTACTTCTTTCCTTGGTCATGTTGATTTCACCAGGCAATCACTTGGGCTAAGGAAAAACAAAAATTATTGAACCTGTGGTAAAGGTGCTTTTATATAGTGTCAAGAACTGTGAAGATTCTGAGAGTGTAGCTTACTTAAAATATAACAAGTTAGCCTGTCATGATTTTGTGGGTGCTGGTAAAACAACAAATAAACATGATATTCCTTTATTATTATGACCTAGCAAGCAGCAAGAGCATCAGCACGTTTGCATCAGTTCTCCTTGCTCCCAGGTGGCATAGGCATGGCACAGATGGGCACAGAAGGAAGCCTGTGCACCGCTGGTTGCATTTCAGGACAGGAGTTCTGAGTTTAGGGACCCTGGGCATAGTGCAGTATTCTAAAGGACAGTTTCCACCAGAAGATGGTACTTTGCTTCTTGTGAATACCATGCCATCATGGATTAAAGTTTTGTATATTTTTCTCATATGTCTCTAATAGATCTGAATACAAATTACTGATTTATACATTTTAATTTTATTAAAGTATAGTTGATTTACAATGTTGTGTTAATTTCAGCTGTATGGCAAAGTGATTCATTTATTCATCTATATATTCTTTCTCATTTTTCATTATAGTTAATCATAGGATATGAATATATTTGCCTTTGCTATACAGTAGGACTTTGTTGTTTATTCTAAATCATTGATATTTTGCTTAACAATTTCATCTGTGCTTTATAAATATAATAGATCTAATTCTAGAGCCATGAGACAAGTATTTATGTTAAATGAAGGATATAGATGGGAAATAAGAAAAAGTAAAGGTTGCAATATAGTTCAGGTTGGTATTTAAAGATGGCCCTGTGTGAAAAGTGCAATATATAATCCATGTGCTTTTCCACTATTCAAATCCTGTCTTCAAGTAGTAAGCCAAACAGTTTCTTTCATGGCCTCTACTGGATATTGTTGTTCAGTCACTAAGTCATCCGGCTCTTTGTGACCCCGTGGACTGCAGCACACCAGGCTCCCCTGTCATTCACTATCTCCCAGAGTTTGCTCAACTCACGTTCACTGAGTTGGTGATGCTATCTAACCATCTCATCCTCTGCCGCCCCTTTCTCCTTTTGCCTTCAATCTTTTCCAGCATCAGGGTCTTTTCCAGTGGGTCAGCTCTTCGCATCAGGTGGCCAAAGTATTGCAGCTTCAGCTTCAACATCAGTCCTTCCAATGAATATTCAGGGTTGATTTCCATTAAGATTGACTGGTTTAATTTCCTTGCAGTCCAAGGGACTCTCAAGAGTCTTTTCCAGCACCACAATTCGAAAGCATCAATTCTTCAGCGCCCAGCTTTCTATTGGATTTTAGAAGTTAAACACTGACAACACTGGAAGATAATCCAGGAATATTGAAAATAATTTGCAAATGGAAACCAAAAAACTGGTGATTTTTTTAGGGAGAGAGGAAGAAAGTCAATTAACCCTCCCCTGCACAAAACTTGTGTGTATGTTTATTGACATATTTGCATTGCTCTCAGTTTTCTACAAGGTAACTTTCATCTCTGCAGAATTATAAAACAACCTAGTCAAAAGTGCATATATTTCTATAGGCAAATAATCCCCAGTGGTTGAAGCATTTCCTTGAAAATATATTAATCTCATATGCTTATTCCAACATCTTCAGTATTTCCTTAAATGGATCAAGAAGAAGATAAATGAATAGGATCAATTTAGAATCACTTTGTCCTTATGAATTGCCATTGGGTTTGGATTGGAGAACCGATAAGAAAGATTAGAACAATTAGCTGTTTGCTCTTCCAGCAATATTTCAGAGTACCAGCAGAGTATTTTAGAGATGAATTATAGAAGAAAAGATATTTTCAGTCATTCATTCAGGAAACTGAAACTTGTTTATACTAGCTATATGCCTAACTCCAGTGGAAGCTTTGAGTCCACATGAGGTTCCAGGGAACTATCTCCTGGAATTTATAGTTACAGTCACAATTACTCCTGTATCTGAAAATATTTAACCCCAAGTAAGATGAGCTGCAAACAAAACTGTGGAAAATCTGAAAACACAGTGTGGAAGTCTTGTTCACCTCTTCACCATTTAGGCAGGCTGACCACCTTTTTTTTTCATGACCACTAAACTTGTCTGTGAATTTTTCATCATAGTCTCCCTTTACCCACTCCCATAATCCCTAGCCCTAATGCCAGAACATTCTTGGTCATGCTAAAGGTCTATGAGAATACCCTAGTAATATAGTAGGTCTTAAAACTGACATCACAGTGGGCCTGGAGTAAGATTTTCTTTAGTATCAAAATCATAACCTTCTCCTAAGCAAGGGCCTTATTTACACACCTTTAATAGTCATCTGTCTTATCTAAGATATTATTTAGATTTGATTTTAAGTTGGCAAAACTTCAAAACAAATTAAACCTTTACTGACATAAATACAAACTATGAAGGGGTAGGAGTGCCATCAGTGGGAAAGAAATATGACACATATCTACCAGGAGGTGGCAATGTTGCTTCTCCAAACTTTTCAGATCAGCCGGGTTCCTGACTCAGGACAGAAACTACTGCTGCTGCTGCTAAGTTGCTTCAGTTGTGTCCAACTCTGTGCGACCCCAAAGACGGCAGCCCACCAGGCTCCCCTGTCCCTGGGATTCTCCAGGCAAGAAGACTGGAGTGGGTTGCCATTTCCTTCTCCAGTGCATGAAAGTGAAAAGTGAAAATTAAGTCGCTCAGTTGTGTCCAACTCTTGGCGACCCCATGGACTGCAGCCTACCAGGCTCCTCCACCCATGGGATTTTCCAGGCAAGATTACTGGAGTGGGGTGCCATCGTCTTCTCTGAAGACAGACTAAGTGTGGTTATTTCTAAACTCATTTTACATTTAATTCATAGGCATCCTTTACAGAATAGAAAATGACTTAGCTAAGTTTTAAAATTTGTCATCACAGTTAAAATACCTTGTTGATTAGTCACTAAGCTGTGTCTGACTCTGCAACCCCGTGGACTATAGCCCACCAGTCTCTTTTGTCTATGGGATTTCCCAGGCAAGAAGACTGCAGTGGGTTGCCATGTCCTTCTCCAGGGGATCTCCAACTCAGGAATCAAACCCATGTCTCCTGCAGTAGCAGGTGGGTTTTACAACTAAGCCACCATAGAAGCATGTATTCAAAATATACACAGAGGAAAAACACAAAAAGGGTATTTTGTAAGTAGCATATGAGTCCATAGATGTATTGAACCATTACAATGAGGAAGGTTCCTTGCTGAAAGTTTCATGTGGAAGACACAAAGAAGCAAAGGACCTCAACCCTTAAAAAATTTGGAATATACTCTGGAAGAAGAACTTTATTCATAAACTGATCAGAATTTCTGTTTTAAAATTCTGGCCCCAATCTACCTAGATTCTCCTGGATCTTTTCTCCTCAGAGTCACTAAACTTACTGCTTCCTATCCAACTGTGGGGTCTTTCTTTATCCTTAGCCTTCCATGGCCATGTTTTCTTCACCACGTTTACTTGTTTGGCTTGAAATAACCCAAGCCCTTACACTTTTGGTGCTGGAAGGCGAAGAAAATAAGTCTTGGCATGGCCCCATCCCAATGGAAATAAAGGGGACTTTTCTCAACACTTCTTCCCAGGCAGCCAAACAGCTCCAGACTCCAAGATCCCGGATTACGCCCAACTTGAGCCTTGCAATCCTCCCAAGGCCAACATGACATTTCCCACAGAAACCTCAGCAGCCTAGCCACACTTAACAAAAGTTTGATAGCCAAGAAAAAAAAAAGGGGGGGGGGGACTTATATTGCTTATATTCCCAACTTTAACTTTTCACACTCTGCATTTCAGGATATATACTAGCATGTTATGACAAAAAATACTAATTAACCAGAAGCTCCTTAGCTGGCTTAAACAGCAATGATAGTAATGAGTAGCCTGTTCTAGGTCCTTCTGTGCATCATGCTAAGGCTCTTATTTGGTTTCCATGAAATGAAAATCACTGTTTGAACACTGTGTCTAGTTTACTAGACTCTGACTCAGAAAACTCAGTAATCTCAGTGAGCATCTCTGGCAAAATGTTGCACAACTCTAGAATTCACACAGGCAGGGGAGAAGGGCAGTTAGTTGTGTGTTAGTTTGTGTATGCATGCCAAGTGGCTTCAGTCATGTCCGACTCTTTGCGACCCTACGGACTTTATGAGCCCTCCAGGCTCCTGTGTTCACGGGATTCTCTAGGCAAGAATACTGGAGTGGGTTGCCATGCCCTCCTCTAGGGGATTTTCCCAACCCAGAGATCGAACCAGAGTCTCTTACCACTATCGCCACCTGGGAAGCCTTTGTGTTAGTTTATTTACAGGCAAAAGAAATAATACAGTCAATTTCTGTACCATCACTGAACACTGCCATTCCTCTACTCTCCACCACCTCTCAGGTTTGAGATTCTTTTGCTGGTTAAAGCTCATTGCTGAGAACACAGTGGCTGATGCTACACAGGGGGAAATGCCAGGTCAGCCACTGAAGCGCTAAAGCCATATGTGCCCGCTCCATAAACGCCCATTTTTCATCTTTAGTGGGCTTCAAAGTTAAATAGCTAAGAGAGACAATGCCAAAAAAATATATATATATATGACCACAGCAAAACACAGAAACTGCGCTGACTAAATTAAGTCTTCACACCAATCATGCATTTTTAATAGGAACGTTTATGGAAATTGTCTCCTAACGTTTAGGCGGTATTTTTTTTTTTTCTTCATTGGTTATTTATGATGCTTTGAGCTGGAAACATGAGCTAAGTGGGAAAGCCAGAGAATGGGATTTACTTAACAACCACAACCCTGTCTTTTCATAAATAAAAAGAAGAAAGCTGATCATCTCTTCAAGTTGCTTTGTGATAAATAAACCTAAGACAAAAAAGCTACCAGGATTCATCACATCTTTTTTTTTTTTCTTCCCAATCTGGAATTCCCTAATACATAGTATCTGATGGGTTTCTTTTCTTTGTTACAGATTGTCTGCCGTGGTGCTTAGTTTAATTGTGCCATTTTATTATTTGGAATGTGAAAGAAAACATTTTAATGAAATTGAAGAGCTTAATAATTAAATGCCTTCAGCCAAATGAAAATGGCTGATAGAGGTGGTGGGGTGGAGTGCTAGAGATTAACATAAAATTAGGTTTTAGAGTAGAAAACAAGGGAGAACTTGAGAACCTCAAGAGTGAAACTGGCCCCCAAGCCTATTCAATTCTTTAGTGTTGATGTCGGGCCTCTCAAATGCAGTCTTTATTTTGGAATGTGAGTGTGAGATTCCCTAGGAGATTATTAAAGTTCTGCAGTGGATGTAGCCCTGGGATTAAGCTTCTACAAACAGATTTGCTCCTGTAAAACTGGGTAACTGAGCCCACGTGCTGAGGCTCAAGGCTGGACCATCATGTATTTGTACAAGTCTCAAATTAAGACACGTTTCCTAAACAGCCATCCAGGCAATTCTGCTGTCTTCAGAGAAGCTGAAAACTGACCTAGCCTCTGTGTCCTAAAAGAATACATTAATCCCCACTTCACACTGAGAATAATCCCTAGAAATATCTTCAAATAGACTTCAAATGCCTGGAGTAAATAGGAAATCTGGGACCCACCAGAGGGAACTTGTGAAGCAGCTTATTTGTGTTTTAGAAGGAGATCCTGTGAGCCACTCATGACCATTCCCATGTCTAAAGGAGCCTTTTCAAGTTCTGTTTTTAAGAAGCCGAGAGACTTTTGCAACCTGTGGTAAATAAGATGCAGCAAACAGGACACAGTAACTGCTTAGTTAACTGTCACAAATGATGATTTCCCTCCAGCCAGACTGGGACATGCTCCTAAATCTTCACAGGAGGTTGGCTGATAAAGGTGAGCTTCACTTAGCCCAGACCTGACAGACTGTGGGTTATGCTCATCTGATCGCTACCCTTTGTGGAGCTCATGCTTAAAATAGTACCTTCCTGCCTGGGTACCTTCCGAGGTGAGACATAGAGCTAGCTGGAAGAGAGCCAGGGAAGAGAGGGTGAAGCAGTCAATGGAAATTAGAGGAGCTATCGTGCCTGCTGAAAGGGCTCCAAATGGGACAATTAGCTGGCCCAACAGGCAGACTCACTGTCAAAACTGAAACATGTGGTTCACTGCAAGCTCCTTGCTGTGCAGACACGGGGTAAAGACTCTGATAACAGTCAAATACATTTTTAGGAGGAATGTATAGCTGAGCACATAGTCTTGATACTAACCACCCCAGGTCAATTTATGTGGCACCAGTGAAGGCTGCTTCCATATCCTGGCTATTGTAAATAGTGTTGCTGTGAACACTGAGGTGTATGGATCTTTTTGAATTATGTTTTTCTCTGGGTATATGCCCAGAAGTGGGATTGCTGGGTCATGTGGCAGATCTATTTTTAGTTTTTTAAGGAACCTCCAAACTCTTCTCCATAGAGGCCATATCAGTTTACACTCTCACCAACAGTTCAAGAGGATTTCCTCTTTTCCACGTCCTCTCCAGCATTTATTGCTTGTAGATTTTTTGATGGTGGCCATGCTGACCGGTGTAAGGTAACATCTCACTATAGTTTTGATTTGCATTTCTCTACTAATCAGGGATGTTGAGCATCTTTTCATGTGTTTGTTGGCCATCTGTCTATCTGCTTTGGAGAAATGTCTGTTTAGGTCTTCAGTCCATTTTTCCATTGGGTTGTTTGTTTTTTTGATATTGAGCTACTTGTATATTTTGGAGATTAATCCTTTGTCAGTTGCTTCATTTGCAAGTATTTTCTCCCATTCTGTGGGTTGAAAACAGATTTCACAGGAAAATGGTATAGATGGTTTTATTTGCAAAGCAAAAATAGAGACACAGACATAGAGAACAAATGGATGGATACCAAGGAGGAAAGAGGAGATGGGAGCAATTGGGAAACTGGAATTAACACACGTACACTATTGATACCATGTATAAAATAACTAACGAGAACCTGCTGTATAGCATAGGGAACTCTGCTTAATGCATTGTGATGACCTGAATGGGAAGGAAGTCCAAAGGGAAAGGACATATGTATATGTTGGCTGATTCATTTTGCTTTACAGTATAAACTAAGACCACATTGAAAAATAACAATATGCCAATAAATTAATTTTAAAAATAAATTTTAAAAAAGTCACAAGTATCATTACTCTGAGTTTTATTGAGTGTGTTCACTTTGTGAAAAATTATGAAGCAATATACTTAAAATTGTATAGATTTCCACATGCTTCAATAAAATGTTTAAAAAATAAAGGTAGAGGGTTGTTCTGAATATGGGGGTCAGCAAATTATGGTCCCTGGGCCAAATCCTGCTACCTTTTTACATGTGAGCTATGAATGGCTTGTATACTTTTAAATGGTTGGGGAAAAAAAAAGAAAATAATATTTTGTTCATGTGAGTATTATATGAATTTAAAATTTTGGCACCCACAGATAGGTCTTTCGGGAACAGCCACATCCTTTCCTTTACATACTGCCTATGGCTATTTTGGGCTTCCCTGGTATAGCTCAGAGGTTAAAGTGTCTGCCTGCAATGTGGGAGACCCGGGTTCTATCCCTGGGTTGGGAAGATCCCCTGGAGAAGGAAATGGCAACCCACTCCAGTATTCTTGCCTGGAGAATCCCATGGACTGAGGAGCCTGATGGGCTACAGTGTACGGGGTCGCAAAGAGTCAGACACGACTGAGTTACTTCACTATTCACTATGGCTATTTTAGTTCTACAACGAGTTGACTAGTGGGAAAGAAACTGTATGACCTGTAAAGCCTAAAATATTTATATTTATGTTTGTATTATTATTTTATTATCACATGTTACTTATACATAAATATTTGTGTTTATATATGATCTTTTACAGAAAATGCTGACCCTTGTTCTAGATTTAAGGCAACAAAAATCATTAGACAACTGGATATGGGACATTATTCTTAATTGGACCTAGATCAGGGAAAAATGCTATAAAGGACATTTAGGAAAAATTTGGAAGATGTTAGTACGTTCTGTGTAATCAGATAATATGTTTGTTTACTTGCTTATTTTCGGCTGCGCCAGGTCTGCGTCACTGTGCTTGGGTTTCTCTAGCTGTGGTGAGCAGTCTGCTCTCTAGTTGCTGGGCACAGGTTTCTCATTGCAGTGGCTTCTCTCATTGAAGGGAGCAGGTTCAAGGCACTCGGGCTTCAGTAGATGTGGCATGCACAGGCTTAGTTGCCCTGCGGCATAGGGAAACTTCCCAGCTGGGAACTGAACCGACGTCCCCTGCACTGGCAGGCAGATTCATAGCTCGCATGTAAAAAGGTAGCAGGATTTGGCCCAGGGAAGTCCCAGATAATATTTTTGTAAGCGTGTTAAATTTCCTAGTGTGATCTTGGTATTATGGTTGTTTATGTGGAAGAACGTCCTTGTTGTTAAAGACATATATAGGGTTGCAAATAACTGGGGGAGATGTGCACAAAGAACACAAATCTATCACAAATGTGGTAAAATGTTAGCAATTAATGAATCTGGGTGAATGGTATCCTACTATTCTTTCAACATTTCTGTAGGTTTGAAGTTTTCAAAATAAAAAGCTGGGAGAAATAATAAACATAAACCTAAAAACAATGTTAATTTTAGAAGCAATCACCAGGCAGGGTACAAAGGATCAATCAGTAGCACATGCTGAGGGCCAATCAGTTAATTCAAGTGGTTAGAGGTTTGCACATAAACATCTTCAGCAGTTATACTTTGGGGGTTGTCATCTATCAGCCAATGGCCCTCATCTTGTGGCTTTTCTGAATTCTCCTGTCTGTTTTTTCTGAGCCAATTCCAGATTGCAAGGGGTTTACCAAAGATTTACGTGTTATTCAATCTTCACATTCAAACCAAAAATGATAGTTGATGTTTATCCTGTCTTTTGAGAAACTAAAAAAAAAAGTACCTCCCACATAAATGTACTTTTTAGTTTTTTCCAATGGGACACAGAAATCCATCATTAACTGTCACTCTGCCTTTTAGAAATTATATAATTCCTTGAAGATTTATTACCTCTTTAATCAGAGCAAACTCCTAATGTATCAGTAATGATCAGTAACATACCAGTAATTATACACCATTTTCAACCTATATTTCATCTGTGTATTTTTATGAGTTTCTTTTCTAAATTATGCTTTTGTCTGTGGGCTGTAATTTTGAGGTTTAGGAACCAGCTGGGTATAGATTATCTTGAAAGGTTGCATATGGATCTGCAAAGGCTTGGGGATTCCATAAAGAAGCACTTGTGAGCAGGGGCCGCAAAGCGCTTTTGGCTCTGCAATGAAGTAAAAGTGATTGTCACTCTTCAGGACCAGTCTCTTGGCTCCATGTCAGGCTGACCCATAATGTAAGATCTATTTTATCACAGTTCGTTTTCTGTCAGATCGCCGGGCAGAGACTGTATAGATTGTGGCTTCTCAAGGAAACAAAAACAGAATTTGTCTTACTAATTGAGCTGATGGGCTCTTCAAAGCGAAAATCTAGATCAGAAACAAATTGTCCTTTACCCACTGGTTGAGATTTGAAACAGCTCCCCAACTGTCACAGAAAGGAATGAGATTTCATTCGATGTAAAATGCATGAATTAGCTTCTAAAAATAAAACTGGAAGCCCTTTAGTTGCTACAACCTTCATTCCAGGAAAATGAGTTATACGAGTGTCTGATATTGTTTTATGGGACTTGGAGATTAAAATGATTTTTTGTAGACATCGTGTCGGCTTCCTATTCGAATGAGTCCAGAATGAAGCTGAATAGAATTATAGGGGAAAACATGAATGACCGTTCCTGGCAGTGAAACAACCAGGCATTGCCAGTAACTTCTCAAGCACACATACACGTTACACTCCCTTCAAAGTTTTTGTTGCTTATGTCCACATAGACTGACATGTCTATACCAGTGATACCAAGCAAAGCTGATTCCTGATGACTCAAACTATCTTACAGCTGATCCACTCCAAGAAAGGGGATGATAGTCAGGTCTTTATAGCCTTGCATGTCCCATTCAAGGCCAGCGATAGGTAGCAGAATCCTCCACCTCCAAGGAGATGAGCCCTGGAAAAGGCTTTTACCAGGTGAAGTGCAAAGGTTAAAAAAGCTGACGTGTATTGGGAATGGTTTTTATCTCTTTTCTTGGTCATTTCTTTTTATTCTCCAATCCTCCTATCACTTATACTGAATGTTAGTGAAAGGTACTCAGGCTATCCAACTCTTTGTGATCCCATGGACTGTAGCCCACCAGGCTCCTCTGTCCATGGAATTCTCCAGGATACTGGACTGGGTAACCTTCCCACCTCCAGGGGATCTTCCCAACCCAGGGATTGAACCCAGATCTCCTGCACTGCAGGCAGATTCTTTACCAGCTGAGTCACCGGGAAGCCCTACTGAGCATTAATGTTGAAACTCATTGCCCCAGCACCAAAAATATCAGGAAGAACAAAAGAATCAAGTTGTAGGCTCAAAAGCCTGTATTGAATTTTAAAAATAGTTTCTTCAACCTTTGACAGAAGCAAATTCAAAAGCAGAAAACAAAAAGTTTTCTTGAGCTCCAAAAGGAAAAGAACATGAAGTGCTCAGAACATGTGTTTATGTGATAAAGTTCAGTGTCCTTTCCCTGAAACACAAAGAAAAAATAAGAACATTTGAGGGAGGAAGCTAGAGAGATGTGGGGGATGAAAAGACTTAGAGGAAGTGAATGATGAAGGTCTTTGTAAAAGAGCCGCTTAATGCTGCTGCCTCTGGGTCCACATCCCCAGGAGGGAAGGGAGTGATGGAAACCCCCAGAAAGATGAGGGAAGACAAGATAGGAGGGGACTTGTGCCCTGTGTCCTGTCTGGAGTGCTGGCAGGAAGCAGCCTTCCTGGGACCCCTGTGGAGTAGCCCCAGTAGAAGGGGAAGGACAGGGCAGGTTCAGGAGAAAAGTGATGTGAGGCAGACCCATTGTCACACACATGGCACCTGCAGTCTCCTTTTGTAGCTGCAGCACCTGAAGGAGGGACCGAATGAGCTCAGAGAGAACCAAAGCACAGGACTGCAGGGAGGGAGAGGCGGGTGGATTCTCACGCTAGAGGTTATGGGGTGGGTGGCCGGAGTCAGACATGAGATATAAAATGTTGCCAAATTTCCAAAGCTCAAAGTTGAGATGAGTCTTTGAGTTACATCAACAGAGGATGCAAGCAAAAAGGTGATTGTAGCCCAATATTTCTGTTTCAATGCCAAGATTAATATAAATCCCCTCTGATGGCTCCTGTGGAGATCAGAAGGAGAAGGGGAAAAGAGATGAAATAAGAAATGGTTATGGACCCCTTAATGCTGTGCTTTTCAATCAGGAGTTAATTTGTTCCTTAAGAGACATTTGAAGATGTCTGGAGATGTTTTCTGATTGGTACAGAGCAGGAGGGATGCACCTACTGGCATCCAGTTGGCAGAGGCCAGGGGTGCTGCTAAACATCCTATCCTGTAATACACAGAATAGCTCTCCCAATAAGGAATTATCGTGCTCCAAATGTGAGTAGTATTGAGGGTGAGAAACCCTGAGCCAAAGTGTCTGATTTACCACCACCAGCAAGAATAAAACTATGAGAAATGTCTTTGAAAAGTTGTATTACAGTCTTGCACACTTGAGCTCCAATGGTTGAACACACACATATGTACACATACACACACACTACAATACAAAGATGGAGACTTAAAGGAAATGGTGAGTGGAACACAAAATGGGATGGTATATCCCTGAGGACCTTCAACATTTAAAAGTTAGATAGGAAAAGCCAGTAAAGACGACTTGGGGGAGAGAGAGTGAGGTACAGAAGAAACAGAGTGTGTAGTGTTACAAAGGCTAAGGGAAAGAGTAGCTCAAGAAGGACAGAGTGGCCACCTGTGTAAAGCCCTCCAAGAAATCGAGGGGATAATGAAAAAATTTGTCAGTTGAATTCCACCTCCTGTCTATTAGGACGGGTGGGAAGGGATGAGACCCAGAAGACGTGGAAAAGGATTAGCTTTGGGCAGGAGAAAAGATTCCTCCTCCCCTCCTCTGCAACAGAAGAATGGGTACAGATATAGGTACGTTTGTAAGTTCATTGCAAATACACTGTGAATTTCCCACATCAGAGGCAAAATAATCTGCTAAAACTGAGAAGAGAAGCCAAAGAATCTGAAAGCTTTGAAGTGGTAACCATGGAGAGCAGGTGGATCAGTCAAGGGAAACTTGGCAGGATGCATGAGCAGTGTTGAGCTCTCAGGTGAGCTGGCGATCACGAAACTGTAGTGATAACATCAGCATGTTATGTGATATTTCCTCTGCACTTCTCAGCTGCCTGACGCAATCACAGAAAAGACAGATCGCTAGATCAGCCAGCATGAGGCTTTGGTAGGAGCAGAGGTTCTTCATCAGAGTTGTGTCAGAATCGCACTGAGATTTTTTAGAAGCACTCTCATCCATGCATAGACTGTATCCCAGGGTTCTGGCGTGGTAATCGTGATGGTTGGTCTGTATATCCCTCTAGTTTATAGGAAGTTCTTCTGTGGTCTATAGCCTCCAGTTAGCAGGCATTCATTCACTTGGTGCAACTACAGACAGACTGGCCAGTGAATTAGCAAGGGAGAGCTTAAAATGATGGGCAGTAAAGTCTAAACCAGATTAGAGAAAGAAGTAGACACAGAATCTCACACATTGGCTTAATATGGATCTTCCTCGAACTACAATGAGGTTATGTCCCAATAAGCCCATTGTAAGTTGTAAAATCTTAAGTAAAAAATGCCTTTATATTAATACATCTAACCTACTGAATATCATAGCACAGATTTGCTTACCTTAAACATGCTCAGAACAATTAAATGAGCCTATGCTGCTAAGTCGCTTCAGTCATGTCCGACTCTGCACGACCCCATAGACGGCAGCCCAACAGGCTCCCCCGTCCCTGGGATTCTCCAGGCAAGAACACTGGAGTGGGCTGCCATTTCCTTCTCCAATGCATGAAAGTGAAAAGTGAAAGTGAAGTCACTCAGTCATGTCCAACTCTTCGCGACCCCATGGACTGCAGCCCACCAGGCTCCTCCATCCATGGGATTCTCCAGGCAAGAGCACTGGATGGGGCGCCATTGCCTTCTCCAAAATGAGCCTATAGTTGAGCAAAATCATCTGACAAAAAAGCTTACTCTAGGTTAAAGTGTTGAATGAAGGTGAAGGTGAAGTCGCTCAGTCATGTCCGACTCTTTGCGACCCCATGGACTGTAATATACTAGGCTTCTCCGTCCATAGGATTCTCCGGCAAGAATACTGGAGTGGATTGCCATTTCCTTCGCCAGGGGATCTTCCCGACCCAGGGATTGAACCCAGGTCTCCCGCATTGGAGGCAGACGCTTTAACCTCTGAGCCACCAGGGAAGATACCTCATGTAATTTATTGAATACTGTACAGAAAGTGAAATACAAAATGGTTGTACATTGTTTACCCCCAGGTTGGCGCAGCTCCTAGGGAGCTGCCACTGCCCAGCATCAGGAGACAGAATTGTACTGCATATCACTAGCCCGGGAAAAGATCAAAGTTTAAAATTCGAAAGACAGTTTCTCCTGAATGCATATTGCTTTTGCACCATCATAAAATTGAAAGATCATAAGTTGAACCATCATAAGTTGAGTACTGTCTATACACAGATCAATATAAAGAAGGTCCCCCAAAAGTCAAATAACATGTCCTGTGTAGAAAGAGTGCTGAGAGCAGGTTTAAATTAAGCAAATTTAGAATACATTTTTATTCTCATCATAACTTTTTGTAGAGGAGAAAAAATAACCTGTAATCTCCCAGAAAGCTGCATTTTTTGGTGTGTGATGGCCCAGAAATGCTTATCATTTCTTTGAAGCTAATTAAACACTGAAGTTTCCAAACACATATTATGTCTCATAATGCTGCCTCTAGGGGTGATGAGTGTCTCCCCCCATTCCTCAGAGATGTCTTCCTATGGGGGATAAAGAACAAAGAGAAGACACACTTTAAGCACTGAAGGAGGGATCTAATGCTGAGAAGGCTCTCCCTACACCAAGGACTGGACCTGATGAGACTCTTCAGTCACTTCACCATGAGCCTTCATGCTTTCTTCCCTTTAAAACTGTAAGACAGGAACACTAAGAGGAAAAGTTGTGCTTTATGCAATTCACGCATCTCCGTATTTTATAACTTTTTGGAGTAAAGTGATTGCTAAAAAGAGAACATGACTTTAGGATGGCAACAGAAAGACTTCAGTTAATAAGGGTCTTAGGAAATGAATTTAAGAGAATTTTTATCTCTGGTCGTAAGTTATTTAGACAGATCACCTCCTAAAGAACCAATAATCTTTAAAGTTATTTGCTTCGAATTTCAAGAATGTGATCACTGATCCTTTCATCACCCAGCAACACTTCTGCCCAACTCTATAACAAGGGAGACTACTTGTGCAATGCCTGTGTCTGACTCAGTTCCTCCGATGTAACTGAGCTGAGCACTGGCCTGGAGGGCTGAGCAAAGTCTTTGAAGAGCAGAAAACACCTCCAAACACTGGCCTCCTGTGAATTTGCCTACCACATTCTCTGTGGTTCTCCCACATGGAAGGTGTAGCCCCTCCTTAGAGCATTTTCTCAAGAACAAGTTATTGTACTGTAACTTTGCAGCTCCCCAAAATTTGGGTTTTGATTTCTATTTTTGCAAGATTGAGTCTCATTTCATTGGAATGGGAGAGGATGTTTCTCATGGTCCAGCCCCACCTCCTATCACTTTCCTTCCTCTCACTCTGAAGCCCGCAATCCAGCCACATCAAGTAGTGGCATTTCTTGGTGATATGGCATTTCTTGCACGACTAGGAACATATTGCCCCCAAACCTTTGGATTAGGAAACAGAGACTCAGATTCTATACATAGCTTTGCCATCAATCATCCAGGGAGCCTCAATTTCCTCTTCTACAAAATGAGGAGGTTAGAGACTTAGCAGTTGCAAAGTTGTGGTCCATGGGTCAGGTCTGGCCCCGTAAATTCTTTGACAGGCATAGTGTTTGTGTGTTGAGGGGAGGGTTGTTATGTATTCTGCTTTCCAGTTCACCCTGCCACCCTCTCTCACCAATGCCTAGCAGCACACACATGTACATTAGTACCTGGCCCCTGAGTGCTCATGAATTGGCCACCAAGAAACCTGATAATCTGTAAGGTTTTGTCCAGGCCTGATAACATGTGAAATAAATTAACTCCAAAAACACAGGCTCAAGCAGATGGTAAATGTACAAGAAACACATAAAAGACCTCAGGTACCAGAGACCCTATCAAATAGTCCTAGACTGACACCAGACCTTTACGAAACAATCAGATTCCCTTGACTGATCCCATATGGCTAACGAGTTTGCTTTCTGTTACCCTGTGGCTTAGCAGGTATTATCACCGTTGCTCCCAGGATGGCCTGTTTTCCCACACAAAACCAAACTGATTTCTCCACAGAACACCTGTTCCTTTTGAAGTTGTAACCCAATGATCAATAATCTTTATTTTCCTTCCTGTATAATAATTTATATGAGAGAAAATGAAGGTCCTAATATTTCTCATTTTAGCACTGACGAGTGTCTGTAAGTTTCAGTTGCAGTGGAGGAAATCTGGAGCCCATTTCTTTCTACCACTTGATCTTGACAGGATCATGAACCACTGGAATTCCAGTCCACCCTGGGGAGACTTGTTGTTCAGACTCAGTGATATATGCTCACCTCCTCCCAACATCCATTTCCTTTGACAAAAAGAGTATGGCCTTTTCTTTGACCAAACCCATCCCATCTTAAACTAGTTTAAACCCTTTTACACACTAAATTCATGCCGCTTAGGTGTGACAAAACCAAATCAATCATCCAATTTGCCCCAAAGAGAAAAGGTTAAGACAGCTCCTAAAGGGCAAAGGGCTAGATCAGATAGTCTCTTAAGACCCCTGCTAGCTCTGCTGTTTTATGATTCTAATTTAAGTTCATTGAAAGATTATGCCAGAACTGTGGATGCCTCAGAATATTTTAGGAATAAAAAGTGCTGAAAAAGAAATGGTCTACATTAAGAAATCTTTCTAGAAAAATGAAACAAGGGGTCATTGAGAATGTACATGTGAGGACACCAACTTTTGAACATCAAAGAAGAGGCCAAAGTAACACAGGATTGGAATATGCAGAATGGCACCCGGAGATTTGAGAATTATGTTCAGACGATGATCTCCAGCACTGGAGATTCCAGGTCTGGGATATTCCAAATGATTTATGACTACAGAGCTATGTGCAAGAAATTTAGGGGGGAGTGAAATAAAGAAAGATGAGCTAGAGTCTCAATAAGTGCTTGCAATCTCTGAGAAATAGCTAAGCCCTTGTAAAGTTTATAACCAAATATATGAACATTTCTAATCTTGATCAGCCTTTTGGAAATGAGTACATACTGTGACCGAAAAGGGTAGGTACTCATGCAAGAAAAATCACTGCAGCTTTCAGTTAGTTTCATTCATTTGGAAATCATCTTTTACTTCTGAAACTCATTTGGTTAGGCAGTGCCAAAACTAAAGCTTAGAGACAGTGCCCAAGACACTCAGATATTAAACTCCTGAGTCAAACTATGCCTGACTCCTGAATCTGGACACTCAATCATTATGCAATATTAACTCTCTATTAAATAAACCCATTATTCAAACACTTCTATTGATCAAAGAGCCAATGGAAGTTTTAAAGCATGAGCAGCCGTGTTTTTTAGGAAACTCACTCTGGCAGTGGCATGGGGTGTGACCTATGCAGAGGAAGAGACTAGTGGGAAGGATAGAGTTTTAGTTACTATTGCAGCAGGCTGAAAAGGACACAAGGAAGCCTGGGTAACATGGTAGCAATGAAAATGGAGAAGAGGAATCAAATTTAAAATATAGTTTTGTAATAGAATTATTGATGATGAATGAGAAACTGGCTAGTAAGAGGTGAGGGAGAAGGAGTTACTGGGGTTGGTTTTGTCTTCTAGATTGAAACCTGGGTGATGATGACCCAGATGAAAGATGGAATACAGGAAGATAAAACGGCCAAGAACAAGTTGATGAGGACAGTGGAGATAATGAATTCAACTTGGATGCCTGAGACTATTTAATTAGGTGTGCAGAGCTAAAGATAGTCTTAGGTAGGCATCATGACTGTGGATTGAGGCTAAAGTCAAGAGAACAGGTACAATCACTCAGGGACTTTATAGAGTCAGAAGAGAAAAAGACCAATAGCTAAAACCCTGTGAGATACCAGCATTTATTGGCAGAAAAGGAGGAACAAGCAGAAGACAGAAGCAGAGTGCTGAGTGGTAAAAGAACTGTAGACAGTTGTATTTGGGAAGCAAAGGGAAGGGTTCAAGA
This sequence comes from Aepyceros melampus, assembly GCA_006408695.1. Taxonomy (NCBI): domain Eukaryota; kingdom Metazoa; phylum Chordata; class Mammalia; order Artiodactyla; family Bovidae; genus Aepyceros; species Aepyceros melampus. The sequence continues at coordinate 78,751 of SJXQ01004875.1, read as the reverse complement.
AACAAATAATACAGGGAAACCAAGCAAAAGAGGTCCAAATATAGATCTTTGGATTTAGCCATTAAAAAGCTATTCAGTTCAGTTCAGTCGCTCAGTCGTGTCCGACTCTTTGCGACCCCATGAATCGCAGCACGTCAGGCCTCCCTGTCCATCACCACCTCCCGGAGTTCACTCAGACTCATGTCCATAGAGTCAGTGATGCCATCCAGCCGTCTCATCCTCTGTCATCCCTTTCTCCTCCTGCCCCCAGTCCCTCCCAGCACAGTGTAAATCGAGCAGGGAAGTCAATGTCATTTTGCGTCAGAGCCTGTTTGGGATTAGGGATCAACTACTTCCTTGATGGAAGCTATAGGAGTCTCACTATGGCTTTGAACACTAAAGGCCGGGTGTTTGGTGTTCCCGCAAATACAGACAGTGTTTCTAACTGGCTTCAAAATGCTGACATTGCCTGATCTAACTTTTTTTATCTAAATACAAAATCAAAATGAAAGACCTTCAAGGTAGTAAATGCTGACATCCCATAATTGTTTTAATGTGAAAAACAGGAGTGTGTTATGCAAAAAATAGAGGCCCAGACACTTTGATTAATTCAGGTCTCATATTTATTTCAAGACCTCTGTTTTCAAGGTTAGTTCTGAGAGAGAGCATATATTTCTATTTTCCAAAATGGTTAGCATGAAGTATCAATAACCCAATGGGCCCACCACTTTTGAAGTCATCTGATTTGTACTATATTTTCAATTAAGCGACTCTCACCTCAAGTTCTGTGCATTAAAGAAAACTTGATTTTTATTTTATGCTATTTTAATGCAGATAATTCAAGTTCATATAAAATACACCTGCATTGTTTATATTAGTTATTTTATATATTAAATACCTAAAAAAGGCTTTTTAGAAGCTTATATTTGACACATTTAACTGAGAATTCATTTTTACTTTACCATATTATTTCATAAAAAACATTCCATGTACATATAAGATATGTTAGTATTACTTTTAATCAAATATTAAAGTAGTTACTAAGATCTTATTATTTGAAATGCTTCTTTGAGAAGCGGATGGAACTTGTAGGGTAATTGTATCACTTTGAACTAATCTCCACTTTGAGTGGGCCGCCTACCTCAACCCTGTGTTTCAAGTGAAGGCCATAAATTATTCTGTTTTACAGTTGAGACACTGGGTCTCTGAGAAAGTGAAAAAAATAATTTGAGTTATGAGCAAGTCGGAGATTAAATCAGACAAAGAGTGGACAGACTTCTTTGTGCTTCTAGGCCTACTTTATCCTTCTGTGTTACATCACAAATAGGGTGCGTCTGTACCCCTTAAAGAATGCTACCAGTTTGATGGAATAGTGTTGCTTGGATTAAAAAAAAAGTTCTTTTGTCATTTTCATTTATAGTAATGAGTGAGAGAACAATCTTACAATATCTAGAACTAGAAGTATCTATTACCTTAAAATTACAAATGCCAATGATAAATATTACACAATAAATCGATATCTATTTACATGTTAATAAAGTTAACATTGATGCTGCCTGGGAAAGAATGGCTACATGAAATACTTCCAGCTGCAAACATCCTGTAGTCACAAAAACAGAAAGGCTCTTTGAGGTTAGAAAGCCATTTAGTTTGGAGGCCTCAGAGAAGCCTTCAACAGCAGCTGAGATAAAAGGAAAAAACAAAACTTTTAATTCATGATCCAATTCTGTAAAGACTGAATTCTAACTGATTAGCAGGCATGTGACAACCAAATGGATCTGAACAATGGCACAGAGTGTTTGGGAGAGATTTAAGTGTGAGGCTGGGAAACTAGAGTCTTGAATTTTCTTTAAGGTCTTACCAATGACTTGCAGCCTGACTTTACCCTAATTATTTATGTCCTCTCTTTCACACAAATGTTTCAATCTCTTTGTCTATAGGGAAGAGTGGGGGGATAATTTGTATCATGCTTTGTATGATACATACCAAAGTAACAAACTATGAGAGAATTCTGTTGGGTTCTGGCTGAAGATTAGATTGGCTAGACCACGACCACCCAACGTAACTTAGACAGTGAGTAAATTTTTAAGAAGCAATTCTCTTCTTTCTCTGTTTTACATTTCAGTGTGAAAAAAGTTTGGAAAGCACAGAAAAATAAAAATAATTAAAATTCACCCATAAGTCCAAAAATCATCACTCTTGAGATTCGGTGTATTACCTTTCAGTCTTATGTGTATGTGTGTTTGTGACACATTATTAATTGTATTAATACACAATATTAAGGGAGAGAGTGAAGGACAGGGAATCCTGGCATGCTGCAGTCCATGGGGTCACAGAGTCAGACATGACTTAGCAACTGAACAACAGCAATGAGGAGGAAAAAATGTTTTCAGTCATTTATAATTATACTATATATAGTGGTTTGTAGCATGCATTTAGTAATCAGTAAGGATTTGGAGTGGCTCCAGTTTCATTACATTTAATGTACTTAACATTATTTATTTAATCAATCCCACCTTGTTAGATATTTAGGTTATTTATAACTTTTTGCTATTTAAAACCATGCTGATTTAGTTCAGTTCAGTTGCTCAGTTGTATCCAACTCTTTGTGACCCCATGAACTGCAGCACCACAGAAGGCAATGGCACCCCACTCCAGTACTCTTGCCTGGAAAATGCCATGGATGGAGGAGCCTGGTAGGCTGCAGTCCATGGGGTCGCTAAGAGTCAGACTCGACTAAGCGACTTCACTTTCACTTTTCACTTTCATGCATTGGAGACAGAAATGGCAACCCACTCCAGTGTTCTTGCCTAAAGAATCCCAGGGATGGGGGAGCCTGGTGGGCTGCCATCTATGCAGTCGCACAGATGCATCACCAATTCCCAGAGACTACCCAAAGTCATGAGTTTGGTGATGCCATTGAGTCGGTGATGCCATCCAACCATCTCATCCTCTGTCGTCCCCTTCTCCTACTGCTTTCAATCTTTCCCAGCATCAGGGTCTTTTCAAATGAGTCAGTTCTTCCCATCAGGTGGCCAAAGTATTGGAGTTTCAGCTTCAATATCAGTCCTTCCAATGAACCCCAGGACTGATCTCTTTTAGGATGGACTGGTTGGATCTCCTTGCAGTCCAAGGGACTCTCAAGAGTCTTCTCCAACACCACAGTTCAAAAGCATCAGTTCCTCGGCACTCAGCTTTCTTTATAGTCCAACTTTCACATCCATACATGACTACTGGAAAAACCATAGCCTTGACTAGACGGACCTTTCTTGGCAAAGTAATGTCTCTGCTTTCTAATATACTATCTAGGCTGGTCATAACTTTCCTTCCAAGGAGTAAGCATCTTTTAATTTCATGGCTGCAATCACTAGCATTAAGCTTTAAAGAGACACTTGTAGCTAATTGATTAAGATAAATTTGGGGCATTAAAATCACCGAGTATAGGGATCTGAACATCTTGGACTCTTGATTATATATTCTCTAATGACTTTTCAGAAAGGTTACATCAAACTGCATTCTGTTCAGTGTTGTATAAGAGTGCATATTTTCCTGAATTTTATTTTTTCTTTAATCTTTATAATTCAATAGGTTTTTAAAAGAGTAGTTTTAGCTTGTTTTAATTTCTTTGATTATTAATGAGCAATCCTATTGAAGCAGGTTAAGTATCTGTGGGCACTTTTAATTGAATCTCTTATTTTTCAACCTAGAAGACAAAATCTACCATCTTATTAAAAGAATGTCTAGAAGTGCAAACTTCCAGCTTACAGTTAGGAAGTTGAAACTGAAAGCTCCAGAGGATACTGAGACATCTGCCAATGACCTAGAACAGGATGGAAATTTTATGTAAATATATGGTGTCTCTGTTCTCCCCCCACCACATTAATTGCCAAACATCACTAATCATGGTTTCCTTCTCACAGGGCCTAGATACTCTCAGAATTCTTCTCAACCCCAACCACTCTAATTCCGAGCTATTATCTTCTTGGTTCCTATTTGAAGTGAAACCAAGTTGCCTTTTTGGTTCAGAGTGTAGCCTAGAAAAGATAAAAGTAGAAAACCTACATTACATGACTGCTGGATTCTTCCTCCATTCTAGTCCTCCACAAATACATATCACAGAAATGAAGCGTTAGCTGCACATGAACGTTCTATTGTCCATACACAGAATTCATACAATGCACACATGGATGTTCTGGCCCCTTTTCCATGTCTCCTTAGCTTCTAGAACAGTACTCCCTGAAGACACTCAGTAATTAGATAACTGTTGGCTGTCTAACAATGTGATTATCGGGATTCTTACAAGGTCTCTTCAAGCTCAGTATATAGTCTTCCTCCAAAGTTTGCTTCCACTGCCCAACATTTAGTTACATTTCTTCTCCCTATCCATTTCTGTTTTCTCTATTTTATCGAAGCATAGTTGATTTACAATGTTGAGTTAGTTTCTGCTGTACAAGCAGAGTGATTCAGTTATACATATATGTACATCCCTTTTCATATTCTTTTCCATTATGATTTATCACAGAATATTGAATACAGTTCCCTGTGCTATACAGTAGAACCTTATTGTTTATCCATCCAATGTATAATATTTTGCATCTGCTAATCCCAAACTCCCAAGCCATCCCTCCCTCACCCCCTTGGCAATCACACGTCTTTTCTCTATATCTGTGAGTCTGTTTTGTAGATACGGTCATTCGTGTCATATTTTAGATTCCACATATAAGTGATATTACGTGGAATTTGTCTTTCTTTTTCTGACTGACTTCACTTAGTACAATCATCTCTAGGTCCATCCATGATGGCAGATGGCATTATCTCATTCCTTTTTATGGCTGAGTCTGGAAAATCCCATGGATGGAGGAGCCTGGTAGGCTGCAGTCCATGGGGTCGCTAAGAGTCGGACACGACTGCGCGACTTCACTTTCACACATTGGAGAAGGAAATGGCAACCCACTCCAGTGTTCTTGCCTGGAGAATCCCAAGGATGGGGGAGCCTGGTGGGCTGCCATCTCTGAGGTCGCACAGAGTCGGACACGACTGAAGCAACTTAGCAGCAGCAGAATAGTCCATTGTATACCACATCTTTGTTATCCACTTATCTGTTGGTAGACATTTAGGTTGTTTCATGTCTTAGCTATTGTGAATAGAACATAGGGGTGCATGGATCTTTTTTAATTACAGCTTTGTCCAGATATATACCCAAGAGTGGAATTGCTAGATCATATGGCAACTCCACCCCACTCCAGTACTCTTGCCTGGAAAATCCCATGGATGGAGGAGTCTGGTGTACTGCAGTCCATGGGGTCGTGAAGAGTCGGACACGACTGAGCGACTTCACTTTCACGTTTCACTTTCATGCACTGGGGAAGGAAATGGCAACCCACTCCAGTGTTCTTGCCTGGAGAATCCCAGGGACGAGGGAGCATGGTGGGCTGCCATCTACAGGGTCGCAGAGAGCTGGACACAGCTGAAGTGACTTAGCAGCAGCAGCAGCAGCATGGCAGCTCTATTTTTAGTTTTTTGAGGAATCTCCATACTCTTTTCCATAATGGCTGCACCAGTTTACATTCCCACCAACAATGCAGGAGAGTTCCCTTTTCTCCACACTCTCTCCAGTGTTTGTGTTATTTGTAGACTTTTTACTGCTATGAGATTGTACCTCATTGTAGTTTTGATTTGCATTTCTCTAATAATTAGTGATGTTGAGCATCTTTTTGTGTGCTTATTGGCCATCTGTATGTCTTATTAGGAGGAATGTCTGGGTCTTCTGCCCATTTCTAGATTGGTTGTTTGTTTTTTTTTTTGCTGTGGAGTGTATGCGCTGTTTGTACATTTTGGAAATTAAGCTCTTGTCAGTCGCATTGTTTGCAAATATTTTCTCCCAATCTGTAGTTTGTCTCTTCATTTTCTTTGTGGTTTCCTTTGCTGTACAAAAGTTTGTAAGTCTGATTAGGTTCCATTTGTTTATTTTTGCTTTGATTTCTATAGCTTTGGGAGACTAACCTAAGAAAACATTGGTATGATAAATGCCTGAGAATGTTTTACTTATGTTCTCTGCTAGGAGTTTTATGGTATCAGATCTTATATTTAAGCCATTTTAAGTCTATTTTTGTATATGGTATGAGAATATGTTCTAACTTCATTGATTACATGTAGCTGTCCAGCTTTCCCAACACCACTGGCTGAAGAGACTGTCTTTTCTCCATTACATATTCTTGCCTCCTTTGTCCAAGTTTAATTCTCCATAGGTGTGTGGGTTTATTTCTGGCTTCTCTATTCTGTTCCATCAATTCATAAGTCTGATTTTGTGTCAATATCATGCTGTTTTGATTACTGTAGCTTTGTAGTATTGTCTGAAGTCTAGGTGGGTTAATCCTGCTTTGTTCTTTTCCCTCAGGATTTCTTTAGCAATTCTGGTGTAGATTTTAGGATTATTTGTTCCAGTTCTGTGGGGGAAAAGTCATGGGTAGTTTGATAGAGATCACATTAAATCTGTAGATTGCTTTGTGTAGTATGGCCATTTTAACAATATTAATTCTTCCAATCCAAGAGCATGGCTATCTTTCCAGTTCTTTGAATCATCTTCAATTTATTAGTGTTTTATAATTCCCAGCATATAAGTTTTTCCCTTCCTTGGTCAGTTTTATTCCTAAGTATATTTTGATATAATTTTAAAAGAGATTGCTTGTTTACATTCCCTTCCTGAAAGTTGTTAGTGTAAGAAATGCAACTTATTTCTATATGTTAATCTTGTATCCTGCTACCTTGTAGAATTCATTTATCATTTCTAGTAGGTTTTGTGTTATCTCTATTTTAATGTCACTTTTAAATACAGCTGTTACCAGTCCCTAAAGGGACAAAATTGTATGGAATCTTGAATGGCCATGCCCATTCAATAAAAATATAAAAGGATGGCTGCTGTGTGGTATTTTTAGACATCAGCAAAATGATTCTTACATACATCATTGATCTTGGAGAAAGGGTGCCCTTTAATTTTGCGGTAAAAGAAGGAAGCAGCTGGTGAGGAGCTGATAATGAGAGTTGCACTTTTGATGAGCAGCAAGCCAGAGGAACTGAGAATGCAATGACTAGGCAGCCTTTCCCACAGGAACTGAGGATGGAATGACCAGGCAGCCTTTTCCAGCATTTTTCCTCTTCCCACAGCTTGACCACTGGCAACCAATCCTGACCTTAGATAGGAAGGATTTTAAGTTGTTTTAGTTCCATTTGAGATTCAGTATATCTGGCTCTCACCTTGAGCACAAGAAATAATCATGGGTCTTTCCACATATTCAGTCAGTTGTTCATTTATTCAACATATTTGAGTATCTATTATGTGCCAGGCAGGCACATTAGTGAACCAGATAAGCAGAACGCCTGCCAAAGGCAATACAATAAATAGTTTGGGAAGACTTTAGACACTCCACATCCTAAATTAGCCCTTCTACCCTACCCCAAATAAATTCCTAGCCCTTCTTAAAACCAGATTGCCATTCAAATCCTCTCATAATGGAAATTATGAAGCCACCACTGGTCTTGTCCCTGCCCTCATGGAACATACATTTAGTGGGTCAAGCATTAACAAGTAAAAAGTCAGTGACATCCAAGTACTATAAGTGCTCTGATGAGGGTACCAGTTGGTGCTATGGATACTAAGAAGAACATCAAACCTTCCTTTCACAGGAATGATATCCAAGAAAATAGGTCCTGGAGCATGACAAAAGAGGCAGGGAAAAGAGTCCAAAGCAGAGGATTCAGTATCTGCAGAGCCTAAAAGGAAAGAAATGACAACATATTCTAAGAACTAAGTGTTAGTTTTGGAGCTTAGAGTGGGCGAAGGGTAAGAAAAACAGAGTAAATCACAAGATGTGATGATGGGGAAATGGCCAGGGCCAGACAAAGAAGGCTATAAGACATGATATGAGGTTGGAACTCTATCCTAAAAGGGAAGCCAATATGTTTGAAGCAAGCAAATGAACTGATAGGTTTGTGTTTAGAAAGATTGCTCTGGCCAGAGTCAAGGGAAGAGAAGCAAAGTTGGAGAGGAAGGCTTCATCAGTAAGCTGCTGGAGGCATCCAGGCTGCAGATGGCCATGTGGCTGCCGCCAGGGTAGTGGCGATGGGGATGGGAATGTGTATGAGGGTTGTGTTATGTTCCAGGGCTGCTGCAACAAAGCACCATAAACTGGGTGCTTAAAACAACAGATATTTATTCTCTCGAAGTTTGAAGGGCTAGAAGTTCGAGGTCAGGGTGCTGGCTCCTCTGACACCTCTAGCAGAGAATCCCCCCTGACTCTTGTAGCTTCTGACATTGCCAGCAGTCCTAGCTTGCAGAGGCACTGCCCTAGTCACTGGCCTTCACATCATCCTCCTTATGTGAGTTTCTGTCTCTCTGTCCAAATTTCCCCTTTTTATAACACCAGTTATATTGGATTAAAGCCCACCCTAATGACCTCATTTTAACATGATTATTTCTGTAAAAACCCTGTTTCCAAGAAAGGTCATGTTCAGACACACTGGAGACTGAGACTTCAACATATCTTTTTTGAGAGACACATTCAACTCAGTAGAGTTTTTTTTTACTAAGTCCCAGTTTCCTCCTGTTGCCCTAGGTCAGATGGGAGTCTTGTTCCCTTGACCTGCGCACCTGCCCTCCAGGATACAGTAAAGCCTTATCCTTAATAGGCCTCCTTCAAAAGGCTAGAGACTTGTCTCAGTTGGGAAATGGAATCTTTGGGACTTTCCTACTACCACCGCTTGCCATTTCACTTTCAGAATACTTTCTGTGTTTGAATTCCTCAGCCGAGTCTATTCATCTTCCATGGCAGCCCACTCCCAGGATGCAACATTCCTGCTGCCAATTACTATCCCTGACTGTCACCTGTTACCCATTTTTCAACCCCCCCACCAAGAGCAGTGTTTCTCAAAGTATGATCCACAGGTCATCTGAAGCAGAATTATATAGGAGTATTGTTCTAAAATATTATTTATTTTAACACACCTAACCCCACTGAAATTAAAAACCATGAAATTAAAAGATACTTGCTCCTTGGAAGCTATGACAAACCTAGACAGGATATTAAAAAGCAGAAACATCACTTTGCTGACAAAGGTCCATATTGTCAAAGCTATGGTTTTTCCAGTAGCCATGAACTGAAGTGAGAGTTGAACCATAAAGGAGGCTGAGCACCAAAGAATTAATGCTTTCAAACTTAGTGCTGAAGAAGACTCTTCAGAGTCTCTTGGACAGCAAAGAGATCAAACTAGTCCATCCTAAAGGAAATCAACCCTGAATATTCATTGGAAGGACTGATGCTGAAGCTGAAGCTCCAGTACTTTAGCCACCTGATGTGAAAAGGCTCTGATGCTGGGAGAGATTAAGTGCAGGAAGAGAAGGGAGTGACAGAGGGTAAGATGGTTGGATGGCATCATCAACTCAATGGATATGAGTTTGAGCAAACTCAGGGAGATAATGAAGGACAGGGAAGCCTGGCATGAGGTAGTCCAAGGGGTCATAAACAGCCAGACACAACTGAGTGAACAGCAACAGGAACAACAAACTCTACTGCATCAGAACTTCTAGCTATGGGGTCCAAAATTCCATATTTATAACTAGCTGTCTGGTGCTGGACAGGGAGGCCTGGTGTGTTGCGATTCATCGGGTCGCAAAGAGTTGGACACTACAGAGCGTCTGAAATGAATTGAACTGAACTGTCCTAGAGGTTTTCATGAACACTCATGTTTGAAGACTGCTACTCTAGGTCATGATTTCTGGATTTCCTGCCAGGCCCTGCTGCAAGGTCTACCTCTCAGTGTGGGCACTCTTTCTGGAGGAACATCTCCTTCTAGGCTCTCCTCCCTTCTCCTCTGGTCCCATGCTACCATGGTTAAACAATTCCAAGCCACCAATTTCTATCTCACAACCAGAGGGAGACAAACATACTAAAATAAACTATTCTTATGAAGAAAGGACCCAAGTATTGGGATTTCACTTAGCCTAGTGAAGATGTATCATTGTATATTGCTGATGAAAATAATATGAGAATAACACTATTTTTTTAATGACTCTAAGGATATCCCCGCCAAATTAAAATCCTGATAATTACAACAGAACCAGCTAAAGGTAAAATATATTACATATATTTATGTATGTTCAAATGTGTATGTATGTGTGCATGCTCAGTCATGTCTAAGTTTTTGTGACCCTATGGACTGTAGCCCTCCAGTCTCCTCTGCCATGGGATTCTCTAGGCACAAATACTGGAGTTGGTTGCCATGCCCTCCTCCAGGAGATCTTCCCACCCCAAGGATCAAACCTGCGTCTCTTGTGACTCCTGCATTGCAGATGGATTCTTTACCTGCTGAACCACCAGGGAAGACTCAAATGTATGTATATCTTTATCAAATTGAAAGTACAAGTAGGCAATCCAAAGTCATGATTGCTTCCCTTAAGCACAAACACTCATCTCCACTCTACTTAAAAAAAAAAAAAAAATCATAGTCTAAAAGCTCTCAATCACATGATATTTAGTTTAAAAGAACAAGTCTACCTTCTCTTGGTGCTTTTAAGGGTTTAGGCTCTTATGGTTTGGCTCCAGTGTAAGTGATTTATACTTACTTACTAATAGATGTAAATATGTAAAAATACTCATTTTTAGAGCTCAGTGCACAAGTGAATTCCTAGAATTTTCTTTGGGGAATTGAAGTTTCAACTCTCTTTCACCACCAGAGGAGAGCAAGCATAGAGCCCCGTGTAGAAACAACACTCCTAAAGGTATCAAATAAATATTTAATGATGTTGGTCATATTCTTGCCCCAGGCTGAGGGATTGTCACCAGCAGAGGAATAGATGATCACCCCTCAGGCGGTTTGATCTCACTCATACGTACAACTCACATCAGACTTTTACTTGTTAATAACATTGTACATTAGAAGGATAGAGGAGTTTTCTAAGCACAGATGCCTACTAGGTATTTGTAAGTAAAACCATATGTAGAATAGGGTTCAGCTCAGTCGCTCAGTCATGTCCGACTCTTTGTGACCCCATGAATCGAAGCACGCCAGGCCTCCCTGTCCATCACCAACTCCCGGAGCTCACTCAGACTCACGTCCATCGAGTCGGTGATGCCATCCAGCCATCTCATCCTCTGTCATCCCCTTCTCCTCCTGCCCCCAATCCCTCCCAGCATCAGAGTCTTTTCCAATGAGTCAACTCTTCACATAAGGTGGCTAAAGTCCTGGAGTTTTAGCTTTAGCACATTCTTTCCAAAGAAATCCCAGGGCTGATCTCCTTCAGAATGGACTGGTTGGCTCTCCTTGCAGTCCAAGGGACTCTCAAGAGTCTTCTCCAACACCACAGTTCAAAAGCATCAATTCTTCGGCACTCAGCCTTCTTCACAGTCCAACTCTCACATCCATACATGACCACAGGAAAAACCATAGCCTTGACTAGACGGACCTTAGTCGGCAAAGTAATGTCTCTGCTTTTGAACATGCTATCTAGGTTGGTCATAACTTTTCTTCTAAGGAGTAAGCGTCTTTTAATTTCATGGCTGCAGTCACCATCTGCAGTGATTTTGGAGCCCCAAAAAATAAAGTCTAACACTGTTTCCACTGTTTCCCCATCTATTTGCCATGAAGTGATGGGACCAGGTGCCATGATCTTAAGAAACTGCAAAATAATGCATGGGCTTGATCTAACATTTAAAGTAAAGGAAGAATTAAAGTAATTATTAAATAGATTAAGTCTATATAAACTGATTTGTGTCTCAATTATATTTCCTGGATATTTCAGTCAAATTGGGATGTCATTCATTCCATTTGCTCATTTTATAAAAATGAACACAGCAAATTTACACTAAATGTTTACATATTTACACTTAAAGGAAAATGTGCTTCCATTTAATTTTTTAAAATCCAGTTACCTTGCAGTTCTAACATCAACAACAAAACCTTGTATGTAACCAGCATTTGCTATGTCTTGTTCATCTGTCTTTAATCTTACTTCCATACTTCAAAAATAAATACTCTTTGTGATTTTTTTCTACCTTTTTTACAAGTATATTCTTTAAAGAGTTGATGCTAGGGTGAAGTATTTTATAGCAACAGGCAAAGTGGGGGCTTGCTGGATCTCTGGTCCTAGAGACCCAGCACATTTTACTTGAGTAAGTGGAAACTTCTTTTCACTGCCCTTTTGCCTCCTTTTTAGCCCTGGGCCTGCCGTCTCCACAACACTCTCTGTATTGAGCTTCTCCAAGTTGCCCTCTATTGCACAAACTCTATTAAAATCCCTCTTAGGTTTCACACCCCGGCACCCTCACCAAGTACCTTATAAAGTAAAAGATATAAAATACTGCCATTCTTATTTCCCTACTCCATTTCAAAATTTTTCCTTAACTATGGATTATGAAAACATAGCTGATTAAATAGATCATATTAATGTTACATTGTAAAAGAGGAACATGTTAAATTCAGTATGTAAAGAAAGAGAATGAAATAGAGTTCTCACTGGCCCTTTCCATGGCTGTCTACGTCTCTGTGACAGGTGGCCAGGAGGGACACCTGCATACCCCATCTTCGACAGAATGCTTCTCCATCTTCTCATATAACTTCTAATCCACTTTTCTCTGACTGGTTAGTCTCAGCCTTTCAAATATGAGTATGCTTAGATAAGCTTATGTAGACCTCAGAAAGAATTACTCTTTCACCTACCACCATGAAGTATTCCCTCAAAAACCCAAACAGGCTATAAGAAGAAAGCTTTGATTTTTATTTCATTTTGTCTTCTCTTTACAGAGAATAATCTTTCTGTCTTCAGGTACTGTTGGTAATTTGGGAATCCAAAACTATATAAATAACTACAACCTTCTCTAAGCTTCAGTTATATATAAATTACTTCCTTAAAAGACTTTTAAGGAAAGCAGAAAGCAGCTTTGAAAAAGTGTGTCAGTTTCTTGTTGAACACAATTCAAAACCAGCCCCAGAGCCTGTTGTTACCATTTGTTTTTAATGTGCAGCTATAAAAGAACTCACTGGGACAAACATAAAGTTGAGTTTTAAAAAGTCAAGGTAGTGGGATTTTTTTAATAGTTGCAGATTTTATAAGTTTTAAAATTGTGAGCTGGTGTTCTTTATACACAAATCTTATTTCTCTTCCAAAGGGACATGTTGGATTAAGTTCTATTTTCAGTATATCTGAGCAGAGATCTATCTAAGCAAAGATTCAGGACACTGGCTCCAGTCAGACTTAACTTCCAAGACCACCCTCATCAAACTCCCTGAGCTTTATTGCAAAGATCTGGTGAGACATGGTAAATACTTTTAAAAATATGCAAGTGTGGTAGAAAAGGCATATGATTTGGAGGTTGGCAGAAGTATGCACAAATTTAGTCTTTGCCACTAGCCAACTACATGATTGGGGATAAATTTTTTAATCTCTGAATCATATATGAAATGGAATAATAATGAGTCACTATTGAAGTTGTTGGGAGGATTAATGAGATGATGCACATTGAGTATTTAGCATAGCACCCAGCTCATAGAAACAACTGAGAACTTATTAGGTTCCCATCCCCTTTCCCTTTGTGTGCCATGGTGGGAGGGAAATCCTTCCACTTGCTGACTATTAAAAAAAAAAAAATGTGCAGAAAGCTTTCTAGGATAGGATTACCAGTTATTCTTTTCCTGAAAGGCAAGTCTTAGGTTACAGTTTTACTGTAAACATCTCCAAAACACTACAGGCAGAAAGATCAAGGAGATTTGCAGTTCCTAGAAAGATTCATGATATCCCATGAAAGTTCATATTTCAAGGCTGATCTGCTGGCTTGATGGGATTCTGTCATCAGGAGCTTTCTTTCTCCATGTGGCTTCTTAGAAGATAATCTGACCTTCACAGTTTATTTCCCACAATTTGTCCCTTTGCACGGATAGTATTAATAGTTTCTATCACTCTGGCATTTAGAGAACATTTCTGTTCAAAATTTGCCATATTGGATGACACTGAGCTCTTCCACTAATGAAGAATCTGTTTTTAATTAGAGTTTTCAACTTTCATCATCTCTCCTCTCTCCCCAATGCTAAAATCCTACCTACCTATATTGCCAAGGTAAAAATGACTATTAAGTTTAAGGTCACTTTCACCGATTACTATTTGTGTGGTGCCTTAGGGAGGCAGGATATGAATTCTTCAGGAGGAATCATGCTTTTATGGTACATGTGATCTCTCAGTTGCTGGATTTGAAAGCTCCATTAGACTAATACTGATCAACTAATAATTATGCATGTGTAATTAAGAATGTGTAAAAATATTAATTATAAAAATGTTACCCCCATATTTTTCAGTGTTTCCACTTAATAAAATTTCTCATTAAAAAATTCACTTAAAGTGAGGAAAAAAAATTAAATGCCCAACCCATAAAGTTCACAATTATGGAATTCTATGTAATAGAACACTATTTAGCCATTAAAAATGTAGTTGTAGAAAAATATTTATTAACAGATTTATATGTTAGCAATCTACATGTGGGGCAAATTATAAAACTATGTACTATACAATCTTATTTTGGTAAAATTGAGACTAGATATTTATTATATGTATATTATATATATTTATTATATGTATACTATATGCCAAGGAAAATGTCTAAAAGGATAATGTGCAACTGTCTAAAATGCAAGTGATAGAATTACAGTTCGTTTTACTTCCTTCATTTCTCCTGACTGTAGTTTCAGTTTTTCCATAATGAATGAACATGCATTTTGGCATGCATTTTAAAAGTTATTGTTAAAATAATTATTTTCTGATCACCACACAAGGCTCATGAGATTTATGTGTGTGTGTGCTCAGTCATGTCCAATTCTTTGCCACCCCATGGATTTTAGCCTGCCAGACTCCTCTGTCCATGAGATTTTCCAGGCAAGAATACTGGAGTAGGTTGCCACTCCATGAGATTTCAGAACACGTAATAAGGCTTCATGGTGAAAAGAGAGCTTAGGTGCTAGAAAAGGCAACAAATTAGAAGGCCAAGCCTCAGCTGAACAGCAGGATGCTTGAGTCCCTAATAAGCTCACCCCTGTGCAAGGTAACCTTGGGTGAGCCATATCCCTTTTCTGTACATCACTTTTTCCACATGGAAAAGCACAATGACATTCCACACCTCCATATGATATCACCTAGGTTGGGTATGTACTCTTATCAGGCTCTGGGTTACAGGAAAAACCTGCACATTGTCAGCACTCTGAATTTCCATCAGTGATGTGAGCCATGGTTTTGTCGGACTATTTATTTAGTATTTCTATTTATTTTGCTGTTATTAGATTATGTTCTGGAAACTTTACCATGCGTCTGGAGAGAGGCTTCTCTGTGGGTAATCTTGAATTGATAATCATTTCCATCACGAGCAGAGAAGTGGTTTTACTCTTTTGCTTTTCTGGTAAGTTCAAGGAGATCTTTTGTAAGCCTCTGTGTTTGGTTTTGCAGTACAGGCTTTACCAAAGCAAAATTTCACATCTGACTATAAAGCTGGTAATTCAGTGTAAGGGGAGTAGAGAATCTGTAACGGCTGTTTAGACAACAGGGAGCCCACTGAAGAGAAAATAGATTATAAAACAGAGAAATATTACCATAAAGTTGTACAGCTTGGTCTTCAGCTTTTATAGTGTCTTTCTTACTTCTGTGTGAGACTCTGAGGTTCATATGCATAAATCTTTGCCTTGTCTAATGACCTCAGAAAATGCTCATGTAATGATTTAAGACAGAGAAGGGAAATTGCTATCAATTCTTCTACAATTTTTCTTTAAATAATTTTATTTATTTGGCTATGCTGGGTCTTCATTTCTGACCAGGCTTTTCTTTAGTTGCAGTGAGCAGGGTCTACTCTCTAGTTGCCGTGCATGGGCTTCTCACTGCAGCGGCTTCTTTTGTTGCAGAGCACAGGCTCTACAGCAATTAGGCTTCAGTAGTTGTGGCACATAGCTCAGGAGTTGCGGTTCTCAGGCTCTAGAGCACAGGCTCAGTACTTGTGAAACATGTTTCTAGTGGACCCGCGGTATGTGGGATGTTCCCTGGCCAGGGATCAAACCTGTATCTCCTGCGTTGGTAGGCAAATTCTTTACCACTGAGCCACCAGGGAAGCCCCCTGTTTCTATAATTTAAATTTAACCAGATAAATCTGACACTGGGACTTTGAATCAGAATAAATAACAGTATTAATAAGCCTTAAAGTGGGCTTCTGAGAATTTCTTCCGGATTAGCTCTATAACATGCATACTTCTATATCTGGCAGAAAATTGGAATACTGGAAGTCTTAATCTGAGGCTTCAGATGATCAGTGTCAAGTGGCTAATTATGATTCATTTTCTATTCCAATTAACCATTAATTAAAGTAGGTATCCTTGACTTAACATTCAGTGCAAGCAAAGCTCAAAAAGAAAGTGTGATACACACTGCTCCTGAAAAGCCACTGACTGGTTCCATTATCACCTTCCTATCTGTTGCTCGTGGTTGCTATAGTAACCAGCATTTAAGAGGCAAACACAAAATCAGAGTGCTGGGCTGATGCCGTTCTCAAATGGCTTTGTTTCTTGTCTAAGATTTCCCTGCCTGTCCTTGTATCAGACTTCACCTCCAAAGCCTCAAGTAACTACCTTACTGCTTGCAAATGGGCAAGCGAAGGGGAAAAGGGTGGGCTGGAGACAGGCTCCATTACGGCCACCTGCCCTTTTAGAGAAAAATAAAGTCAATGTCCAGTGCAGTTAGTGAGACTCAGCGCCCTGCTCGCTCAGCTGGGAAGGAAAGGGGTTGGTCTGCGACAGCTGCTACATTGTGAGCGGTGTTTGTCCAGCTCCACCAGGAGCACAGATGGGGTCAGGCCCGCCTTGCTCAGCCGCAAGCTCTCCGGAACCTTGCTGGTGCAGGGGGTGGGGTGGGGGCGTGGCTTCCAATTCACCAAAAAAGAACAGCTGATTTTTCAAGTGTTGCGTTCAAAGCAAAAAGGAAGGCAGCAGAAGAGAAGAAAGAAGCGAAGCTAGAATGAACACTCTGATCACTTATGGTGAACAAATTCGGCCAATGATTTTTAGAAAGAAAGAAAGCGAAGTCGCTCAGTCGTGTCGGATTCTTTGCAACCCCATGGACTGTAGCCTACCAGGTTCCTCCACCCATGGGATTTTCCAGGCGAGAGTACTGGAGTGGGTTGCCATTTCCTTCTTATTTGGATTTAAATAAGCATTTTGGTTTATTTCATCTATTTTTGTAGCAGACATGGACAACATGTTTAAACAGAAAAGTGATAAATAGAAACTATTCCATTTGGGCACTTACAATTTCAACATAAAGAGACACTGACAGTCGTATTCAAGTCTGGCCTATATATTAAAAGCTCGCTTTTCTGCATTCCAGTGATTAAGAAAAATTAGGTCACAACCCCACAGGAGAAACTGCAGTCCCCAAAATATCCCTTTTGAAAGACTACACATGACATTAAATTACCAGGCACATTAAGCTTGGCTGGAATATTTTTACACACATAAACCTTTAACTGAGTGGTAAACTAATAATTCCCAAGCATTTCTTTAAAGGGAGCTTAGTATTTTGGTTGGCAAATGTGCCCAGGGGAAGTAATACATTAATAACTCTTGCTTTGTACACAGTTCCTTTCTTTATGCAGTCAGAATGCTTTATGGTGGCTTATATCCACAAATTGAAAAGAGAATGGATACATCTTATCTTTTATGACTTACTTTGTTGAAAGAACACTCCTAAGAAGCACAAAAATAAGGTCTGGTTGCATGCCTGAAGGAAAGATTAAATGATTAATGGCTTAAAAAAACATGGAGAAAGTTACAATATGCATAAGGAAATAATCCATTAATCAGATGTGGGAAAAATACACAATATTGCTTTGCTAATGAAGATTATCACTGTGTCATCTGGCCCTGGACCTACCCAAACTAGATTGGACCTAAATCCAGTGATCTGGAAATAAAAAAAATACAAAAAATGATGACCCATAACACAAATGCTCCATTTTGTCAGCCCCCTGGGCTCAGTCACTTCTGTTGGCCGAGTTATCTGACCCTACTAAGTGGAGAAATGGCTTGTGGAAAAGAGTCCTGGAACTTTCCTGTATGTCTGAAGTACTACATATGCCATTTAGGCCTGAAAAGCTCCTTTATTAGTTATGTGGTCAGTGCCTATGTAAGGGTGGAAAATGAGAGGAAACCAGGAGTTCCATTCTGTTCATCTCATCTTTTTACCACTAAGCCCCAAAGAAAAGCAGCAGCAGTTAAAAAGCTGCTGGGAATGCTCTTTTTCATTTCGGTCCATTGGCAGACAAGTAAAATGTGATTTCTTAATCAAAGGGACAGATGCCATTTAATATAGCCATTAGTAAAAGAAGGGTATGTCCTATTATTGCTATAGCTAAGAATTGTGTTGATAAACACAAAGTTGACATTTATAAGGCATTATGCCCTGAGCAGTTCAGGGATTCACGAGGCTGGACACAGGAAACCCAATCAAGGGTTTCAGTTACAAGTGACTTGGTAAGGCTGCTCGCCTGGCTCTGTTGAAAGCTTCAGTCCAAAATCACAGCAACCTTCTAAATAAAGAGTATGTAAGCACACTGAGGGCGGACACCAGGGAGTGGAGTGGGCTGGGGCAGGGCACGTCCCTCAGTGTACCAAAAGCTCCACCAAAGCCAGCATCCTTCCTGTCTGGATTCCCCCAGAGACACCCTGAAGCTACGCTGAAAGGGACCAGAGAGGCCTGATTTTAAATAGATGTTTGATTTGGGGGCAAATTACATAGTCTCTCTGAGCCCCAGCTTCCTGTCTATAAATCACTGTATTGTTTTAAGAAATAGTTTAAAGTATACAAATGCTTGCTTAGCACAGTTCCAGGTACATATTAGGCTTTCCTTCTTCCTTGTTAATCTCACTCCACCGCGATTTACTTCTCTGCTTTAAACCTACATGGCAAGATGAAGGCTATTCTTTTTGCTTGCAAATATATTCATTTGCTCAACATCTTATCTGTTGTCAGTCCCCTCATTTTCCCACAATTTTAAAGAATCACGAAAAGAGAAGAATAGCACAGAGTTATCATGAAGAGTAAAAGAAGCCATGGGCTTCCTCAGAGGCTCAGTGGTAAAGAATCAACCTGCTGATGCAAGAGACGCAGGTTCAATCCCTGGGTCAGGAAGATCCCCTGGAGAAGGAAATTGGCAACCCACTCTAGCATTCTTGCCTGGGAAATCCCATGGTGATGGAGCCTGGTGGGCTACAGCCCATGAGATCACAAAAGAGTTGGATACAACTTAGCCACTAAACAACAACAAATCTCATCTCAAAAAGAAGTAATGCCTATAAAATATGTACTGGAGATGAGATTCATACATTTATTCTTTCTACAACTGCTTGCCATGCACAACTGCCTAAGATTGGGAGCCAAATTGCCCCCAAGCTATGTCGGGTGGTCTAGGAGTATGGGAAAGTAGTAACGGGCAGAACGGGACACCAAAACCATTTCCAAAAGGAAGTAATGCTTAAGCTGAATCTTGAAAGAAAGAGGGTTTGGGAGTAGGGGAGAGGATGTGTTAGAAAGTGGGGGGATGAGGAAGGAAGAAGGGCACTTTTCCAGTTCCTACTTTCAGACCTATGTAGTCAGGGAGTGCTGCTCTCTGAGGAAAACTCCTAACACGAAGATGAAAGACTGAACCCAGAACTAAAAATAACCAACCAAAAACCACAAGACAATGCTTTGAGTAAATGAAAATAAGATAAGGAGAACTCTTTTAAAAATCAATATTAATATCTTCATCAAGATGAGGGGAGATATCATACCCATAAAACAAAAACAGAATGCTATAAAAAAAAAAAATAACAACAAAAGCAAAAAAGCCCTTAGAAGTGAAAATCTTGAAAGCAAGATCAAGGTAGCTGAGATGTAGAGGAAAAAACAGAGAAAAATTAAAACAATCTGACTTTTAATATGGACAAAGCAGAGTAACTAACTTCATAAAAGTCTGTACTGGAATTGTGTCTAATACCCAAAACAGCTAACTTGGAGATAGATGATGATACCCTAAGGGTGAAGGGGTTGCTGTTCTCAGAGTGAAAACATTTAATTCCTATTCTTCAGTCTAGAAAGGCAAATTACTATCTCCCATCCTGTAAGAGGTGTTGGTCAGAAAATCATGTGGCAAAAAGTTTTGAGACTCTGATCCTAAAGTCTCATCTGTTAAAGAATTACTTTTACAAGAGAATTAAATAATAACTCATACAAATATAAACACATATCAAAAGTTTTATTTAAGTCATGAATGATGAGGGTATTAGTAAGATACTGTAATTCGTTCAGAAGAGAACTCAAAACACCACACATTTTTAGTGAGAAAATGAATGCTGGAATGAATTTGAAGGCCAAAACGTAGAAACTGAATTTTATTTGCTTTTTCTTTTAATACTTGAGTCTAAAAATAAGCGATGAACTGTGTTAAAAAAATTCTTAGTAATAACTGTTCAGTTTTAATGGTCTTGCTCTTTCTTATTTTTTTTAAATAATTAATACCTTTACCTAAAACATGAAGGATCATTCTTTAAGTGTAATCCACCTAGAAAATAAAAATCCTGTGCCTTACCAGAAAAATTTTTTTTTGCTTCATGTTGACTTTATTTTATCCTTTGTTATTCAAGGCCAAAAAAAAAAAAAAGGATCCCTCATTTATGATAGAGATGTGGTTCTTTTTGTGTTATTTTCTACATATCTTAAAATTTTATTTTATTGAAGTATAGCTGATTTTTAATACTATGTTAGCTTCAGGTGTATAGCACAGTGATTCAGTATCTTTGCAGATTATACTCCTTATTGATTATTACAAAATAGTGGGTATAATTTCTTATGGAATACAGTATATCTTCACTGCTTAGTTTATATGCAGTAGTTTGTATATATTAACTCCATATCTCTATTTGTCTCTCCCCCTTTCCCTCTCCCCTTTGATATCCACCCAAGATCATTTACTGTATGATTCCATTTATATGAAATGTCCAGAACAGGAAAAGCCATAGAGAAAGAAAGTAGTGGGCTGAGAGGAGTGAGGAGTGACTGCTTATGTGCACAGGGGTTCTTTCAGGGATGTTGTAAGGTTCTGAGATCAGGTTTTGGTGATGGGTGCATAACTCTAGGAATATTCTAAAAGCCACTGAACTATACACTTTAAATGAATGAATGTTATGCTATGTAATGTTTATCTCTCGATATACCTGTATATATTTTAAAAGTCTCAGAAACATGGGGTAGGTTTGAATGAGAAGGGAACAGCTTTATGAAGAAAATGACATTTGATTTATGGATTAAAGGATGAGTTTTCTACATAGAGAAAGGTAAAGAAACTTACCAGCCAGAGGAACAAGCAAGGATTTGTGAACGACATGGTATTTGGGGAATGTGTGGTCAGTGCATACCTCGAAGGAGGTTAGTGGGAAATGAGACTGGAAAGTAAAACGAGGGTCTGAATCAGCCAGAGTCTCAGCAGAAAAGAGAAGGAGTAATCAAAAGAGGATAACGAAAGAGAACGTGACAGAGAAATTGTCCACAGGAGTGTGTGCGAAGTTAACGGAACCCCAAGGGAAGGCGAAGCTCCCCTGGGACCAACCACAGCTGGGATTCATTATGACCCCGGGCCTAATGGTCCGCTGGAGGGAAAAGTAACCAGAACTCAGTGAGAACTGCAGCTGTAGGAAGGAGCCCAGTCGGTGTGGACTTTGGGTGGAGGAATGGAGTCACTGACAAACCTTGAGGGAAGAAACCCAGGAAGAGAGCGCTGAGAGCTTCTCTTCCCACCCTCCAGTCTCCTGTTAGGCCAGACAGAGCACAGGCCTACTGACAGCGTCCACGCCGGTCAGCTTCCTGGGGTGGAGAGCCGGGCCACATACGAAGAGAGAACCTGGAGAGGGAACAGCTCAGGGCCAGGTCAGAAAGGAGGCGTGTGCCTTGCAAGCAGTCTGGAATTTGTACTGTAGACAGAAGGAAACCATAAAAGGGGTTTAAGTAGGGAAGTGCCTGCAGTGTGATGGTTTGGAGAGAGAGCGCCTAACGTTGCTTCTCAAAGTGTGGTTCCCAGGCCAGCAGCATCCACATCACCTGAAAGGGAACTTGTCAGAAATGCAAATTCTCAGGTCCCCTCACAGACCTACTGAGCCAGAAATTGTGGGAGTAGGGTCCAACCACCTCTGTTTTAACAAGTGCCTTCAGGTGATCCTGATGTGTATGAAGTTGGAGGACCATGAGTCTAGAACATTATCCCTGAATCACATGTTCAGCAGGTTTATGGAAAGGTGCAGATCCCATGTGCTTCGATCCCTAGGCCTAATGGTCCAATGGACAAGCCATATCTCTGCTGGACAAGCACTTACGCCTGTGCAGATTGGTTGGCAGTGTACATGTCTAGAGCCACCATTCAGGTAGATGGCCAGGACCCTGCTAACCAAGGTCTGGAGAGCAAAGGGGGAACCCTTCACCCTTACCTTACTGATCAGGATTTCCAGGAGCAAGTGTGAGCCTAAAGGGAAGAAAGTATAATAATCCTGTGCAGTAATGACATCTTCAGTCCTAGAATAAATTGATGCTTGTGGAAAGAGTATGCCTTCTCCCCTTGAAAAGGGACTGTATGTGAAAGATTGCTTATCCTATGAAGGAAACAGAGAGAATCTCTTCTGAAAGTAATTTGGAAACAATCTAAATATTTAAAGATAGAAAATTGGCTAAATAACTGAGAGTGCGTGAGTGCTAAGTTGCTTCAGTTGTGTCTGGCCCTTTGGACCCCATGGACTGTAGCCCATCAGGCTCCTCTGTTCATATGAGGCTTGCTCATAGGCAAGAGCACTGCAGTGGGTTGCCATTTCCTTCTGAGGGTACATCTCAAATGTAATACCTTATAGCATTATAATTTATAATTATTAAGAGTATTTACTTTCATTTAAATTTTTAAAATGACAATGGTGTGTTCTAAATTATTGTTTTAAAAAATTATGTTAATGTTATATATGCATAGAGATAATCTGGAGGGCTATACTTCAAATAATAATTCTTATCTCTAGGTGGTAAAATTACATGGATTTTACTTTCTTCTTTTATTTCCACTTTAACAATTTTCCATACTGACATGAATTTTGAGATTAGAAATTAAAGCTATTACTTAAAAGAGAAAGCAGAAAATATAATGGAAATATGTTCATATTTAAATACTGAAAATATTAAAAATATGTGAATATAAATAACTTACCATAAAGTTAAAAGAGATATAAAAATGAGGAGATACCTGTAAATTATATCAGTTCAGTTCAGTTCAGTCGCTCAGTCATGTCCGACTCTGCGACTCTCCCTCTTGAACTTCCCTCCACCTCCCCCCTTTACCACCCGTCTAAATTGTTACAGAGCCCAGGTTTAAGTTCCCTGAGTCACACAGCAAATTGCCATTGGCTATTTCTTTTACATATGGCAGTGTATATGTTCTCTATTTGTCCCACTCTCTCCTTCCTCCCCACCTGCCTGTGTCCATAAGTCTGTTCTCTATGTCTACATCTCCATTCTTTATAGGCTAGTGATAGAGACTATCTCTTTTGACTATTATTAGCTGCCTTTTTATGCTACCAAAATACTGTTTTAGATAGTTGTATGGTGAAAATACAGTTAATCATTAAATGTAATACCTGATAGAATGCATGATAGAATACATGCAGATATATAATTAAATATTGGAAGAAAATGAGAAAAATAGAAAAAAAAAGCCTTAGAACTATCACTTTGAATTGTTTAATTCGGTGAAAATTCATCTTGTAAAAAGGAAATCCCAGAAAATTTAATGTAAGGTGCTAAAAGACACCACTGGAACCAGAGAGATCTGAGTTAGAATTCCGGGTCTGCCATTTAATATCTATTTACCTTTTGGTAACTTACTCAGCATCTCACCTTTCTCCAGTGAAAAATGGGAATAATAATTGGTGTGTTGCAGAGGGTGTTGCAGGAGTTAATGGAACGGGGTATGTAAATCCACAGACCCCGGTACTTGGTTTATAATGTGAATTCCATTCCTTTCCTAGTAAAACAATAGGGAGTTGTGACATTATTTGGATTCTAAAATTAAATCTCCTAAGGGGAGGTAGCGATCTGAGAAGATCCTCAAGATATTCAAAACGAATCTGTTACATCTTAAGAATAGATCTCAGATTACTTTAGGACAGCTGTACTGTGAGGTCACTCAATAAGCAGGAATTTTCAGGATGGCTTTTATTTCATGCTGGCCAATGCCTGTTTGGACAGGCCCTGGCAGACCCAGTAGATCATGAGGCCACAGACTTTAAAACTTGCGCTGTATACTATTTTTCAACCTGTCAGTACATCAGAATCACCTGGGTGCTTTTAAAAATACAATGTCAGGGTCCCACCTCCAAAGATACTGGTGTAATTGTTCTAGACTGGGGACCCCAAATCAGTGTTTTATTGCTATTTTTTATTTTACAATGGCCTATGAAAAGACCCTGATGCTGGGAGGGATTGGGGGCAGGAGGAGAAGGGGACGACCGAGGATGAGATGGCTGGATGGCATCTCCGACTCGATGGACGTGAGTCTGAGTGAACTCTGGGAGTTGGTGATGGACAGGGAGGCCTGGCGTGCTGCGATTCATGGGGTCACAAAGAGTCGGACATGACTGAGCGACTGAACTGACTGACTTACTGATGTGATTTTTATGTGCAAGTCTCTTAGCGTAAGCATAAAGCCTTGACTCATAATTTCTGGCTCAGTCTCTTCTGTGACCAGAAATGACCAAATATTTCCTTCTCAGTATTCTTTTCATGTGAGATGTTGACACATTACCTTTCACAAAATTCTTCAGCATCACAATTTAAAATGCTAGTGGATACAGTGGAACTAGAAGGAGAAAGGAAGACCAGTATACCTGTTAACTGGTGGATTTCTCACATCGAAACCAATGTAGAAGTTACAGCTGTCATCCTGAATGCTTGAAGATCTTAATGAGCAGACACTTTTAGCTCAAGATATGACTGAAATTGACAGACTTTATGAGCTAATTTTTGATCCAAAAAATCTTTTGAAATTTAGTATCTAGCTTCAAAATAATTTATTAGATATTAATTTACTTTTAAATTTCTGAAGTTTTATTAAAACTTAAGTATTCTCATAGGGAATAAAACACTAATATTCCACAATAATTGTCTCTATTTTTGTCTCAGTCACAAAGTGTATTCATTTTAATCCAGAGAGAGGGTGTGGGGCGGGAGGGTGGAGGTGGGGGTCGGGATTGGGAGTTCATGTACACTCATGGCTAATTCATGTCAATGTGTAACAAAACGAATACAGTATTGTAAAGCAAAACAAACTAAAAAATAAAAATTAATTAAATTGAAAAAAAAATAAAGGTAAATGGCAACTTTTATCAAATATTTTAATTCATCCTATATTCAATATTAGTTATTTATGTTAACTGAAACTGACATATACAAATGTGAGAAACTATCAAAATAATAGCTTTATTAATGTAATAACATATATTCTATGTCCATATAATCCATTTATTTTTCTTGATCCCTAATTTTTATTTCTAGGCAATTTGACAGATCTGTTGAAAAATGGCGGCGGTTTCATTATGATATGAAGATATTTAATCAATGGCTAACAGAAGCTGAACACTTTCTCAAAAAGACACAAATTCCTGAGAACTGGGAACATGCCAAATATAAATGGTATCTTAAGGTAAGTTTTTGAAATCTCTTTTTTTCAGACTGTTTTTATCTCCACCACAACATCACGACCGCTTAACTTTAAAGCTGAGGTTGTGAAGGATGATGTGAATTTATAATTCCTGTCTTTTGTTGTCAGCACCGTACATGCTAGAACTTGTCATGATGATCATTTTGGAACGTTTTGTGTCAGGATGAGAGTCTAGACATAACCGGTTTATCTGATGAAGTGCAAAGTGTAATTGAATCTTGAATACAGAGAAGCATCTTACAGCAGGGTGTCCTGTGGCTTTAGGGCAGTGTGTGTTTTTGCCTTATGTTGGATTTTGTTCAGGAGGAGAACTTGTGCTGTACTTAGCAATAATGTAGTCACTAGAAATATCCATCATTATAAAATTACAGCTCTGTTTCCCTAAAGACAGTCTGTGGTGATGTAGCAATATTCCTATATATTCTATTGACAAAATTTCTTCTGAGATAGGCCAGAGGCCAAAACAATACAGTAAATTGGTAGTACTTATTGACTGTTTTATGGGTTTTGTTAATGGAAATGCAACATATGGATTATAACCATCGTACAGTTTAATTTCAACTGGCAATGTCTTTTGATTATGTAGATAAAGTGGATTGTGGAGGTTATAATTTAGGTTATAAAGTATATGGCTTAAGTATAAGAAATACTGGGTTCACTACACAAAATCTTAGGTACTTTGCAATATTTTTAAGTTCAAATTGTTCAGGTAGCAATTTTCAGTCAAGGAGATTTGAACTGTGATCAGTTTTTGAATGCCACAAAATATTGATTAAGACAGATGAAAGCAATGAAAAGGATAATACATTAAATAGTCCAGGCATTTCAAAATGCTGGTTTCATAAAAGTAATATCATTTTCAACTTAACAATTCTTTTTTAAATATTTTTTGCATAGAAAAGATGCCTTCTGATATTAAGAAATTAACCATTTATACACTCATATATGTGTAAGTAGAAAATTAATATTGTAAAATTTTGTGTAATTATGTGTATATCAATCAAATCTTTATACTCTCAGCATTACCATTGCAGACAGAGGAAATTCATCAATTTCTAATCTGACATCATACAGAAAATATATTTTTAATAGCACTAAAGTGAATTTTGAGCCAATGTAGCATTGACAGTTCTCTGACTTAAAGAAAGAAATATAAGGTATTCTTGGGGAGATTTATAATCCTCTTACCATTTTGAAAGATGTCTGTCGCAAGGTAGTTATACATATTAATCTGTTTTGTTATAAAAAATAATATATACTCATAAAAAATGAGGCACTGTAGAGGTGTATTGTAAGTAAATATATACCCACCTACTACTCCACAGAGAGTGTTTGTTTTGATATGGATATTGGTATATATTTCAGCTTGTCATCTCACTCAGCAATGAATACAGTAGGTTTATTAGGGAGTGTTTCTGGGAATTGAGCAATTGGTTTATCATATTCCTTGGTATAGTTTTCTTCATGTTTCTTATCCTTGTGGTCTGTTAAGCTTCTTGGATCTGTGTGTTCGTAGTTTTAATCAAATTTAGAAATTTTAAAGATGTTACTTAAAAATAATATTTTTTTTGCCCCTTGCCCTTCCAGGGACTCTGATAGCATATATTATGCCACTCACTGATGTTCTGTTCTTTTTATTTTCAGTCTTATTTTCTCTGTAATTCATTTTAAATAATTCCTATTGTCAAATGGACCAATCTATTTTTTAGCTTATCTAGTCTGTGGTTTATCTCATCTAGTGTACAAATTTAACCTCAGACATTGTTGTCTTGTGTGATTCAATACATTGCTGAAATGTGATAGAATTTTAACATTTTCCGTGTTAATATCTTAACAGACCTCAACATTCAATCTTTACCTTCTGGAAAATATGGAATACAGTTACAATAACAGTTATAATGTTTCTTGTCTACCAGTACTATCATCTCTGTCTATTTTGGGTCAATTCCAATTATTTTTTCTCTTTTCTGTGAGTGTTATTTTTCTGCTTCTTTGGATGATTGGTAATTTTTGATTAGATACCAGATGTGAATTTTAACTTGTTGAGTGCTTGATATATTTGTGCAGATAAATATTGTTGACCTTTGTCCTGAAACATAGTTATGTTTGCTTGGAAATAGTTTGATCTTTGGAGTGTATTACTTGTATACTTTGAGTTTTGAGCAGAACAACCTAAAATCTAGGGCTAAATTTTCCCCACTACTGAAGCAAAACCCGGCTGAATACTTGCTCTGATGTGCCTGTATGATGTTTTCCACTGTGTCTGGCAGGAACAGGTACTCTCCCAGCCATATGTGAGCTCTGGTGATTGTTTGCTTTAATTACGGTCTATAGTTCTTTCCCTTGACATTGGTAGTTTCTTGTTGTCGGGCTTCTCTGGTAGCTCAGTTGGTAAAGAATCCACCTGCAATGCAGGAGACCCCAGTTTGATTCCTGAGTCAGGAAGATCTGCTGGAGAAGGGATAGGCTACCTTCTCCAGTATTCTTGTGCTTCCCTTGTGGCTCAGCTGGTAAAGAATCTGCCTGCAATGCAGTAGACCTGGATTCGATCCCTGGGTTGGAAAGATCCCCTGGAGAAGGGAAAGTCTACCCACTCCAGTATTCCGGCCTCGAGAAATCCATGGACTATATAGTCCATGGGGTCGCAAAGAGCTGGACACAACTAAGCGACTTTCACTTTCATTTTCACTTGTTATATGGGAACTGGTTAGGATTTAACTGGAAA